>JAUCNO010000386.1:4052147-4081386 GCA_032353835.1 Enteromius viviparus | reverse complement strand
CACCAAGACAACAAACAAGGGGGGCAGAGACATGAGTGGGAACCGTGACAACATATGAGATGGGCGGTGACAAGAGTGTATTGGAAGAAGTCCATGAATGAAAACTGACACAAAAACATACACACAGAGTTTGCAGGGAGCTGGATTGCCATCAGCAGGCTGGCACATCCAGCTGATCATGACACATCCGATGCAAAATGTTCCTGAAAATATTTATTTTTTAACAAACAAATTTTTATATAAAATTGTTTTTTGGCAGTAAAAAATAAGAGAAAGACACTGACTCGTGATGAAAAGGTCCCCATTAGTTTTTTGACTGACAGTACTGGGACCACGATGCTGAGAGAATATTTGGACGTTGTCCTCTCGCCTCCAAGAGAGCTGGGGTTTTGGGTGGCCTTGTGCATGACACGGCAAGGTGAGGTTTGTTCCGATATCTGCAAACAGATCTGAAGGCTTTCGTGTGAACTGAGGAGCAGCTGTGGAATAAAGAATAAAAAACAAACATTACTTTTATTCATTTGTTCATAAAGTACAGGTCTTCAATATGTAGCAGAGAAAAATGAAACCGTTTTAAACAGAAAGACAAATCAAATCAAGCAAAGGTAAAGGAAACTAAAGTTCAGGTAAATGTTTCACAGTCCCTACTACATTGAAAGGCATTTATACTACACTGAACATTAATAATAATTCATGCAATGAAATGCTATTAAATCTAAGGATCGAGTTTAATCTGCAGTTTAATCTGAGGTGTTTGGAGGAAAGAGGACCCTAAGTTAAATGAGGGTTGTGTAATGCCTTACAGCCCACGTCCAGAGTGATGTACCCCTGTGCAGAGCCGGCTGAGTTTATCGCCACACACGTATACTCTCCTGCATCCGTGTCCTGCGTCTGCTGAATACTCAGAGTGCCATGCTGAGCGTCCATGCTTAAAACTGCAGACGGCTTCAACTGCACATCACCTGAAGATCAAACACACAGTACATTAGGGCTGAAGGTGTCTATTAAAATGGAAATGGTGCATAAATGCCAGAAAGATGTCCAGAAGTTAAGGATTACACTAGCTAACCTTTAAACCACAGGACATCTGGATGTGGAACTCCCGTGACCCTGCACTCTAAAATGGTCGTCTGTCCTAAACCAATCAGCAAGTCAGAGTGAGGGACTGTCACCTGTGGAGACTCTACAGAGGGGCGAAGATCACAGCAAACTTAATTAAAGACTAGCGTATAAACACAGGGTGGGACTGAATATGTCAAATGTCTTATTCACAGTTGTAAGAATCTTCAGTTTGGCATTTATTGCTTTCATTACACAATTGTTCTCTGTACTGACCGATGTAGCTGACGATGGCAGTTTGAGTGTCTGTTCCTGCAACATTACTTCCTAAGCAGCCATACGTCCCAGCATCCTTCGGCCCCGTGCTCTTGATGACCAGTGTGCCATCAGGGGTCATTCTGTGCCTTAGTAAGAAGAGTACAGTAAAGGTTAACACAAAAAGACCAGGTTCAAAAGAAAGATTTTTTGTATGGGGTTTTACCTGCTAGAGCCCATGATGAACATGTCATTGTGTGTCCACACCACCATGGGTAAGGGGTAGCCTTTGGCGGAACACCTGATCCAAATTTCTTGTCCTGTGCGGAACGTCTGGTTTCGTGGGTCAACTGTCACCACCGGTGGGTCTAGCATTAAAATAAGTCAATCATGATGTTTAGTAACAGAACGCCATAGCAGCTGCTGTGCAAATGTACTGTGGCAGCAAAACAAACACAGCTCAAATTTAGAAGACCAGAGGAACCAGGATTATCACAGACTTGGGAAACCTGTATTTCACCTCATTCCAAAATGTGATTTTCGGTCAGAAAAAAAAATAGCGAGTACAATTTTATATCCACAGGCATTTTTCTATACACTAATACACTAATATTCATTGAGTCCAAATGAAAAATATATTTGTAAACATAAAAACTAGAAAAGTCACAGGGCATGAAAATAATGGATGGCTTTAGAGTCAAAAAGGCTGAGAACCTGAGAACTGTACTAAAGAAAATGTATTTATTATTTACATTCACAAATATTAATAAGGGTTACAAATATATAATTCATATAATTAAATTCATTGACAAATATTTGGTCATAAATCTTAACTATATAGACGTGTTTGTAAAGTACATAACTGCATCTAATGTTCACATTCGGTCTTTACAATAGCCCTTTACAATGGTTTATACCCATGATATGATTCTGGACCCAGCCAACCACATTTCACAGCTATTCTCCTATCATTCCTGCATCTTTTTTTACAGAAACTCTAAAGTGGGATTATTGGTTCCAGATTCTATGAGCTGCTGAAGCCGAGGCATGCTCTTGATCAATTCATGATGTGCAGCCCCTGCTGAATGAGAATGTTTTCTCACTGCTGAAGCCAATCTGATGTGTGTCTCCACTGTTCTCTGACCTCCAGTCTCTGCCTGTCCCATATTCCAGCAGAGCAGGATGTGTGACATCATGGCCAGAGACAGGAAATGCACATGATAGATCTGTTCCATAACCAAGTAAGCTACCTACATAGCTGCTTCCTAAGACAGCATCTCAACACAGGCTCGTCTTGTAACTGATTTATAGAGTTTGCTAGCATGTTGCTAAGATAATACCACAATATGGTAACAAGCATTAAAAAAAACAAGCCTCACATTTTCCACACAAAACAGCGCTATTCTTTTAAGCACGGATAATAATAAGAAATGTGATTTAAGCAAATCAGCATATTAAAATGATTTCTGAAAGGACATTTTTGACACGGAAGACTAGTTTAATTAATGCTGAAAATTCAGCTTTGACATCAAACATTTTAAATAAACCTTTAAAATAGAAAACAGGTCTTTGAATGTTGGTTTACATTTAATTCAATACTGAAAAGCATTGAATAAATGTATTAATGAATAAATGAATTATATAAGAAATCAATAAAATTATACTTACACTATTAAATTAATTATAATCAATTCAATTCAATGTAATTCAATTCAATAATCAACATTTCTCTCACCCTGGCCACCACTTTATTTTTTAACTGACCTTGACACGAGTGTATTTTGTGACGGCCTTCTCCATTAATAATACATATAGAATTAAAGGTATCTTAGGCAAAATCAGATATCTTAGTAGGCAAAATAACATAGTTGCCTACCTTTTGTAACAAGATAAAATGCGGCTTCTGCATGCAGCTCACTAAAGTTTCGGAGCAAAGCAAGTCACTGCTTAAGTGCTTGAGTATCAGTAACATGAGTAGCATAAATACAGTAATGCTAACAGAGCCTTCCAGGTTGTCTACTGAGTTTCAAACAGAAAGCGTGATTTCCACAACCTACTTTGTCATTATTAAAATCGAAACGAGACTGGGCAGACAAAAGAGAGTCTGTTGTACACGGGAGAGCCGTTGTGTGTTGTATGCAAGGTGGGTTAAAGTATTGCTGTTGAGGGATCACTTTGTGTCTAGTAGTAAAGCTGTAATTATCCCAGGTCTTACTCACTAAATTGCACTCTAATAGACTTGGTCAGCCCAAAGGCTTGGTTTTAACAAGGCAATGACGCTAAACCTTGCTAACACCTCCTCATTGCCTGAGGCTAGTCTAATTCAATAGTCACAAATAATTAAATATGTTTGTCTATAGTTTGAGCAAATTGGATGCCAATGGTCTGGTATAACTATTAAGACAATTTTAGAACGCAGATTGCACACTTAATATGTTTAGTGTGACTGCAGTAGATTGCAACATGTGTTGCTTTTTATTTTTGTAGTAATATTAAACGGTTTTCTAATGCAAATAACCAAACAAAGGAAAAAATGGATACAAAAACATTAAATCTTTAATATATTTAAGATGTGTGAAATGAAGGTCATTAGAGGAAGTTTCACTCGAGTCTTTTAACCTTCTGAACACAGAGATGTGCATCTGACAGGGACTTAAACTGTATGTGGACAGTGCAGGTCTAAGTTATGTTGTGTAAGGATTAGGGCAGATGACTCTGTGGACTTGCCGGGCATCACTGTGTCAGCAGTCCCACTTCAAAGGGCCCATAATGACTAGGACAGCACAGGAATCCCAGCAGGTGGTGATTACACACAACACACACACATACATATACATGCACTTTGTCAGTACAACAGTGACAGCTGTTCAAAAAGCCAAAGACTGACACAAAAAATTTAAGTGGCTTAAAATGTAGCAGCAAGACAAAAACAGAGGGTAAGGACAAACAAAGTAAAAGAAAACTGCCTGTACCTTGTATTAATTTGTATTTCTTTTTTTATTATTATTTTAAAATTGTGTGTATATACATGCACATGTGTATGCATTGCAATAAAAGCTTTTGTAAAGTAAGAAAGAAAGAAGACGAAAAATTGACGCAGGAAAATAAACCTAAGGAGAGACAGAAATGAGACTGGGCAGAAACAGAGACAGAAATAATTAAAGTGGGATGCAGGGAAAACCCGCTTCTCAGGTCTTGGGAAAGAATTTTGTGGAAAACTAAGAGACTCATCACTCAACAATGAGGTAAAATTATACAGTTAATGTCACTCCCGCTCTCCTGCTAATAAAACTCAAGCCCAGCCCTGCTGGGGCCCTCAGGGGCTTTGCACATTTCATCATCATCGAGGACACACATCTATCCATCAATATTACCTCCAAACTCCATATTTTCAAATCAAAACATCTTTTTCTAACGGAGCATGACTAATAAAAAAATCCTCAGTATGAGAAACAACAGACAAATCTCCAAAATATTAGTTAGGACAAGTACTCCATGACCTCTTAGTAGATCAACTGTAAGTCTTTTATTGAAGTATATGTTTGGTTGTGTGTTACTGGATGCTTTCGTAGAAAAATGCAAGACATAGGGCAAGTGAATAAATAAAAATGCGAGGTCTAAAAACCTTTTTTAACTTGTGATATCACTTGTAATTTTTATTCTGCAAAAAATAGTTATTATTCCCAATAAGAGAAAGCAAAGTGATTTGCCAGGGTTGTGTACTGTCGAAGGAAGTCTTCCTAATTCAGTGTAAGAGAGGGGTTTAGAGCCTGTTTCAATGGAAACTACAGGATCGCAAACAGCGAGCAAGCCCGGCATAAATCACTTTCACAAGTGCTATAAAATATTACAGTGAAATATTACAGCAAGGCTGCAGTGAAAACAGATCTTGTGCTAGAGAGAAGCAAGAGAGTGAGCTGCCAAGAGCCCAGTGGCATAGCTTGTTTCTATGCATGTATTAAAAGCCCAAAGAGCTCTTAGCAGTTTAAACACACCTAGTGGACAAAGGAATGTGACTTGTGTTTATTAAAACCATGACCTGTTGACATTTGGGTCAACAGCAAGAATTATTATGAAGAGTAAAATGTGTATTTTAAAAAAGAAGCAGGTGGTTCTTAACGGTAGCAAATGTTTTAATGTAGTCAACTGGTACATTCCCATTTTTTAGGCCCTTAAATGTGGTAAAACCATTGGAATGTCTATTCTGGCTTATTGGTTAATCAACAATACCAAAAATCACACAGATGCACTTACTTTGCACATTGAGGTACACACGAGAAGCAGAGACTCCACCCTCATTGGCTGCGACGCAGGTGTACCAGCCGACATCATCTGGAGTGACTCGCTGGATTTCCAAGGATAGGTTGGCGGTGACATGCATCCGACGGTCCAATCTGGCATCCACGTCCCCTCGCTGCCAAGTCAGGTTAAAGTGCACCGTGCTGGCAACTAGACATGTGAGAATGACATTTGCACCAGGAGATGCTGTTGCATTGGAGGGTACTGTGATAGCTGGAGGAGGCTCTGCAGAAATACAGACACAAATGAGTCAGGAAAATGTTACTATAAACCTGTTTATCCCAGAAGAACTGAATTCAACCGCCTGATTTGAACCAGTTCGCCTTCGCTAATTGCTTTTTTGTCTATGAGTTTTTTTGAGGTCTTTGGATGTCTGTGAACTCTACAGATCTATGAGGTCTGTGCAATAAGTCTGAAATGCAAAGGGAAATGGGGAGGGTGTTGACAGATGTGTGGATTAGGGCATAAGTAGGAAATTTATTGAGGAAGACACATAAATTTCATAAGGGAGGTTTTTCCTGTCACTCCTGCTAATCGCAACACTGGCCTGGCGACAGAACAGTCAGTGAAACAGTTCAGAAAATGGGACAGGGATAATCCTTTGGTCAACAATAAACCTATATGTGACTTCTAGGTGACCATTCCAGGTGAATGGAATCTTAATCCCAGACTCTAAAGTAACCCTGGGTGTTTTTAACACTGCATCTCACCATACAGCCAAGAACGCAGAGAGGAGCCGGAAGACAGGAAGTGAGGTTATTTGTTCAAGAAGTTTGTGTAAACACGGTTTGGGACACTGTGGTGTCTGGTTTCAAAAAGCACACTGCCTTGATGATATAGACCTGTTTATTTTTGCAGTCCTCGTGCAACACCAAACCAAACATTGAAATATTTAAGTAATATATTAATAAAAATTCTGATCTGTTTTCAAAGTACAAAATCTGATAGCAAAAACTAATTGCAGTGACATCAGAATATTAAACATGTCTCAAGCTACTACTTAAGTATCATATTGTGCGTAAATTTAGATTTTTTTTAATGTATATGCAAATACAACCTCCAACGGTAGGTGGCGCTTATGTAACAGCAGAAATATCACATTTACCCTGATACACAAAGCACTTTGCAACCTACAGTACAGTTTCTAGCGCCTGCTTATCACAGAGAAAAAAGGAAATGATTTTGAGTGCCACCAATTCTTAGTTATGCAAGAGCAGCAGCTCTGGGCATATGACCAAAAGCGGTGTTCAAATTTTGCAAATGTTTGTGCTAGTCTGAACTTCCATTCATTCAAATTAATTAATTTTGCACAGAACAGTCACCTTGGAGAGAACAGGCCTGAACAATTGCATTTGCTTCTGTTTATGATGCAAAAAATCTTTACGCAGAGTAGCAAGCTCATTAAGATTTTTAGAAACTAAATCTAAATATTTAACTTGAAATCATTATAGGTTATACAAAATCTACTTATTAAACAGTTGATTTAATATAATGTTACATTAGTTTAATATTATTTATGCTGAAATGACATATTTCCAATTTGATTACACTTGTTAGTGGATTAACCTTCCATTGCAATAATTTAAATAACTATAAATGTTTAGGCTGAACTGTGACATTTTTGTGCCATTACCATCACAAAACTCAACTGCACAAACAATCATTTTCTGAACTTAAAACCACACTTGCTCACATGCATGAGATTGTTCATGGGCAACACATGTCTGTTTCATGGAGCATGAATTAAAACCAAAGACTATAATGGGCCATTTCAGCTGAGGAATCCAGTGCTTTCTCCACTTTGGGTGAAATGGGGGCAGACTTATGGACCAAAGTGTTCAGCTGAAGAAATCACACGGGGTAGATTGAACTTATATATTTGCAAGTTGACATTTCAATCTAGGCATGTCAGATGTGGGACATCTAAATATTCTGCCTCATATTTATTCCTCATATGTTATCTATTATACACCAGTGTAAAAGGTTGAAATGCCTGAACGTTCAGTCATGCACAGGCAGCATGCTTCAGTGCTATTCTAATGGCGGGCATCTCTCTGAGTCTTTGAAAACTTTGAGTGATTGAATTCATTTAAGCCAATTTCCTAAAAGTGTATATTGCATCATGTCATGTTACTGATAATAACAGGTTATAGTGTAGTAAAAAATGCAAGGTGACATTCTAACCAGAAACATCAAGGAAGGTTTGAGCCCGTCCTGTTCCGGCACTGCTGATGGCAATGCACTCATAAAAGCCCTCGTCCTTCAGGGACACCCGAGAGATTCTCCATGATGCATTAGCAGACTCCCTAAAAAGATTTAAAAGCATATAAAATACACTGTTACCAAAATAGACACAAATTGCTAAGATTTTGAATGATTCTGCGATCAGTATTGAGTCCATGAGCACAAGATTAAAAGAGCCTGCTAGGTGATATAGTTACTATATACAGTTCCCTGGGACTTCAACACTATATATATGTAGCATTTTTTCAGCTGGCAATGTCATTCAAGGTTTCTTCCAATTAAAAAAAACTGTATTTAAAAAAACCACAACAAATTTCTATTTAAACCAGTTTTAGACAGAATTTAGTAAAGAAGAATTTACCATTCAAAAAAGTTTATCTTTGCATTTACAAGAATACAGAACATCTTAAAATGCGTTCAATTTGAATTTTTTTTTATTATAATACTATTTCACAATTTCCCTGTGTTTTACCAAATTATCTTTATTATTATTATTAAATTATACACACACACACACACACACACATATATATATGTTACATCGCACAACATATCAGCTACTCATCTACAGTGCCATTAATTAGCACTACCTAAAGAGTTGGTCCACACCCAGGCGTAGTCCCTCCCTGGTGAAACGCAAGGTATAGGGGATCAGGCTATCCACCAAGCATGTAATACTCCCTTTCTGCAGGTAGTAACCAGGGGTACGAGTGGGCATGCTTACTTTAGGTGCTTCTATAAAAATAAGAACAAAAGACACATATACAGTAGTAGAATACACCTTTTCTGACACTTAGATTGACTATTCCATGGTTTCATCAATCTACACTAATCTGACCTGGCACAATGCTGGAGTAGGACACACTGGACACTCTTTGGAAGACAAAGCCATCATGGTCATATCCAGTGACTCGCAGGAAGAAAGCCTCTTTGGGTGGAACAAACTCAGTGATATTCCAAATGCCATAAGGGCGGCGGTCAGGGAAGTAGCGGATGGGCAGCGTCTTCATTACATCACCAGTGATGCTCAAGAGTTCCAGGCGATCAGCACGAGCAGGAGGGGAGAGACCAGTTGTGTTCAGCAGGATAAAGGTGGGGATTCCTGTGTGTATGTGTTTGTGGGAGGGAGCACAGAGGTTAAAAGGGGTAACCTATTGAGTTTCAAATGCTGAAGTACACAGCCACTATGCTGACCTCATAAATTTGAACAGCGTGTGTGGTCCAGAGGGAAACACAACTATGGGTTTTTTGTTTTTTTTTGAAGAAATTAATACTTTTATTTTTACTTCTACTTTTGTTGCATGATACATCGGAACAGTCCCCTCCTATAAATTTTGCATCTAAAAAGGAAACTCTTGCTTAAAGAATTTAATATTTTAATTATTTTTAAAAGTTACAACATACCAGTTTTGACACATATATCTTCTTAAAATACAAACTCACCTTGGACTGGCCTGCTGGATGTCATTTTAAAGTCCAGAGTTTGCATTCGGGAAAAGCCTGCTCGGAAATCGATGGTGCTGAGACCTGATATACGAACTGAGTGCCTGCCCTCACTGGACGTCTGAGGTTAAATTAAAAACAACACAAGTAAACAAATAGAAAGTTATTTGTATTTGTTAAGACAGAAGCTTTCAATTGTAATGACACAACTTGTTTTTCATAGCAAGATCCACGGAAAAAGCACAAGAAAACTCATTTATGATGACAGTCGGCTCAAGATTCACAGATACAGCACACTTGAAATTCTCGAAGATTAAGAATGACTCTCTTTCTTTCTTCGCTTTTGACAGATGGAGCAGTCCGAGTCATTTAAACATAATCCCTGCTGTTCTGCGCTGCCCTTTATGACTGTTTTGGTGTTGAGGGTCTGGCATACGATTGATGTTGTCTGCAGCTCAGTGCTCCAGGGCGAGCCATGGCAACCCATCCTCTGCTTGCATTCTTTTGAAATTACAACCATCCTAAAGAATTACCATGGGCCATGAAGCACTGCATGATATGACGCCAAGAATGATGAGGAGAAGATCCTGAAGGATTCCTCAGAGAGATGTGGAGCAGAGAGAAGGAAAGACATTGGAAGGGTGGGTAAAGGGGCATTCAAGAGATTTAAGGAAAAGGCCTTCACAGAGCAATTTCCAGAAGATTAAGATTAGATTAGATCCATTCATCCTGAGGTTTTAAAGCCCGCCTTGAATTAGTCCTGCCAAGCAAAACCCAGGCCAAACATTCACTAATCCAAACTAAAACAACCCAGAGGCAAAACTACTCTGAACATAGCAATGCATTACTGTCAGTTTACTTTTTAAAAAATTAGGATGTAGGGGACTGCAATACTCTTTAACTTTTAGTAAACTGAAGTAATTATATTTAATGTTTATATAAACAGGGTTAAGACATTAAATGGCATTAATTGAATCTAGATTGAAAATAAAGATCTTGACAATGTTACAATATTTTTATTTCAAATAATTAAGCAGCACAGCTGTTAAACAATGATAATGATATGTTTCTAGAGCAGCTATAAGAATAATTTCTGAAGAATCATGTGACACTAAAGACTTATAATTCGGCTTTGCCATCACAGAAATAAATAACTTATAGAAATATGTATACATATATAATTATTAAATTATATATTATTATATATTTATTATTTATTAAATAAATACAGCCTTTGTGAGTGTAAGAGACGTTAAAACGTTTCAGCAGTAGAGTAAATTAAATACATTTTACAATCGATTCTAAGCATAGCTGAAATAAACCTTTTAGTCATGGGACAGTTAATAGTCTGATTTCAGCCCTTCAGATTTGACCAAAACAACAACAAACTGAGATTCACATTACTAGTGAATGAAGAAAGAACACGAGATAAAGGGTGGATTCTGCGCGTATCATGCCAGACAACCCTCTATTCAGTGCAAATCCAAATGGAGGATGACATGTTCTCTCTTTACATTCCTCTACACATAAATCATAAGGCTCTCCAAACTGAAAGAGCAGCCATGCAGCTGATTGAGCAGACTATGAAAGGTTTCCCTCACAAATCAATCAGGCAAAAATGTTGTCCTTTCCTTTAACTGTACTTTTGGGAGTTTGTGTACCCTAAAGCAACCCACTACACAGCAGGCTAATCAAATCCCAAACCAATGACATAAATGACTTCAACACACAACCTTGGACTTGAGTGCCTATCCATCACTCTGCGATCTGTCCTTATGCTAAAACAAACTAAAAGCAATAACTTTACCTTTTCTGGAAAGTCACCAGCTACAGTTAAATCATCAACAGTGACACAAAAGACCTATCAAATGTGTATGTGCATCTAGGTCTATGATAAACTAGTCCATCACCTTTATGGTCCACATTCCTGGCGCTGGGTCTTTGAGGTTGAGGACTTTGGCAGAGTTAGGGATGTGAAGGAGCTCAGACAGACCATCATTAATCCCGATAAGTTTTCCTAGAAGCACAAGAAGTACATGCTTCAGTTTTACATCAGTCTACACTATGTATTAGTTCTGGGAATATTCTAATCCAGGTTCTCCTTACCCTGAGAATTTCGGATCTCAATATTTGGTGCAGGGCCACTTAAGGCAACAGTCACTTCCTTCAAGCTAGGGTCAAAGGGGATCTGCCAGGTGTTTGAAAGCCCATTTTGGTGATCAGTCGAGAGCAAGTGAACCTTAGAGGACTGCACCGCTTCCTCTACCCATTTCAACACCTGTAGTCAAAAGATAAAAAATGAAGATGAAGAAAAAAAAAATGAAGAAAATTATTGATAGACATACAATGTGTGTTTGTTTGTATGCATGCATGTATGCTATACACACATGCTTGATTATTTTTAGCACTGAATTAATTTTATCCTAGCAGTGCACTTTGGGTACATGTCTTGTTGAGATATACTGTATATGTAATGCATTAGCTTCCTCAGTCACTATTAATGTTCATTGAATATTTATTCTGCAGTTTCAGATGTATAATCTCTTTAATATTTAGTTAATCATGAATCTGTAAACATGTCAATCAGAGAGGATGCTGGTTTAAATATTCTAAGGGTTAAAATGTGTTCAACTGATATTTTAAACCAGCTGTAAAATAAAGCATAGATAAGAGGATTCTGACCACAGCTGACATACAAAGTCCATGATAGAAATGACATTGTAGTGGAAGAGATTGCTGTCATTCCTGTTAGTGAACATACAGTATGTGACCCTGGAGAACAAAACTAGCCATACTGTATGTAGCATGTGTATATTTGTATGTATGACAAAGTTTCTTTTACGCCAAATATCATTGGGATATTAAATAAAGATAATGTCCAATGCAGATATTTTGCAAACGTTTTACAATCAATTTCAAAACTTAATTTTTGATTAGTAATATACATTGCTAAGAACTTCATTTGGACAACTTTAAAGACAATAGTCTCAGTATTCTGATGTTTTGCACCTGGAGATTTTCAAATAGTTGAACAGTATTTTGGCCTTAACTTGTCTTATTCGAACAAACAATATATCAATGAACAGATTTATTTTGCATAAATCTCAATCTCAATTGGCTCTCAAGGCTGGTTTTGAAGTCCAGGGTCACATATGTATACTGTATGTATAGAGAGAGAGAGAGATCATAAAGAATAACAAAAGGTTAAGCTTTAGAGAAACTGAACAAACCTATAGCAAAGGGCTAGAAATACAAAAAGGGTTTAAACATTATTGTACATTTGCATTTTGATGGACATTTGAAATTACATCCTCAAAATAAATAAAAAAATTGTCTTCTCAAATATTTTAGTTTGCTTTTGAGTCTAACATCAAATTTCTGAGGCAGCAGCAACTTGACCGCATATGAAGATTGATAGGAATTTCTTGGAACATCTAAAAAGAGCAAGCTCTTCTAAATCCTTGGTTTTCAGAGAGCTATAAAACAGAATCCTGGACTTATGTCCATGTTGCCATGCTCAAAGAAAGTAAAACCTTTAACTTGAGAGCATACTGCATCACTGCACCTCAAGCATTTCTATCGTCTTTGCCAATCTTTCTATTAATTTGCTCACTCTGTCATCATGCATGGGGTGATGTAGTCTAGTGGATAAAAATCTGGGATAGTAACCAAGGCAGGATATGAAAACATTTAATTATTATTCCTTGGTCATACAGTATATAACAGCAGCAGTGTGTCACTGTCTGAAACAAAGAAACAGAAAACTGATATTTCTGGGGGGTAAAACAAGTAGTCTCAAATATCTTACCTCATTGACTTGTTTCTTGTCCAGATGGAAGACCTGCCCTGAGCTGGTCGAGGCGATCTCCTCATACACCTTATAGCCAATATGCGATCGGTCATCACAGTCACCAGTCAAAACAAAAACCACCTGCCCACACACATACATACTGATCATTAGTGGTGTCCTGCTACACTATTTGAAATGCCCAGATAAATCTTAATCACACTGATTTATTTCATTTAGCAGATGCTTTTATCCTTTTATAGCAATGTGTACATTTACAAAGCAAAGCATGGAAAATCTTTTGAAAATGCTACTAAATTGTTGCTGGAAATTGAGTGAATGATTACCTGTGACTGTTTTTGCTGAATGAGCTGAAGAACATCATGGGTCAACTTGTAGTCTTTCGATCGGGCATCCGTAAACACATAAATATAGGACCCTGGTAGGGAGATCTCAAGGGCAATCTTGATGGCTCCAATGCTCATCTCTGGACAATCACCTCCTCCCTAAATTACCCCAACATTATTTGTTATTAAATGGTTAATTATGTAAAAAACACACAGAGAGCTGGCAGACACTTTCATCCGAAGCAACTTACGCTACATTCATGGTATATATTTAGTCAGTTTTTATTTTTGTTGATTAAGCCCAAGACATTAATGTTGCTAGCACCATCAACTGTTTCAGCTACAGTACAGCATTTCCTTTTACCCATGTGCTTGTTCTTTGCCTTTCTATTTATCTTCTTTATTTATCTCCTCTTTTCAGTCCAGCTGCTTTGGAGCTTAAAACAAATAAATCAAGATAAATTGAAATCAATATGAGCACAACTGTCAATGTGTTCTGTCAATGCAACATCCAGATTCCTCAAAGGCAGATATTTATCTTAATTGCACAAAGTTGGAAAGGGCAGAGAGCTGGTCAGTAGACTTGGCCTAATCATGAAAGTAGAAATGCAAGGCATGCTGTAAAGCTTGCCATGGGAGTCAGTCATGCCTGCAACTGATGTTGACCTTGGAATGAAACATGGAGCACAATCTTGGACCCAAATGGATGAGCTCCAAGAGTTCTGTTAGATATGTGCCTTCCTTTAAAGTAAACCATTTTCTTTCATCAGACTATCTGTGTTATAGGTATGTCTGTCTCTTCTCACATGGAGGGCAAAGAGTCTTGTCTGCATTATGCGTTCCAGGGGGCACATGTCTGAATAAAACATCTGGAAGCAAGTGATCTTTGCTACTCTGTTCTTTACACAAACACACACATACAACAGTGAATAACAAACCCAAACATCAAACAGTGAAAAGACTGTAGGAAAGGTTAAGAATGTACTCAGAATGTACTCTTGTAGTTCATTTCCAGTGGCAGGTTGTTCTCTGGACACTGGAAAAGACATTACCAGCAAACGAATGGTTTGAATAATTTATCCCTTTCAAGTCAAACACACACTTACAACGAACTCCAAACAAACTAGACCAAATCCTGCAATGCTTGAACTTTTGCCTCAGAGACAAACAAAAAAAAACATTCTTTGTGCAAATTCAGAATTGCACTTAATCAGTGTCTGCATTTTCCCTGCTTTGGCCCAGACAGCTGGGACGTACAGAGGACACTTCATCTAGAAGACGGCAGTTTAATGAGGTGTCCATGCAAAACTGTTAACATGGCAAATCACCACCAGTGAATAGAATCTGTCAATTGCCAGATTTGCAATAAATACACATTTTTATACATTTTGAAGTTCAAGACTCTAACATATCGGCTTTTTATTTCAGTAATCTATTTCTAAAATACAAAAAGGAAAAATATCAAGCATTATATTACAAAGACAACAAAATAGGACTAATTAATTAAATTCATATTTGTTGGTATTGTACTACAGTGATTTTATATAACAACCATAAAGATTTTTTAATATTTCTTCCAATTAAACTAGATTTGTCAATAAAACCACAATCAGCTAGAACACTCATTTAAATCATCATATACCTATCAGGTTGACCGTAAAGCCAAAGATGCTATCCAACAAATGTAAAGACTCTAATAGGAAATATATACTCTTCATATGAAATATATAACTTCTGACGGAAAGTGACTTCTCTCTCTAACTGTTGCAAATCTGAGCACATTTTTGGACTGAATATGGATTCAAATAGACCTGTGATCAAATAAGTCAACAAACCCTATTTAAAATACACAAGCTCACCTGGACGTAAAGCTCCCGCAGCTCATCCTGGAACTTCTTTGGGTTTGTTGTTATTGTAATGGGTCCAATCTCTGCAGAAAACAACAAATGCCGTTAGATGCAAAAATAAGCTGGAATACGGTCAAATGACCTCGTAGATTGAAAGATTTGAAAGGGTCTTGTTTTGTCCACTTAGATGCCAAATATTTATGCTGGCAGCCAGTGGCGGATGTGTAAGATCAAGGGTCACAGTTGATCTAGGGTGACGGGGAGCTTCCTGCTTAGTGCCAGGAATTATCCTGAGCCCTAAAATATTACACTGAGTTGTGCATAACTTTATTTTTATTAATATTTCAAGCAAGAGGGACAGAATAAGGTACAGACATGCCATATTTAAATAAATCAGACAAGGCATAATTACATTCTAATTTGTTTAATTGTGCTACCCAACTATTGCATTAATTAGCATAGCATGCTTTGGTAAGCAAACCTGCTGGGTCTAACCGGCAGTGGTTCTGCCCTAAAAAAACAGCCTGTTTTTATTATGTTTCCATCAGCTGTTCTCCTTCATAATAGGAAAGACCTTATAACTCAGGTATGCTCTTCTGTCAGCAGCGGGAGGGTCTGGCGTGAGGTCATTGTGCTGCGGTTGCCTGCCTGTGTCAGTGTGCATGGGCCAATGACATCATGTGCCGTTTCTGAAGCCTTGTTGTCTCCTATTTCCAGCTTTCTTTCTTTGTTCAAGGTTTGACGAGCTGCAAAACTGTTAAACATGTTTATTCTTTCAAAGGAAGCATACAAGATAATTATCGTAGTGCCAAGCAGACATATTGTACCAAACATAACTCACACACTCCATTCATACACACTGCAATCAGACTCAGATTTAGTATAAACAAAATAGCTACATTATCATGATTATTTTGTTAATAGCAGGGAGGACTTCAAACAACTTGCCTATAAAGTGAAGCTTTTCCCAAACCACTAAGCAAATACATCCTCTTTGAACTAATTCAAGAGCATTTTACGTTGAAGAAGTCAGGAAGTACAGTAGCGTCCAAAACATACAAACCTACAAATGTCTTAACACCAAAAATTATAGGGGCTGCGCAAAAGAGACTCCGAGATCCTTTTGATGCATTCCCCATATCTAAAGTGTCTCTGAAGTGTATATTGTTTTTGCATATTTTACCATCTTCAGAAAATAAAATTTATAACAGATTTTCTATGGTTTGCTTTCGGTTTATGTGAACAAAGAAAAACTATATAGTCTAACGTAACTTCTTGAAAACTCTGTATAAACAAACGCTTGAAGAACTGCAAAATCTTCCTCAAGAGAGATTCAGAGCGCAGATATTTTGGCAGTCTTGAAGCGCAGAAAAAGAACGTTTAGGTGATCAAAGAAGGATAGTAATTTTGACTGCTCTGGCTTCAAGTGAATGCTTTCTTGAATGGAAAAGTTTACAAAGTCCTGGGAAATTTCTATCGATTAAGGTTTTTTTTTTATCTTAGAAGACTGGATGCTGGTCATCTTTACCTCTACTTTGGTCTAAAAGGGGCATCAGAGTTCTGAATCAGAATCTGAAAATGGAAACATTAAAAATGGGTGGAAATGGTTAAAGACTTTTAAATGCTACACTGCAAAAAATGCATTCTAATCCAGTCTTCTAAGATAAAAACCCCTTAATCGAGAGAAATAAAATAAGGCATTTTTTGTCTTATTTCCAGACAAAATATCTAAAAATTCCCAAATCAAGAAGGATTTTCTAGACAAGAAACAATTAATGTCTTGTTTTCAGAAAAAACAAGTTAAAATTAAGGGAGTTTTTCCTTGAAACAAGCTAAATAATCTGCCAATGGGGTAAGCTAAATAATATTGTATTCTGTATGAAATAAGAATATTTTGCTTACCCCATTGGCAGATTATTTTCCTTGTTCTAAGCAAAAAGTTACTTAATTTTAGCCTGTCATTTCTTGTCTAGAAAATTCTTCATTTCAGAATTTCTGGATATTTTGGCTGGAAACAAGACAAAAAAATCGTGTCTTAGAAAGCATTTTTTTGCAGTGTAGTTGCATTAGAACAACTTTAAAAAGGAGGAAAAAAAATGGCAATCAAATTGGAAATAATTTAGGAGACAGACAAGACAACTGATGATGAACTTATAATTATGGTGAATAAAAGCACAAAAACCTTATAGAAGAAAATCAGCGATAATAAAGAAAAACCCAGTGCAAGTATTTGAAACCATTTACGAGGTAATACGATGAGGATTTTAATTTTCCATGATCATTTGAGGAAAAATGTTACTCTACCATGAAAACATTGTAAGCTCCATAAGTTTTAATTTGAGAATGTCCATCTCAATGAAAAAAATAAGCATTTATTAAAAGTAACAAAATCGCTCTGCAACAAGAGGAGAGGCTATTCAACTAACATTTCGAAGTGCTATCTCTATGTCCATTATTATTATTATTATTAAAAGCAAATTTTCAAAAATAAGTAGGCCTAGTTCTCTGCAACAAAGGCCAAATCACTTCATTGCTTGTCAGTCTAAATGAAGAATTAAGGAACAGTCTTAAAAAAAGATAAATGGAGCCTGGGAAACCACTGTGAAAGTTAAGTTACTAACCCTCCACCACATCTCTCCTGCCAAAGACCAAAGAGTTTATATATATGTGGAAGCAATCATATTAACAGCCCTGAACATTTGTTTTCATCCCTTTTATTCCAGCAATCAGGAGGTTTTGAATCAAACTCACTGTGTACTATGCAAGTGAATGATTAAGCATCAGATGCTGTTTATGCTCCAGGGATAAACATGTTGTATTTATTAAATTCAAATTTTATTTGTCACATACACAGTCATACGCAGTACAACATGCAGTGAAATGCTTTTATAATGGCAGCCAACTCACCGGCGCCATCTTACCGCAGATTACTCTCTTTTTTCAATACGCTTTAAATGTTGTTCAAATAGAAGTTTTAAGCAGAAACTTCCAACAACAGTTACAATGCTACGTTTTTTGCATTTGATGACCATGCTTATAAAATTGCAAGTCCAAGAACAACCAAAATAACATAATGAACACTCTAAATTACTAACAGAATTAACATCATGAACTATTAAACATGTGGAGGAAATAACAGCAATAACATGTATTAAAACATCCGCTGACAGCAAATATGTTGCAAAGACTCCTCTAGGAACAGAAATATTTCACTGATGCAGCATAATCATTTCAATTACTTCAGCATCGTGCCAGGAAACTACCAAAACAGTAAGCCTTTGTAAGAAAGCAGGACAAAAAAATATAGCTGATGAAAAAGAACAGTTCAGTGAGCCAGGTCCGCCTCAACTTTACCACAACCAGTGTTCAGGACAGAATCACAACTCGCTAGAAAGGTGACAGAGAAACATGCAGCAACATGAAAAGAAAAGCAGGTTGTCTTCCAAATATACTTTATGATAAATTATAGATTAATGGGTACACTTTATTATATGATATTATTTATCAAGCAACACTGCGACTTGTCACTAAGCACAACTATCAATTTCCTAATATTATTGTTATATTAATGTTTTAAGTCAAATGTTATTTATTACCTGGAATAGATATTAGTGTATGTTTGAAGTCATATTTAAGCTATACTTATCTGGTATGAGACCAGCTGTAAACCTACTAGGATGCTTGACCACAAAACTAAGTGTGTTGGAAAAGTAAGAAAAAACACTGCAAGGTTTTGTGTGTGTTTGCCTTGTAGACTGTTAATATAGATGCGTTTGTGAATGTTTATTAGGTTTGAATATGTATGCAATTCTTTAGTATATATGAACTGGCACGCACACAAAAGAAACAGTTTTACTGACACTGAAGCTTTCATAGAAGAACATCCTTATGTTATGTTAATGACAAGTTTCCTGATGTAAAGCCAAGGGTTAAACTTGACTAAGGGGTCTAAAGCCTATCTGTTTCTAATTTAGGCCAGTAGCATGATTGGTTTGGCCTTGGGTATGTTTCATTGGCTAGTCAGGCTCAGAGAGGAGTGTAAACGTTTGAGTGACACCATCGAATGGCTGGTGATGTGACAGCACCCTCATAAAACAGTCAAAACGAGTCAAAGTGTTTCCCTCAGTATGCGACTACAGCCGCCACCAGCAAAACTTAACAAAAAACTAAAATAATCAGAACAGAAGGGCATATAAAACCTCAATGATTGAATATCATATAACTCTTATGGAAGTTATTATTCCCTCAGAGACTTGTAATCACTCATCATCAAACTATAATGGTGGTAGTGTTTCTTGAGCACTAAATCAGCTTCTTGAATGATTTCTGAAGGATCATGTGACACCACATCACATCACAAAACATCATGTTGCCATTACAAAAATAAAAAAAGTAATACAATTTAATTTGTAATAATATTTCACATTATCACTGTTTAACTGTACTTTTAATCAGATAAAAGATGTGAATAACAGACTTCTTATAAAGACATTTTGCTGACAATATGATTCAACGTCCCATATTTAAAAAAATTGTTTCAGTTTTTTGTACCATCGGCAAAAATGGGATAAAGAAAAAATTATATACAAATACATAAAATTAAGTTTCTTACTTGGTTCTTTCTTAAGTAACGCCTCACAATCTATAAATCAACACTTCTCAGCTACTCAATATGAATGCTATCTACAGCTACAGTATGTAACATATGGCTCACATTACTCTCAACATACAATAATTTAAAAACCAGGAACATCGGCTGTGATGTAAGACTATTGGCCCTAACATATAGAGCGTTGGTTGACGTAGATTTGTTTTTAAGCCTTGCCAAGTCACTGGTTGCAAGTCCATAACTTTCTCAAGCCATAACTGCACTTAGCTGAAATGTTTGATTTAAATCATGCTAGTTTAAAAGTATGACCAAAGTAACAATATGCATCTGTATAACATAGCTACACAAGGTTTTGTAAAAAATACAAGAGCTCTAAACAGCTCGAATGAACTACCAGTTTTACAACAAAAAGTTTATCTGGGTTTGGTACAGTATGAGCTTTGAGAATTTGTTTATAGTAACGCAAACAAAGCCATTTAATGGAAACCCACTGTATATTTGTACAAAACATTAGTAATTAGTCCAATAGGGCCAACCAGAAACAATTCAGTCCTGAACCGCTTTATAAGATGTGAAGTACACAAACTTGTTCAGAACACAATGATGTAGAGTACATTTGTTTAAGTGTGTCAGAAATTCTATAGACAAAGACCCAGCACCACTGACTGAATCATCGACCACACACATGCTCCACTCACTCAAAACCACAAACCCAAAATCCATTTCCTCACACTTCTCTCATGCTCACACCACAAAGCTTTCAGCAGGATGGCCTCTAAAGACAAGCCTGAACTGAAGGTCAGAAGGTCTCCATCGCCTGCTCTGTAAAGCCAAAAATCAGACCAGGGACCATAACACAGACACAGCAGATGCTGGCATGCCAGCTGGGAGCTGACTGGCGTTTTTTCAGCCGCTCAGGAAATGTTTCGGCAGTGAGACGGTGACTCCCGTGGGAGACAAAAAAAATGGGGAGACAGAAAGGGATGAAGAAAGACAGGAATAGACAGAGCCTGATAGGAAGGCAAAATATGGGTCAAGAGCAGGGGAGAGATGAAAAAGCTATCAAATCTGTGAAAAGGCAAAAATGATCCAAAAGAAGTCTCTTACTACTACTAGTTAATATTCTGAAAAAGAGAAAAATGTATGAATGTAAAAACAAATGTTTAATTAAAATATATATAGAAAAGTATAACAAGGACTTCTTTACAGCACTTTAGCTGTTGTCTGTTGTTAACTACCCATGTTGGTTAACTTAGAGTCGGATTTCATACAGACAAGGCTCATTTTCTGTGAGGAGGAGGTCAGGTAAATGAGCGTTTCAGATACATACTTTATTACAAATTGAACATGTCAAGTTTTTCCCTCATACAGGATCAAAAACATTTACCAAACAACATTTTTTAAAGAAACGTAACCATGCTTGAATTTAGTACTGACTGTGATTGTGTATATCTTTTTTTTCGCTTCTTGGAAATGGTTTATCTCATTGGGTTATGTGATGCATACATCCAAGCAATTGACCCTCAATCTACTGATTTATCGCAGTTTTTAATATCCAGTATATTGCTGTCTTATAAAGAGCATGATAGCCTAAATAAAGCTACTACATGTGATATAACATTATTTTATTACAATATATAGGTCAACCACAATAAGTAATAATTACAGAGATCCTAACTTCATTCAGATCAGTACATGAAATCACCAATGCCCTCAAGTACAGCAATAGCAACACAAATGTCATTTAAAAAAAAATGATCCTATAAGATTAGCTCTTAAAAGAGCTCTGAACACAAAAAAAGAAGCATGCCACGTTTCACAACAAACAAAAATGCACCAATCTCACATGCTTAATGGGGGGGAGATTTGTTTTGAACAGATAAATAGTCACATTATCTAAAGTCATTAAGTCATTAAACAATATTGGCACAAACAGACTTCATTTATGCAGACCAAATGTGTTTCCCCAATCAGAGCCAAAAACTGAAGGAAAATCTGAATGAAAAACATAATTGTTCAGAAAAGATCAAAACATCCTGTCCTTTCATCTAAACAATGTAGCAGAGTCAAATTTTGATCATAAACAAAGCTGAGTAATTGCCTCCTCAAAGTATAGTTTAGTGTGTTTTGAGTAATGCTTTCACATCTGACTACTTTTGACTAAGAAATGCCTGTGACCCTGTCATGAATAATTATGCTTTATCAATCAAAAGTATTTTAAATTTTAGAAATTCATAAAACAATTGGTAAAGATCTACTGTAATTATGCAGTGCAACAGGCCCTATCTCATGTTTAGGTGATATTTAACATATTTGAGCATCTAAAAATACAATTAAAAGCACACATGGTAAATATGATGGTATACGAATCGTGGCTATTTTGCTATAATTGAGCCAAGCTTTATGTCATAAAAGAGACCCAAGATCAATCATAAATCAATTTTGTATTTTGTGTGCTTTTATATAGTGTGTTTTGCCTTTATCTAGTCATATTTAAATAATACAAAAGAACTTTGCTCTACGTCTTAAACAAAGGCTTTAAATTTCTACTGACTTGTAGCAGCTAATGCAATTACGCTCTAATAGTATCCATGCTTGTCTTTCAAACATCTGAAAATCATACACGGGCCAAAAGTCATCTATTGTCCTTTCATCTTTCATTCTGAACTCATCTCAAGTTCAACTTCCCAGCAGACTTCGACCTTTGCCCTACGCCAGTCACAAAAGGTCAAACAATCTCTCCATGTCCAATCAAAACAATTCCTATGGCTCAGAAAGAGCAATCAGCGGCCAAAACAGTTGAATGTTTTTTAATGCTTACCAATAATTTATGTAACATAAGTGTTGTTACCAAATAAAAGGCTTAAACCCCCACTTTTAATATATGGCATGAGTCCTCATATACATATAAGGTAAGTACTTACAGTAATTATTGAGTACAGAAACACTTTTTGGAAAATGGCTCTTTGTGTAACACCTTAGGCACTGGAATCAGTGCATGCACTGTTCTCAAATTAAAGAGTGTTATATTTCTCTCTCCTCATCATTAAAGAGATGAAACAGAAGAATTACACCATACTCTGAAACCCTATTTAACCCACCCCACCCACCGTCACAAATTCCTGCCTAATGGCATCATTACGGGCCATGTTCACGCCAATCCCCTTGTAATCTAGGGGTATTCCAAGATGAATGTAGCTTCAGAGGACAAGCAGCAAAAGGGTCAAAGAATTTAGTTAAGCAATGAGCTTTGAAAATGTTAAAAGCGTAGAAAGCATCAATGTACCTCCTATCCCGTTTTGAGAGCTTCGGTAAAAGGTCTAACTATAGGGCGCAGATGCGAACAATCAGAGTGAAGAAGGATAAAATGCTCCTTAAAACGATGAGGTGATTATAGCTCCAAAGACATCAAGCAAGTTGTAAGCATGTCAAAACTCATTTACAAAGCAGGCTGTCAAACTATTTGGTGGGTTGAGCCATTTGAAACTGTGACGGGATATAGAAAGAGCCAGATAAATCTCATACAAAAATAAAGGAACTTTTTTTTCTTTGACTACAGAAAGACAAAGGGAACTATTTGCTTTGGAAAGCTGACTGATATTCATATCCATCCAACTCCTTTCATCAGGATCTTCAGGAACCTGGAAAATTCAGCCAGAGTAGCAATGGTCCCTTAGGAACACCAATTCTGCTTATTCTCTGTCTGAAGTTGATATCATTGGTCACAGCTTTTCCTGACAGTTTTAGGATGACAAAAATAAACTGAAGAAGTATTCTTGTGTCTTTGCGACTCTCCAGCTCCCTAAAGCCTGGCCCGAAGCCAATATTTGGACAGGTTCAAAGCGTGCACAAAATAATATGCTATAAATAGTACTAATAACCTTAAAAGTAATTGGAAGTGTTTCTGTGCCCAAATGCTTGCATTCATTTGTGTGTGGGAAGTACATCACTGGAGTCTTAGGAAAGCAGTAGCACAGGGAGCCTGTGGCCACACACTGCTCAATGGGCCAACTGCTCTTTAAAAGATCTCTGGACATCTGAAACTCATTGAAGGCTCCACTGACTATTAACCCTTATTCAGTTCCCAAAGGGACTTTCTATTTCCTCTTCCAGGTTGCAGTCGAATAGTTACCAAAGGATTAAACATTTTTCTACCAGTACAGTCGGAGTGAACCAAACCAATTCTCTAAAAAGAAATCTGGTTTTCTTGGGTTGGATGAGTAATCAAGCAAAAAAATAAATAAAAATAACTCAACAAGGCATTCTTCCCTACTAATCTAAATGATTGCAAATCATTGATCATTAGTTAGATATTAGTTTGCTACAGAAATTATGGTTGAATCAGAAGCCAAATGTACTGAAGCAAATTGAAATGGATTAAATCTGTACAGTTTGATCTAATCCTTCCTTTCCTGAGAGCAGGGTTATTTTTTGATTTATACAATAACACACATGAACGCCGTCCAAAACGCCAGACTCAGATTGACAATTTCTTGACAAACAAGCTGCTTGTGTTATGTGTTTTCTGAATAATGCATATTCCACTCCTTTGGCTCCATCTCGCATCTTGCAAGGCTTCATAAAACTATCTACAATAACGCAAACAAATAGGCAACAGCCTGATTTCAGTACATGATTGCACACATCTGGAATACCGATTTACCCATTTTTGTGAAGGAACAGGCAATCTTGCTCTCCCTCTAAGAGTCTTCTTTTGTGTTGCAAATCTTTCGGTTTAGTTACAGCGGACAGCGCATTCTAAAGCAATAACCAGATACAGTGTGCATCTTGAAAGAAATTCCTGAGCACCTCAAGGAGTGGATGGAAAATGTATTTGGCATGCTGCGTTTGGACACTTTAGGTCAGAGTCAGGTTGGGAACGAAGAAGGGGGAGGCTTAACGTCTCCTGAGACGATACTTTCTTTTGAGACTCTCTCACTCTTCTAAGGCGTTTGAAGAGTTTAGATGTGTAGTTTTTTGTCCTTTGTACCACAAAGTGTTGCTTACCCTGCAATTGTATCATTTATATGTCTTTATCTTGTTCCAGCTTTTGTAGATTAGAGAATTGAACTTGCCCTTGTACTTGAACTAATTACAAAGCCATGTTTAGAGTAAAAAAAATGAGTCTTTCGCTCATTATTCAGGCACTCATATCATTACTCAGGAATGTATATCAGGTATACTTTAAACTAATCTAAATTAATACTGACCCATGTCTACTCAAAGAAATACAAATTATTAGAGCCGTTACTGTACGGTCGTGTACTGACAGTAAAGTACCTTCCATGGAAAAAGGCTGCACTAGCAGGCATTCAGTTGCTTCCAAGCTTGTTCCGCCTGGACAGACGGAATGATAATGACAGTGAATTCAGCGCACAGAACATCTGGACACTACAAACAATGCTTTGATACCTCTTGTAGGTGTGAGACACTTCAGCATGAAGCAGCTCTCAGCAAACTAACAGATTTGTCATGTTTCTGGCAACAAGTCCCTCTTTAAGATGAGCTATCTGTAAACATCCTTAAAAAAGATACATTCTCTTAACAAGACAAGTTGTGTAACAGAGAATATATTGTTCATTTGTCTTCCCCCTTGGCAAAATGTTTTCTTTTCTTGCTTAAGGAATAAACCAAAAAATATATATATTATATGTATTAATAATATAAAGTAAAATGGTCTAGTTTGCGGTTAAGAATGGAAAACAGTAACTATTTGGGTTGTAGTTAAATGTCCTCTAAGGTAAGAAATGAACAGACAGGTTATACTTATCAAAACAAAACGTTATGTACCTTTAAGGAAAACTGTGCAAAAAGGAAAGAATTTTAATATTTTCACGCCACCAATGTTGTCACAGACTTACTGTGAAATAAATTTACGCATTTATAAGAGCAATACAACTTTCATTAAGAAGAAAAACAGCTCTTTTGCGTTGTTTTATGTACCTGGGTCATGAAAAGGCACCAAAGCGAAGTTGTACAGTGGTCTCTGAGGTCTGCTGAGGGATGTTTCCAGTATCTTCGATGCTCCTTCAATCACTTGCACTAAATCATCGTACATGGAGCCGGTGACATCAAACACAAACGCCAAGGTGGACGCTCCCTCGGGGATTTCTTCATTTGTGTCCTGGGCTGCTGACAAAACGTTAAGCACTAATATCAGACCCAGAAAAAACGGCGAAGGTCTCAAGTCCATCTTGAGATTTCCAACTGCTCCTCGGCAAAAAAAAAAACCTCGACAGAAAATTCAGCGACGAGCTAAGGGAAAATGACAAGACATTGGTTCGAAATGTCAACACGGGCACTACTGGGGGGGGGAATAAAGTCTTTATGGAGACAAAAATGTTAATTAAGTTTCAGTCAGCTTTCTCCTGACCGTCGCGTGCGCGAGGATGCTTTAAGTTTGATTTCGATCACGCGCGTCCTGCTCCTCCGAAGTTTTTCAAGACACTGTCGCCGTTAAAAAACGCTGATCCTCTGTAAAGTTCTTTTCAGCAGCAAGCACCTCGGGCAAACTCGCCGGATTAAGACGCTGCGCTCTGATTGGTCCACAGCTCTTTTGGGGTCGCGAGGGGGTCTTGTGCATATTGACAGACCATGTTAATGGCCTTACATTTCATGTTGTCTACATATAAGAAATAAATCTCACACAATATATATTAAAAATAATAAAAAGTGTAAAAGGAATGTAATAAATTCAATTGAAATCGTCTGGACACTACACATTAATAAACAAAATAAATACACTTAAAACGTTATAAACAATAAATAAAAGTAAAATAATACCAATTTAAATTAAGTTTCTTTGGACTCCACAGACATACTGGATTTGAATTTTATGGGGACTTTACAGACATAATGATTTTTATACTGTACAAACTGCATATATATCCCCTAAACATCACCTTGTCTATACCACCTACTTTCTGCATTTTTACATTTTGATAAAAAACAATAACAAAGTCATTTGATTTACACGCTATTTCCCCCCCAAAAAAATTCCCACAAGGTAAAAATAAATAAATTAATCAGATTTTACTATTCTTGTAGAGAGATTTGGTCCCCACAACACAGAATTTACCTCACTATCTCACACACACACACACACACACACATACACACACACACACACACACACACACACACACACACACAGTTCATGCTGAGCGCCGTCGCTTGTGTTTTTGTTCTTTTACCACCACCTAATGGTAGGCTACAGAAGCTGAAATTATTGTCTTTTCCACAACATTATCAAATGCCAACAAAAATAAAGGTGTCCGGTGAAGAAAGTTGGCGTTTTTCTTTGGCGCTACGTTTTTTTAATTTAAAATGTTTAAGTCAGTTAAGTTTGCTTGAAGGCTTTTAAGACTTTGCAAGAAAAAGATCAGGGTCAGCAGATTTTTTAGAGTAGGCCTAATTGAGTAGTAAAAAAAAATTGAAGACTGTGGAAAAGAGGAGCCAAATACATAGCCATTCATGGTAAAAGAATGAATGAACATGGCCGCCTGTCAGACCACAACACTAAATGCCATTTGGGCTGATGAGATGTTAATATTAAGTCATTTGGAAAAAGATGTAAGGGAAGTTTGCCATTAATTCAGTCCCATGTTGACGTAAATGAGTAGAAATTATGTTTTACAACACTAGATGTCACCAGAGCAATTATTTAAACATTTCAAAGTGTTTTTCAGTAGGATCATGATAAAATCTTTACTCTAAATGGCAATGCCCGCTTAAATTTCTTACCTTCAAAATTTCCATGCTTTGTATAACGGCCTTGTTCGCCAATCTTTCTCCCAAAACAGTTTAAATAATGTATGCCATTCCTTCAAACTGTGATCTATTAAAAAAAAAAAGGTTAGGATTTTCTTTTTATTTGATCCATGCTCTTTCTTGAGCCACCTGATACTTCCCAACTGCTAAAAGGAAAGAGAAAAAGGGGGGGAAAAAGATTATTTTGAAACCCAATTAGCACCCAATTTCCTTTGGACTTTGGTCCATTAGTCCAAGTCAAGACTAATCGAAACTTTAATCTCCATGTTAATGGTAGCTCAAAGCAGAGCTGTTAAGGGGTTGAGTGATTACAAGGGTGACTTACTCGCTCTCTCTCTCGCACACACACACACACACACACACACACACATGTCTGGTTTGCCATCTTCGTGGGGACTCTCCATAGGCGCAATGGTGTTTCTACTGTACAGACTGTATGTGGTATTGCCCTACACTGACCCTACACCTAAACCTACCCCTTACAGGAAACTTTCTGCATTTTTAGAATTTCAAAAAACTTAATTCTGTATGTTTTATAAGCTTGTTTCCCCATGGGGACCTAACAAATGTCCCCACAAGGTCAAAATTGACTAGTATTCCTATCTTTGTGGGGACAATTGGTCCCCATGAGGTCATAAAAACATGTACTCACACACACACACACACACCTATATATATATATTATGTAAACAACAACTTTTATTCTGGACGTAATTAATTGTTTGACAGCATTAATATATACATACAGAAATAAGAAAAGAAAATCACTTTTATTTATTGATTGCTAGTTGCAATCAAGTTAACCATCCAGAAGATGGCATCAAAGACCGGTAGATTTTTTTCTTCTTACTTCCCATGTATCGATGCCCTTCGGCTACATAACTTCCCTATCTTCTAAATAGGAAAGCTTTGCTAAACTAATCAACTCAAATAAGATTACAGTGAACTTGCTTCCAGTGGCAGTCAGAAGAGGACTTCCTCAATGAGTCTGACTACTTCTGCCAGATCTATAAAAAATTTTTAAAACAGTAGCTGATATTTACCACTAATACTTCCTTTTGTATTGACATTACTTTCACAATAACCAAGCACTTTTCCAGTCCAACTTAATTAAAAATCACTCTTTAAAATATTCACATTATAAATACAACCAAGCTAAAACAATAAAACAAAATCCAAAAAAAGCAACAAAACATTGTCTTTGATTAACACATAACCATCTGCTCCAAGGTCAAAAGTCCTTAATAAGTACACTCGCGATAAAGCTCTTTGGCAGCTCGCATGCTGAAACAGCGCCACAAAGGTTTTTCTGAGGTGATGTTGACGTTGAAAACAGCATCTAAAGCTCCTTAACAGCTAATCTGCTGAAGGAACTCTAAACGGTATGCAAGAGACGCAAAGAAATGCTCGCATGAACCTCTAAAGACTCAAAGTACAGTGTTTAAATGATTTCAAAAACACTTTATTCATTATATTTATTGCTACAAAAATATACATTATTTCACACACACACACACACACACACACACACACACACACACACACACACACATGTCTGGTTTGCCATCTTCGTGGGGAC
>JAUCNO010000386.1:4019684-4052047 GCA_032353835.1 Enteromius viviparus | reverse complement strand
GCTTAGCTCGCATGCAATTGGCTTGTGCGTTTCCACTACCATACAATCATACAGCTGCGCTGGTTGAAATAGAAGCGTCCCGACAGTTTTTTAAATCATAACCTTAACGCTGACGTTTTGCCTGTAGGTTCGGGTCACTGATTTATAATAGACAGATCAGTGGTCCGGGTCCGTATGGGATGGCTTCTCGGTCCGGACCCGGACCGCGGTCCGCCTGTTAGTGAAGGCTGATCTACACGCTCTGCTTAAAAAACCTGGGTATTACTGATGTGATCTGTTTTGATTACAATCAAAAGATTCAAATCATGCATCTGATTTTTTTTTTTGCAGGTAAATGTTTATTCTATTTTGCTCTTATTTGGCAAAGCCAAATTGGCAAATGGGGACTGGATACACAAACAAGTAAACCAGTTCTCTGCCAAATCCAAGAGAAAGTTGTCTGAGTGGGTCTTGTGCTAAAAAAAACCCATTCCCAATCTTATGCAACCTACAATAGGACATTACTGCAAAAAGCTCAGTATTTACTGTAATGTCTTTCACCACCCTGTGTACCATACAATGTTGACTTATTTTTCTGCTACTGCACCATAATTAAACCAAACCTATACTCAAGGGACAATGAATCCCATTCCCATCTATCTATATAACCATCCAGTGGTCCGTATATCTGTCTATTCAGCCATCGATTCCATGTATGAGAACATCTACATTTTCACTCTATAAAAAGCTGGATGTGAAACCCAGTTCGAGGCTCTGACATAAACCAAGATTTAACATTGATTTTAGCAGATCAGGGTGTTTTTATACCCCTTTGTTATGCTCAAATTAGTGCTTCAGTATTTATAGTAGATTAAAAACGGTCACCATGACAGACATCGACAATGGGAATAAGCATTTTCAAAAATGAGAATATCCAAAAAACAGGACACATGACACCATGACGGCCCATCTTTCTCCATTTCCAAACACAAACTGAACAGCAAAGAAGCCCCCTCAGCTCTGTAATTCAATAGGCCTAATCCCGGGATTACATTTCACCTAATCCCCACAGAGACCCTCTTTGTCTCCTACTACTATGAATCAATCCAGTCCAGCACACATGCACAAAACACATAGATATACACTGATATAGACATACACAAAATATTCACCTATATGTAAACCTGCATAACACACTCGTAGGCGCTTCTGTTTTGAAGCGGGTTAGTGAGAAAACTCTAAGATATACTGAGAAATACATTTATTAAGTAGTATTAATTATGAAATAAAAACACTATGGAGAAACAATTTAGGAAAAATACAAAAGAGATTTACACAAACAAAAAGGCATGGGACATGAGATTGGTACAAGTGGCACTCTAATGAGGCCTGCAGGAATGTGGTGTAGCTGCCATGTGAATGGCCACCAGTGGCGAGATAAAACCTCTCTCTGCTGTTTTTTTCTGGGCTTGCCATTCTGTGCTGTCTGCACATTTTTTAGCCCAGTAATGACGCACCTTACAATGCTTTGTTTGGCACTGTTAGAGGCACAGGCCACTGGGAGCCCTGTGGAGACCTGTTACAGGAGGTCGGGCTCAGAGGAGACACAATAATGTACAGTATGTGGAAAATAATGGATTAGCACTTTTAAGCACATAAACAACATCGCATTCCACCAAATACACAACAAAAAAAAAAATGTTTTTTTTTTACCAACATCATACGACCCCTTTAAAAACTTGCCTAAATAAAAAATTGCAAGCAGTGCTGTGGACGGTTATAGATAATGAACGGTTAGTGATGAATAAAACATTATGACTGGTACTGTATATTATCTTAAAGAGGCACTCATTAAAATGTCTGTAATGAAATGAGCTCATTAAAGTGAATTAAGTAAGCAGAGACCAACAAATGGATTTATGGCAGTAACTGGGCATGTAAATTATGCATGCAGTGAGTTTATACGAATTACAAAGGATTATTTATTTCGTTTATTTAGCGTTTATCCCGCGATCCATAATTTAACCAAATAACCAAAGAAAAAAAAGAAATCCGTTGTAATCTGACTAACAATTCCATAATCTTTATCTAGCAAGGCCATGACATCCTCAAAAAGTCACTGTTGTTATCATATGCCCGCTGCTGCATAGTGTTTACAATAAATCTCTTTCAAGGGAAATGCGTGTCATTCCACTTGCAAAAAGGCCCAATCATGCACTCATTGTACAATAATTGTCATTCATAATACTATCTGGTCATCTGTATGCTTCCTTCAACACCCAAGCGAACAGAGCAACAATCAATCTTCCGCTGTCTACCCTCCCGTTCAGACAGGAGACGGTGGACGGCTGGCACCGAGGTAAACAGAGGGGGAAGATTCTGTCTCCAGGGTAACTAGGAAGCAGTGTTACATAACCTGGATGTGATGTGAGGAAGAGTGATGTGCTGATTTACAAAGTGAGTGGTGGAAGGGAAGAGCAACGATTGGCTGTGCTCACTTGTCTGTGGCCTTCTTCAGCTGAATGAAATATATCTGTGCATACATGGTTTGAATGAACACAGCAATAATCATTGATGCAGACAATTGCTTTTGGTACACTCTTAAAAATAAAGGTACTTGAAAAGCTCTTCACACTGATACCATATTTGGTTTCGCAAAGAACCACTTTTATAATCTGAAGAGCCTTCTTTAACCACAAAGAACATTTTGTGAAACAAAGGTTCTTCAGATGTCCTTTATGGAACCATTAAGGGAAAAAAGGTTCATGCAATTGTAAAGCACCTTAATTTTTAAGAGTGAATACATTTTTCTTTTTGTTAATACATCATATGTACATATGGGCTGGGTTGTAGTATGATGAAAATTGCAGTCATTTTATTTGATGAATGGCAACTACTTTTGCATTACTTTTAAAGTTGTTAACGGATTGGATTGGGTTTTTAAAAGACAAAACAAAGATGAATCAAATATATTCCAATCTTGTCTATCAAAATCATGAAATTACATGACTTAAGGGTTTACAAATTACAAGTACTATTTTTCTGGAACCTGATTACACATAATAAAGTTACTACCAAGAATGAGTATATAGTATGACTATATACCAACATCTGAAAACTGTGAACATGTGAATGTGTTGTTAAATTCAGGAACGACAACATAAAACCATAAAATCTTACATTTACTGACAAAAAAAAAAGAAAAAGTTGGGAGTCCATGCATTAAGGGATTCAATAACCCAAAAGCACACAACCTCCAATCCACATGCCAATTTGATATAGTATTATATTGCATAATACATCATGTTCATCCTGTTTGAAGGTGGTGACTGGGTCACCATGTTTGTGAGTCTATCTCCTGTCTCAGACTGGAATGTAAAACAGGAACACTGCATATGTGGGAACAGCACTCAATGACCCTGTTTCCAACGGTCTCACACTATTTGTGACAACAAGGGAATGAGCACAAGGAATAAACAATCTGGGAAAAAAGATACCGTTTCCTTCCTAACAGGTGTCTGTGGGTCATTTACAACACAAGCATACAATGCTCACAGAGAAATGAAAAAAGCCTTTAAAATTATTCGAAAAAGTTCCCAAATTATATTTTCACTTATAGCTACTGATATCAACAAGTTTGTCTGAAGGTTACATTCAGGGTCAGCTTTAAAAATAAAGGACGGCTATGAGGTCTAAGGCTCCCAGAGCGTTCTGAAACCCCAAATAAGACGATAAATCAAGATAAAACAGGCAACACAATGTCTCAAGATGTACTGGCAGCTGTGTGTACAAGTAAGACCGGACAGAGCTGGTGTAGATGTCCTCTGCCAGCACTATATGCCTGAAAACACAAACAGCAGGTTGCGATTCTGCCTGCATGAATTGGCTTAATGTTTAATAGAACGACACAGAGCTCAAAAATGGGTGCATTTAAAAGCTGAACATCTTGACATCTGGACTGGCATTGATTAACTTAACCTCTTTTCTCCTTTCCCATGTGTCCTTGAATAAACTCTCTTTTTTACTGCCTTAAAATACTTTTCAGGCACTTTCTCACCCTCTTTTCTTTTCAAAAGAAATCTAAATAGTTACTCTCGCTCCACTTCACTTCCTTATTTTCTCCAGATTTCTCAACATTTAATGCAGTTCACTAAAGAGCAGTAAATAGTTAATAACGCATAGATTTTCCAATTTAAAACAAAGAAGGTCCGTTGAATCCCAATGTAAAATTTCAGAGAATGCTGAAATTTTATAATTAAATTAAATCTAGAAAATATATACAGTAAGTCATGTTTGCCCAATATTTTTGCGTCCTTGGTGAAATGACTTTGTGTGCGTGTCTTTTAACGCATCTGTGAATTTTATGTATGTTGTTTTGTATTCTGAGTGTGAACAGCAGTCAGCACGTGGCCTTCAAGTGATCCACCATGTGATTCCTTCCCGAGGGCAAGAACACAACTCTGTGACAGAATAGCTATCTGTCTTGACTGACAGACAGACAGACAGACAATCAGAAACAGAGAAAACAGATAGATAAGAGATATAAAGATATTACTTCCTTTCACACGCTGTTTTTCCTTTCTGTTTGAAAGCAATGACCTGCCACATCATTGCACACACACTTTGCCTTTCAGTGCTTTTAAATGGAAAGGAGAAACATCTCAGACGTCATTGAAATTATAACTACACATCCATAAAACACACAGCTCTTTGCTGTCAGTCAAGAAGGCAGACAGGATGAGGTAAAAGACATTATAAGCATAAAGGAATGTCATCGGTAAACCACTTTAGAAGACATTTAAGGCTTGCTCATATGAGCAAGTCATAGCAACTTGAAGCACATGTGGGCAGCAAGACTATGAAGCTGAGTGGAGATGTTCACGTACACGTACGTAAAACAACAAAAGATAACACCTACACCAGCATTCTGAGGCAACAACAGTAAGGAACATGTGACCGTGGTCAGTGTTCCAAGAAATATGCTATGTTTTTGCAACACAGTAGATAGAGGTAGACAAAACAAAGCACTGTGTCATGTAATGGTTGCTTTTATAACACTGTTCGGTTAAGGAGACTCAACTGCAAGAAATTACATGCATACACACACATATTATATATACATACATATACATATACAGTACATATACATATACATATATACTGTATATATATATACTGTGTATGCATCCACATAACCTTTGAAACAAATAAATGTTATGTTTAACACACACAAATAACATAAAAATGAAATATTAATTGTTCAGTACACATCAGTAACAATTTCCCTAAGTGATGGCTTCACAACAAAAAAAAAAACAAAGCACTTGTATTTGCTCTAAATTATTTGACTGCCATCAGCTTAAAGCATGACAGGTTTGTATGGTTTTGAAAATGTATGTGTTTGTGTGTGTTTGTGGTATTAAGAAAGATTTGTTTAAAATATAGTGACATTTGATGAAGAACAGAAACTCTAGACAGTGGAGTGTCGTCACAGATATTTGCCTACACGAACAACACTTTCCACTTAACGAGAGAGAGAGAGAGAGAGAGAGAGAGAGAGGAATGGAGAAAGACATCAAAAAATATAATTTCTAATTGATAAAGACTGTTTAGCTCAGCTTCACTAATGCTAGAGCAGATAACAGCACATTGATTGCCTATAAAGCCTGTCTGGACTAACTGAGCATGTGCAAACATTTGCACAAAACAGAGTGTCACTATCTTTTACTATCTAACAATGCAAAAGTGAACAACAAGGTCCAAAAGCCTAAGCACTTTTTTTATTGACTACTTATGTCAATGAAATGAACATATAGACATATGTGTCAAGAGAAATTACATCTCATCTCTACTCAGTCATAATGTGTTACTTGACATTCAACTCTTAGAAAAGCACATAATATCATGAGAGCATAAGAAGTTATCTAGCTCTGATATCTGATACCACCCTTCTCTCACTATGCAGTGTGCATTCTCAAACAGGAACCCAGTCATTCATACGTGGGCCTGGCTGTTCTGTTTTTCCAATCCATTTTCAAAGCAGCAGCTTTACATATTAACAAACTCTAAGCAAATGAACAAGCTTTTCCATCACTAAAACACGTAAATCCAATCACAGATAGTTTGGTCAAACCTTGACTGGCTTCTTGCCATCAGTGATTTTATCAAACTCACAAATTTCCCTGACTCGACAGGAGATATAAGGGGTCACAGAGACGTGGCAGGCTTACAACTAGTCGAATTCTGGTTAAAAGTTAAACTCATTATTGACACGTTGCCTACTATTTGCTGTCAAGCAGGTCAGTCAGAGTCCCTCATGTGCATGGATATGACCCTGAGATGCAGGCTTCAAGCAGTTCCACAGTTTAATTTCATTCACAACTTAGCCAGCAGCAGTGGTTCAGTGTAACTGGAGCAGTTAAATGTTTACACTACCTGTATGAGATCAGCTGATGCCCTTTGATGTTTAAGTTCCACACACTATGTTTTTGATATAAAGTAGCAGTCTTTTAAACTTCATTTATATTGTACATAATTTGTGGGTTTATAAAAGCAAACATTAATATTGCACAATGCACACAAAATTAGAACACCATGTTCTAACCAGAAGGCATCAGTAAGTATGTGCAATTGCAAAACTGCTTTACAAAGTGACTCAATCTCAGCCAATCAGTAGCTATTTCATGTGTAATGTATAGCAGGACTTTGGACCAATGATATTTCACAGTAGGCGGGGCTACCCATCAAACCCCAAACACAGAATCAAGATTTACATGAAGGAACTTTTATTTAACGCTTGCTAGGGCACAGTGTATGCAAATTTGGTGTGTGAAATTTACATTTCACAACATGATTGTTGAGGATTTACCATGAGTGGGAATAAAGAGATAAATAGGACTTTTTTGATTTTGCCCTTACTTGCGCTCACTAGCACCTGCAGAACAAAGTACGAAATTATTACCTGTTATTCAAAATAATAATCGATCTACAACAGAAATTTTTTTGTCAAGGGTGTGTGAGTGAATAGGACCTGAATAATAACATTAAAGACCAGAATACAATTGTGTGGTCTCGCTCTTCATCACAATTCAGGGCTATTGAGGCATACATCTCTTATTTCCTTCTCCATTTCCAACTGACAAAACTAGACCTACTCACAGACACAACCTAATTTAGAGGCTCTCATATCGAGTGAATGTTCAGGGACGGTCTTCATTAAAGGAGAGGAGCATGAAGAGGTGGTGAAAGCACTTTGAGAGAAGTGGCTGCTAACTACTATTGCAGCAAAAAATAATTACCCTTTTTTCCCCCAAATCGTTACATCAGTTTTTTTCATGGCTGTCTATGTTGAGTACAACTTTTCTCTCTATGCTCTCTATTTAAAATTAATTGGAATTCAGATTTATGGCATGTGGTGGCTAAATAAAATGTGCTTGTGAAATATGTATTACTTATTACACTGAATCAACGCTCTAAATAAATTTACTTTAGAGATTACACCAACCCACATTTGAGAAAGCATTTCCTGTGTTTGTGAGCATGTGGCATCCTGCATTACATAACCACTCACCACATGATCTGACCTCACCCTCTCTAAGATGGGGAATGACGTCTATATTGGGTAACCACAGAAATGGCTAGGCCCCCTATTGAAAATTGATTTATTTGGTTGGATAGGAAGTGGCCAATGCAGTAATATATTGTGTAAATGGCCGATTACATAATGTGTAACTCAATGAACTTTTACAAATCCCAATTAAAGCATTTCTGGTTTCCTTGAATGTGTAATTTCTAAAATCATCATTGAGGTGATCATGGTTTGCTTAAACCCAGGAGTGCCAGTTTAGCCTTCACTGTTGCTTTGAGAACTGAAAGATTTAGTACACCTTTCAATGGATGACATCTGAACTCACCACTAAGATTTGAACAAACAAATAATACAGTAATCTAAAAAACTTTAGTCATGTAAGGATTTAAAAAAGGGGTAATAAGGCTAGGCTCATGTAAAAAAAAAATTATTTGTTTTTCACCGAATGTCACATACCATTTTCCTAAACACTGCTATTTCTAGGAGTAATAATAAGCTTGCAACAAATGTTTAATTTATGTTATTTAATGTGGATGCATGGCTATATATAATATATTATTAGAACATATTTTACACGGTGGCTAATATGTACAAATTCGTACCTCACTATATTTTAAGAGTTGCCAATTCATATGAATTTGGACGAATGACCTAATGTTACACCTAACACTGCCCCTTAAACCTACCTGTCACTGGGGTTTAGACAAATCAAACATAATTGTATGAGTGAGGTCGTATAAATTTGTATTAATTTTCCATACAAATTGGTTGTTAGAGTTGGTTTTCCTTATTATGGTTTTCTATGATAAATCACTTAACATAAACTTAGCACGTTGCATTTATATTTTGGCTTCATCTGCTCGCCTGTACAAAATATACATCAAATATACTGAATTTCCCCTTTTAATATCTGGGTTTTAATGTATTTAACTACATTGCTAGTTAACAGTGTTGGGGAAAAATACTTTTAAAAGTAATGCATTACAATATTGCGTTACTCTCTAAAAAAGTTTCTAATTACGTTACTTAGTTACTTTTCATGGAAAGTAATGCACACGTTACTTTTGCGTTACGTTTTAAATATGGACAGAGCTTGAGTGTTTATTTTTAATATAAGAAGTTCTATTTATAGCAAATGCGAAAGCCCTTTCATACAAGTGTAATGAATAAACCTCAGGCTGAAGAAAAAGAAAAAACACATCTGTAGAGTAGAATACAGGAGAAAATTCAATACTTTTCAGCAATAAAAAAACCAATGAAGCAAAATAGTTCGTTTTTTAGGTGATTTTTGCTTATGAGAATGGTTTAACAGAATCATCAAAGCTCAGCAGCAAAGACATTGATTAATAAAATGGGATTAGATACATTTATGTAATTTTTAAGTTTAGCAGGTTTGCACCATATCCTAAGTTTATTTTAATTTATTTTGATAAATACTAAATCTGTTTTAGTATTGTTTTAAATTGTTCACAATTACTCTGTATTTCTGATTTCTCTCAACATGTCAGGAGTCAGGAGACTTGTCCGTCAATAAATAAAAAAAATTCTTTTTTGAAAAAGTAACTCAGTTATATTACTCCAAAATTAAAAAAGTAATGTGTTAGTTTACTAGTTACTTGGGAAAAGTAATATTATTACTTGTAAAGCGTTACCCCCAGCACTGCTAGTTAATGCAAACTGCACAAAAATAACTGGAGGACAGTGGAGCAAAGCTTTATTTTGCCCCCAGGTGGGCATTCTTCTAAGGTTGTGACATCACATGAAAACTATTGTGTTTATATATTTAGTTTATTGCGCAGCTGTAGTTAATGTAACTGTTAAATGCATTGTCAATCAAGACAGAATTAATGAATAACAACAAAATATTGACTAATGTAAAAATTATTTGTCAAAATACAAAACGTGAATAAACCAAGAATAACTGCAAAATATCAACACTGGCAATGCAAACTAGATTATGTCTGACCACTTTACGCTCATTGCCTTGTCAGACTGGTAAATATTGAAACAGAACTTATAATTCTTTTAATATCCAAACCCCTGTCATGTCGAGACAAGAGAAGGGTAATACGAATTAAATGAATAACAAATCCTTCGTGAAACCCCATGATGGGCATTTAATTATACTGTCATGTTAACATTAATGAATTTCAAGTTCAAGCAGTTCAAGAACAACAGGGAACATGAAGAAAGGGGGTGGGTGAGCGAATATAGAGAAAGAGAGGGAGAAAGTACAAGAAGAATGAAGATGGCAGGCGAGAGAGTTTGTAACTGAATTAAAAGCTTGGCAGCTGTGTGTGTACTCAGACTTAATGAGTAGAACTAAATCTAAACAGCGAAAATCGAAAGTCCTATCATCATGGAGATATGGAGCTCTTAATGGAGCTCTCAGGCCTCAATGTTTTCTAGGACCGTTATAATGGTCTGGCAAGTTAAACACGTCTGGTGGATCAAGGCCAACAGCGAGCAGCTCAGTTCTAAAGTGTGTGAGCAAATTTCTGACCCACTTACCATGGTCAATGAAAAAGGGAGGGGCTGAGCAGAACAAGGATGCTGGCTAGACCAAGGACGTCTGAGGGAAGGTGGACACAATAAACTAGACAAATAACACACACAAAAAAAACAAAACACAGACACAGGCTCTGTCTAAAACTAAGGAACCTAAGCTGCTGCCCAGACAGTGACTGACTAAACATACAGCGTTTCATAGGCTATGAAGTTTGAGGATTAAGTAAAACTTAACAGCATTTTTAACAGTGGTAGTAAAAATGAGTGTAGCTGTAGTCCCATTTGAGCCAAATAAACACTGTATGCTCTCTCCCTCATAGCTTGATTTGTTTTCTTTCATATTAAGTCATCTTTAACAATTCAGAGCCTAGAAAAGCAAATATTTCTTGACTACAACGCTCATCACATTATAAATACAGTTATACATTTCGACTACGTGTATATTGCATAAATGTTAACATGATACATGCTGCCTGCATATTCCAAACCGATGTTATGAAAACATTAGATGACTTCCTAGATCCACACTGCTTTTGCCACCCTCAACAATGATTTAGTTTCAGTCGCATCATGTGACAATCACTGCTCTGCAATAGTGAGACAAAGAGAGAATGGAGAGAAACACACACACACAGTATGTTTCACTGTACTCCTGAAGGACAAGCAGTGTCTTGTGACCGCACACTGATTCCTCCATAGTCAAATCAAATCATCTGTGAGTGAAAACAGTATTCAGGATTACTACTCATATGATTTCTAATTTGAAAAGGCCCCCAGCTCTCTTACTTTTTGCCAAACAAGAACACACAACCATTTTAGAAATTGTTGTAACACATTTCAAGCAAAACATTAAAATTATATAGACATTATTTTGAAAAAGTTAAACGTGAGTGACATTAGATACAGTAGGTGAAAATTGTAGCAGCATTTATTGCCAGATGTTTATCTCATACAATAACATTTATATTCTGTATATACTTTTTGAATATCAATTGAATAACGTAATTGAAAAAAAAGCAGTGTAATTAACAAAACAGATTAAACATTTTTTAATTATGCATAATGGCTTATCTGTTACAATTTCATTAAATTAGCCTTTACACAACATGCTTGTGTGTGGAAATTAGTTTGACACCCAGAAGGGCCAATGAACGGTGGTAAAATAAATACAGAAATTATTTATTTAAGCAGTTATGACAGAGTTAAAGAATTTACTCTATAAAAAGGGATACACATTCATTAGTAAGTAAACATATCCTAATTCTTTACATCAACCTTGTTTTCAAAAAAAAAAAAAAAAAAAAAAGAGTAAAAACAAATGTCATTAAAAATTGAGAATAAAACTGGCATAAATATTTAACGAACAAGACTACTGGTATAAGCTTATATAATGAGAAATTCTTCATCTGCAAATAATGATGTAAAGATAGTTCATCATGAGGTTCAATTTGTTCTACAATTCGAAACTGACACTTTACATTTACTTTCTGATATCTTCAATAAAATCCTAAGTGAATAATGACCAGCACTGCGGAAAAATGAAATTAGATGTGCTACATTCAACTGCTCAATATGAGCAATAAAAGTGTCAGCTAGCGGTTACTGCTGAATGAACGTCCAGGATGCAGACATATCATAGATCCTAGAATAGAGGAGGCCTGCAACTCGTAAGTCTAATGAGTCATTTTGAGGTGTAAAACAATACGATAGTTCCTAATTCATTGATGATTTATTTATGGTTCTCAATTGGTTCCCAAACCATAATAGAGTTCAAGACTACAGAGTATTATGATGAGTTACTTAAGGGAGATTGTTAAAAACATGTTATGAACTGATTTTGTATCCAAAGGGATATTACAGACATGGATACGCCCTTCAGTACACCTTTATTATTATTATGTTCCATCAGTGGTTATCACCTATAGTGTATATTATATACAACAACAAAAAATGACTCAACCAATACGATAAATCTGCTGTGTATTAAAACCCTCGCCATTCCTTTGAACTCATCTGATAGTGACATCATTACACTTCAATATAGAAAATACAGAGTAGCCAGCTTCTGTGGTGCAGTACAGTGTTTTAGCATTCATTAATTATGTATTATGCCTTCATACAGTACACTGCATGACCTAGTTTTTACTAAACTAGTTTATGACTGTAACTGGCTTTTTGGTTAATGCACGGACACTTAACATTAAAGTACCTTATATATAAAACTTTTTTTTAATAAAAACCCTAGTCTTAAAGACTTAATTACGCTAAACGAAGTATAAACCACAGGCTGTGGTTTGAGCATCCTGACAAGCACAAAATGGCAACTCTGAGATAAAAGCATTAATTTGAGATACTATGCCATTGTTTTTTGCAACTAATGGAAGAAAGAGTTTAAAAACATGTTCGAAAACAGTCATCATTTTTGTTAAAGCCACTTGGTTAGTTGGACAAAAAAACTTTGGCTTCATTCACGATGTAAATGGTTAATAATACCATTATTATGTGAAATTGTTTTATGAATGTGAAAACATTGCAAACAACTAGCATGCCGTTGTAACAAAGTTTTCATTCTCCATAGTCATGTTTCTTTTCAGAGGATTCCTTCTGTTGAACACAATTTAAAAAAAAAAAGAAAAAATTAAGTTGAGCCGATTTACATTTCCCGGACGCCTCACATGTTAGTGGCTGTTGTGAGACATTGCCTCTCACCTGAAATATTAATAATGCTGCTGTCAGAACACATCTGTGCCAGTAGACTGAGCCTGAGGATTTCAGACGAGCCAAATACACACACACACACACACACACACAGAGTGATTAAATTATCCAATTATGCATGAGGATTCAGAATGGCCATGTATCCGTCTGAAACTTGGGTGGACAAGAACATGGCGATAGGTCAAACTGACACTACAAATATCATCAGTCTCAAAAAGGGTGCAAAAGGGATGTAACAAAACACTGTATTTGGTATTAGATACATTATGCCAAATTTACATATATATTACATTAAGGGTATATTATATCAGTGTTTTTCTGATATGTGGCAAGTTTAAATATTTGAAAAATATTTTAGAAATATACTTTTCTTGACTAGTTTGATATGGATACATAATCAGTCATGTTGCTAAGGAATGCGTCAACACTTTAAATAATCACAATAATTACACAACAACAAAGAAAATTAGCCCAGTCTCTGGCCCCCTGGACAGACACAAATCTGGATCTTTATGACTTTGCGTGTAAACGGGATCAATAGTTTAATCCTGTGCTTTAGTTTTGCCTACAACTTTGTTTTTGAAAAACCTGATCCGTATGTCGACAATCACTTGTCAGTTCAGTTGTTGGTGAGGATTTGCACACAAAGGCCAGGATGTTTCTAGTGCCTCTGCTCTAAGCATTGTGTGGTCAGTGCATGACACTGGCTGGCAGTTACAGAATGGGCAGCTTAGGTTTGCCTTGGCTCATGTGTCTATAGTCGTGCCGCTGATCCATTAATCCAATTAAGACTTACAACGCTGGCTAAAGAAGAGAGTCTTACCTGTGCAGGAGAGAGAGGATCATGAGCAAAATTTGGCTCTGACGTCATGCACTCCTGCATCACAGAAAAAGCTAAGCTTCTTTGCACATGAGGAGGTGAAGGAGTGCAATATATGATATGGTGTTGCAGGTCTCGACATCTAAAACCCATAATCAGGACAGTGATCATTCACTCATTTGTGACCATAGGCAAAAGCATCTAGCCCGTGACCGCGTGCAAAGATTATCACTCTGCAATCACTAAAGTGGGGTGTGTTGAGCCTAAGGCAAAACGAAACTGAGAGCGAGAATGCAGGTAATGTTTGTTTCAAAACCATGAAGTTCTGACCTTTTTGACCTAAGGACACCCACAAGAAAATATTTTTGAATGCCTCACCCTCAGAAATGAGCAGGGTCAAAAGATTATAACAATTATGATACATTTCATAAGTTTCAAAAAGGTTTATCATTAAAAACTACAGGAGCTAATTTTCGCTCGTTAAAAGATGGTTTTGAGACATGAACCTCCAATTGTGAGACAAAATGTCAAATTGCTAAATAAAATACTACAATCACCCTTTTCAGTTTTTTTCCATGGCAGAAATGCAAACCTAAAGTCTGAGTTATTAGAGAAAGCAATTCTGAGGAAAAGCAGAATTGTGAGATAAATCAAAATGACCTTTTATTACTTTTATTTATACACCTTAAGCCAAAATGGTTTAGAATAAATTATGGTAAAAAGAATCTTAAGGTCCCTAACCCAGACTAGTTACTAGCTGTTCTCCCCTGACTCTAGGGCCCGTCCTCGCCTCACAGTCCGTCGGTACTTTTCCGCAGGCGGAGCTCTAGCTTTACGTCACGCGCAATTCAGCCCCGTGGCTTTTGTTAAGCGCGTGCTCCAGCTTCGCTGTCAAAGCTCGCTCGCCGATCTAACAGTCTCGAGATCCGGAACGACAGGATTGTACGGACGCAGAAACGTGCCATAACTGTTGCTTTTGCAATCCACAACCAACAGCTCTGAATTGACCTTAAATATGTCTACTATCGTCTACCGTCAAACAGATCAGGTAAGAATCAAGCTCATCAGTATTGAGTGAAGCATCACGGCGCCTATCCTCCTAAGATTCTTTAATACTACGTGTTTTTTTTAAAGATCATTTGCCTGAACGCTGCTATTTTGTATTACACCTACACTTGTATGTACTCACGCGACCGCCATATGGTGCGTTGTAATCTGCTCTGCATGTGTCTTCATAAACGCATGCGTTGATTTCATCAGAAAAAGAATCATTCGCTTGAGTTTAACGTTAGCAGTGCGCAGCAAACCGTGATTTGGTACGTTAAATGTTTAATTTAGTTAGGTCATAATATATGTGTACATTCTATATGTGTGCTGTACATTTTTTACACATGAAAATAATGTACATTTAAAAGAAGTCTCACATGAACGCTGATTATTAAATAAATAACTGCTTATTGTTAGCAACGAATACTTAACAAAATAAAAAATAAACATGGATTGTACGGTTATAGCGTCATTTGGCATGTATGGCATCGTAAGTGCTGAAATACTGCACATTCAGTCAGTTCATTTATTCCAGGTGCAGTCATGTCGTTTTCCCCTTTTGAAATAAAATAGGCTTTGATTATGCAATTATCCTGATTATTGTCTGTTTACAAGGCAAATATTTTTCTATTCTTGAAATCAAATAATCATTCTGTACTTGAGTTATATAGAAACGCCGACCGACAAAGGCGTAAACGAAAACCAGGACAGGACAGTTGTCAAGGTTAGAAAAGAGTGACTAACGTTAGTGTGCTCATAAGCAGTGCATGTATATTAAAACCCATAACGTAAATTTTACCTCATTGATCTTTTGTGAGGAAGATGGAAAAATAACGACCAGGTCCTACTGACCCAATTTTGGATCTTACTTGGACGAGGGGCTCAGAAACGTTTTAGGCTCTGAATGATGCAAGCTTCATTGTGCGGGAAATGTGGATACGAGGCGTGTTAACAGACACTTCTCGTAGCCAATCGTTATCATTCATGCTGACCTATCAGGTTTCGTGCATTTAATGGGGCGTAACCCATGGAAATTTGTCCCTGCGTGATTGATCATTTGCATCTATATTTAATTGAATACTTGAATGCACCATATGGTCTCATAGCTTTCATTTCACATATGTGTACATTTCAAATTATTGAAATATTTTTCATACAGCTTTATGTATTTGCCTGTTTTCTTTATACATGAAAATACCTTCAACCTAACATTGCGCACACAGTCCCACTACATCTAATTTACTATGGTTTTACTCACAAAATCTCGTCATATTTCACAATCCCATTTGCAAGTCACAGGAAGCAGCAGTTTCACTTCTTGCAAATCCTTTTCCGTTCCATATCTCCACATCTGCCTATGGATGACCTAATTGTCACCGCAGTGCTTCATTTGTAAGGGAAATGAATGCAGCATATCCTGTGTTCCTTAAACTACGACCTTTGCCTTAAGAAATCCTGTTTATTTTTTTTGTATACATATAGTATTTTGTATTTCTTTTTAGAGAGTTACGTCCTCTGTTGCAGGGTTAATGTGAATCACCGGGAGACATTTTCTGAATAAAATCTGTGTTCTTTCCCTTTCTAACATTCTTTCCATACGTGGTGACCGATTATTCAATTTTCCATCCTGTTCTCATGTGTGAGCTCAGCCGGTGGCTTGGTTAGCTCAGTGTTTAAATTGTGTTCTCCTATTAACCTTTTCCCATAAAGGTTAGCATTTCATTAGAGAGGGACAGAGATAAAAACAGCTTTGTTGGCCTTTGCTCTCTGTATGTAATCTATTAATTCACAAAGCGGTTAAAAAATAGAATCTATAAAAAAAGTACTGAACCGTAATTATTATGATGGAGTAGTCCTAATGTGTGTCCTTTCCATCTTTGTAATTAGGAGTTTAAATTACATAAGCTCTTCTGCTGCCTGTGGGTTTATGGAAAGAGTAGCAGTGTGTTTTAGTTTAGGCAGAGAGAGAATAAATCACTGATTGTGCCAGGTGTTATGTAACCCCTGGAAATGCAGCTCATATTTTAGTGCACATCTGAATATGATTTTATGATATCAATGTTCTGCATGCTTTTTCCGTAGCCTCTCACGATCTTGCACAACCATTAGACCATAATATTATTTCTTCAGTTGCACATCCACTTACATTCCTGCAAATTTTGTGCAGATTCACTGTTGAGCAAGACATTAAGCTCAAAACATTGGGGTATATGTCAGCTCCATAGAAAAACATATTTTATGAGTTATTGTAGACATACAGAGCTTAATATTTAAAATCTGTAAAGAAATGCAAAGGTAGAAATTTGCCACTTATTTCTTTGCATAGAAAATCGGGCAAAAATAACCGTAAGCAAGCATTCAGTGTGTTTTTGACGCTGACTAATATAGTTCACCTTTTTCTCAGAGCTGGAGGAGATCCCAGAGAGAAAGCATGACTTGCAAGAAAGCGGTCTCATGGCTGAGACCATTGTAATTGCAAATGCTGCTTGTTGTCATGGGGTAGACTAAGAGCAGTTTGAACTACAGACAAATGCATGCAAGGAACTCATTGTCCTCCTAAGTGTCAATTTTATTTTTTTTGTATGTTTTTTGTATGGTTTTAACCAATGCATTATGTTGTTTAATCTGGGTTATCTGTTGAACACTTCTGCAGAGTCAATAGAACAACTGTTGCTGTATGTTTCAGCCCATTCTCCTCTTTCTCTCTCTCGCCTCGCAGTCTGTCCCACGCTTACAAACTGAGCATGCTGATTGCTGCATGCCAGAGGGGGCAAAAAAGATTAGATGCACAAAACAGTCTTTCAGAGTGTTTTCTACCACCACGCATTTCAGTATCTCCCCATCTTTTTGTCTTTTCACCCTGGGCTTTGTCATTATTTGTGTGAGGATGATGTGGTGGTGTCCACTACACAATGGACAGAGACACAAGTCCATCTGAAGCTGCAAAGTCACCATAGGCTTTATCTGCTGTCTGACCCGTAAATGCCTTGGTTTAAAGTATCAGTCCCTGATTCCACTCCAAGTGGACCAATGGCTCTCAGATTAAGGTCACTAGTTTCAAACTGCAGACTTATCAATGAGTGGTAAGTTTCATGTTTTAAGAGTCAATTACATGACACTATTTTTGTCCGAAAATGTGTTGAGGACTTGGGGTCATTGCATAAAATATCAGATAAGGTGAAATTTAGATGAGATGAAAAAGTTAGTTTAGGTATTCAACTGTGACATATAAAAAAAAAAACTTATAAAAAAAAAAGTAATAGAATAATAATAATTAAAAAAACGTGCATGCATGTAAAAGTAAAAAAAAACTTCTTAAGATTTATTTCATGCAAAAAAATAAATAAAATATTTTATGCAGAAAAGAGTTAGTGTTAACTTTAGATGTAAGATAGAGTGGAAGAAACTACAGATTAGAAAGTTGAAACAGGAAGAGCATTAGAGAGAACATAAGAAGCATAATTCAGTGCTTTCGTGGTCTTTTTACCAATCCTAGTGCTTGAAAGTGTTTCTTCAATGCCACTTATCTTCAAGAGGAAGCTTCCCTATGATGAGTTAAATAAAGGCCTAGAATGTTCCTATTGCTGTTTTCAATAATCAGCCACTGTGCGGAGGATAGAGAGAGAGGATGAGCAGATTATCCGAAGGCCTCAAGTGCCTGCTTGGAGCATTTGCACCGACTGAGGCTGAAATGGGCAAAACAAGTGGAAAAATACTAGCAGGTTTTCATGTAAAACTTGAGGACTCCACACACTGGCGCTCATTTGTTTTCGCGTCTGCATTTTTCCATTCCCTCACAGCTGCAGCCACATCATTGTGGGAATGTGATAAATCCATCAAAATTCCTGACAAAGCACTTTTTTTGGTTGTGTGACCATTCTCTGTAACAAAACTTTGACCTTCTGCTAGCTAAAAGGGTTTTGAAAGACCTGTGGAACATTCCGGAAGCATGTGGGTGTGGTAGTGTGGATAATGGGGAAAAAAGTGGGGAGAATCTGTGTGGGTGTTGTAGAAAGCAGGTCCTGATATTTAGGCAGCTTCTTAAATTAAGTCAGTATGAGACCGATTCAATCTGGATTAATTTGAAATGTCTGTGCAGCAGGAGTGAAGGCTGATCTCGAATAAGGCACGTGTTTAACTCCATGAAAGCGATCAGTAGCGTAAAGCTGGGTCAGTCTGTGATCGGCAGGGCTTCTGCCTCAAGGGCAACATGTGAACCTTTCATTTCTGTTAGTTATTCCAAATCAGTATTAGATGTTGTTGCTATTGATTTTTTTTGCCATTGATGTGATCAGTGTTCCTGAGATCACAACCCCTTGTTTTCTTCTTTGTTTTGCAGGTTATAATGCACGATCAACACAGAAAAGGTTTGAGTCTATAGCCAACGGGACACGCGAGGACTTGATTGCAGTCACTCTAAGCCTGAGAGTTTGAGTCACCTCTGACCCCCTGCCGTGCCCACTGGTTACCTGACATTGCCTTTTCCATCCACTTTGTAGTGAAGGAAGATCTAGGCACTCCCATTCCTGGTTCTACTTCACTCGTGCCTTTTCACGGCTTTCCCTAGTAAACTATCTCTCCCAGACGTACGTAATTCGGTATTAGGTAAGTGCATGACTTATTCATGAGGCTGACTGTTATGTGTGCGCAATAGTAGATTTAAAGTGATTATAGACTCTGACAGCTGTGTAGCCAGCATCTAAAATGAGTGATACATTGTATTCCATGTGTATATGTGTGCATTGGGTGACGTGTTTACGTAAAATACGCAGTGTGGGATAGATAAAGTTAAAATCTTAAAATTGACCTAAGCGTGTTATTGTTTTACTTTTTCAAAGGCTTAATTTCAAAAATGATTCCCAACGGATATTTGATCTTTGAGGACGAAAGTTTCCTGGATTCCACCGTGGCCAAGATGAACGCCCTTAGAAAGAACGGCCAGTTCTGTGATGTGAGACTACAGGTAACACACCCTTTTTTAACCTTATTATTCAGTGTGTCATTATGTGACGGCTGAAACATGACTCAGGGAAGAGTGCGTTTCATTATACGCGGGCCTTGAATCTTTGAATGGCATTTAGCTGTTTGACGTTCATTAACAGACAAAGCCAGACCCTCTGTGTTCAGAATATTTACTGTGAGGTTGAACATGAGGAGATTTTAATAGTTAAATCTCAAGATATTTTCTTTGGATTAAAAAATACTTGTACATTTAAATGAAAATGCACCATATCTCCAAATCCAGATTTATGGTAGGAAAAACCTTTTAGTAAACGAAATTGTATTTCTTTGTTACAATTTCATAATAGGTTTAACCTTTGTCTTTTTACCTCTGCAGGTGTGTGGCCATGAGTTGATGGCTCATCGGGCAGTACTGGCTTGTTGCAGTCCATATCTCTTTGAAATCTTTAACAGCGACCTGGAATCTCATGGAGTCTCTCATGTGAAATTTGAGGATCTGGACCCTGAGGCTGTGGAGATCCTTCTCAACTACGCTTACACTGCCCAGTAAGAGACACAACGTGCAGTCATCTAGTTAGAGCCATTATACGGAACATCTTCTACAATATTAATGGCTTTTCAATGATATTGTTACTCTCTGCAGGTTAAAGGCAGATAAAGAACTGGTTAAGGAGGTTTACTCTGCAGCCAAACGGCTCAAAATGGACAGAGTGAAGCAGGTAGGTTAATCATGTGTTTGATTAAAAGCATGTGTTTTTGCGACCGTTTTATTTAAGCTCAAACCAACTCTTTTGTACTTCCTCCCAGATCTGTGGCGACTATCTTCTCTCCAAGATGGAATCCCAGAGCGCCATCTCCTATCGCAATTTTGCCAGCTGCATGGGAGATGGGCGTCTGCTGGGCAAGATCGACAGCTATATCCAGGAGCATCTTCTGGACGTGTCTGAGCAAGAGGATTTCCTCAAGCTGCCACGCCTTAAGGTGAGCTGACCTTTTACCCTTTCAGGTCAAATACTACTCTCTATTGCGCACTTGTGCTAAATATACATTCTCTTTTGGTCTGGTTTATAGTTGGAGGTGATACTGGAGGATAACTTGACCTTGCCTAGTAATGGCAAGCTGTACTCCAAGGTGATTGGCTGGGTGCAACGCAGCCTGTGGGAAAATGGCGAACCTCTTGAGCGACTGATGGAGGAGGTGAGCACTGCGCTCCACTGTGAGCTCCTCTCTCCCTTCCCTCTTCTCCCCTCGTAATTCATCCCATTCACAGATTTAACAGGTCACACCAGCCATCTTAATGGTAGAGGTTGGTTGGGTTTGTTCTCTCTGCCTTCCATATATATATATTTTTGTTTCCTCTTCACGCTTAAATCACCCCGGGCCTTAAGAATATACATTTAGGTACAGAACGGGGCTGTTACACCCTCCGCAAAGGCGAGTGGGTAGTCCAGGTGAGCCAAACTAAAAGCCTCCTGAATGCTCAGTGCTGTGCAGTAACTGCAGCTACTCTGTCTGCTCACAGAGAGTGACATGACATGTTGCCGTCCCAATGACATCTCTCTCTTCTCTAAGCAGGTGTGTGAGTGTTTGAGTGAGTGTGCTTGCTCTGGGAACCAGCACTAACAGTTCTTCCTCCCCACTGATTTATCTCTCCTTAGGTTTATTAGAGCAAACATCAGCAGGATTCTCACAAGACTGAAGAAGCCAAGACTGGGGCCCTCCAGGGTAATGAGTCAGTGAATGAAAGAAAATAACAAAAGAACAAGAGGGAGCTGTGGCGAAAAAAGCGCCTCTTAAACAAAAGCACTCACCAACAGTACACCGTTCATTTAAAATGATACTCCAGATATCTGAGCACCACCAAAACATTCACATATGAAGTCTATTTACTGTAACTCCCATATGCATGTAAAGACACACAGTTGTTCATCCATACATTTTAATTGCAGAATATTCAAATAATTGGCACAAAGATATTGGATGATTAACATCACATACACAGTATACACCTGAATATTGATTAAGTACGAATGAATGAAAAGGAATAGAGCTTCAACTTAAAAAAAGGTTTAGTGATGGCACCTATAGTAAGTTTCATCCTAAATAAAGGAAGTGCAGCTTAAAGTGATGTTCTAAAGTTGCTCTCAGTTCCTAGTTCCTTTTTAATATGCTTTTTGATACATTCCTAGCAGGGACAGGCACAGGAAATGACAGTAGACAGTCATGGAAACATGAAACATGACTTTTTTCAAATTTTCTAAAACAAGCAAATATCGGTAAACTATTAAAAAACTACTATAGCTATAGACAAATTGCTTCTTTTTGTGTGAGCAGTACATACTGGTACTGTTTACCTGGCATCTACACTATACATAGTCGTCAAGGGCAGCAGTTTTTTTTATTTATTTTTTTTTACTTCAGATACTTTCCCATTGTGCAAGACACTGAAAACATTAAGGCAACCATGCTTATGTCCTTAATATATCTGCAAGTACCTATAAACATAAACACAGAAATGCTTTACAGATAAAATCATTATATAAAAATCCACTTTTTTTTTTGTTTACTACCATTTTCTTAAATTTCAGTGGATTTTTTTTTCAGTTATTTGACTGATCAAACTTTTGTATAATTTATTTAAGCTTCCAAAGCAATCCAAAGATTTTTGCTTTTCTAAATGAAGCACTCATTTTTGAGCTGTATAAGTTGAAAACCGCTAACCAGTGTTGTACTGGAGTTTGTGTGATGACATCTGACTTGACTAACCCCCTCAGCTGAGATGATGGATGACAGCCGAACATTCACTGATGGAGCTTGTTTGTCTATTTCCTTCTGCAAACTTGTTGACAAATGAAGGTTCCCAAGATGCTTTGTGGCGAACCGTATTGTGATCCACATTCTGCTGTTTTCAGTGCAGTGAAAAGTCCGGAAGATCTTTGGCTCCTGAATCCACAACAACACTGTTCTTATTCTTTAAGAAGTTTTTTACCAGCCTCTTCCTGCGAACGAGCGCTATGGCCCTTCCCTTCTTAACTTTCCTTCTTCCCCTGACCCACGTAGTTGGGTGCTCTTTTGTCATGGAGACAGCCACATGGGTTCTGTTGTTGCTGTGTGTTTTGCAGGTGCAAACGCTGTACTATTCGGCCGATCACAAGCTGCTCGATGGGAGCCTGCTTGACGGGCAGGCTGAGGTGTTCGGCACTGAGGATGACCATATCCAGTTTGTGCAGGTACACAACCAGCGCCGAGCTCTTCTCAGGCTGGACCGCAGTAGGCCGTAGCGATCACAAGATTTAATGCTAGCAGAGAAGCTGCTTTGTTGTGCTGGGCTGTTGAGTCTGAGCGTTTTGAGCTAGAGCGATCACGATGTGTGCGTGATGAGTGTGTGGATTGGGTTTTAGTGCTGCTTATAGTGGGATTCGATTAAAGTAGATATAAGGTTAAAAGAATAGTCCAAGGTTCAGTACAAGCTCATTCGAAAGCTTCTGTGTTGTGCTGTAGTTTACCACAAAAATCTGGATTCCAGCATGGCACTTACAATACAAGTAATTATCAGTACGTTTAAAATACTCACTTGTTAGATTAATATAGCAAAAAATGTAAACAATATGCATGCTAACTTCTTTCTAGTTTAAAAAAAAAAACTGTAGCTAAACATTTCTGTGAAACTTTATATCCAACACTGGTGCTTGTGACAACATAATGGCTAAAATGACTAAATGATCATACTAAATTATCTTGTCATACAACCACTTTATAAAAGTCTAATTCTTCTTTTAAAGTTATAAGCTTTATATCCTTTAAAAATTTACCCATTAATTTCCAATACAAGTACTACTTACTAAACTTCAGTTTCTACTTACTACCTCAGTTTTTGCTTTTTAAAAGGATCATGAACTGAGAACTAAAATTCACTTGATATTTTGACACATCATTGTCATTGTACTTTTAAAAACATCCTGCAAGTTTCAAAACTCAAAACGTTCCTATTGGGCTAAACTACTACTAAACTACTATTTTGAAGCCAACTATATTACGTAATAGTGTAGCCAAACACCGCCTCCACGTAAGAAGATCAATGCCTGTTTCTACATTGCTGGCTGTTTAGCCCCACCCACACATTTTATGAATGTAGTTTTAAATAAATATAGGCGAATACAGGTCTATGCAGAAACCAAACAATCTTTGCATTGCCTTCTTTGGGAAAGAATGGATTACCTATATTTTTAGTGATGTTTTAGTTTACACAAACAATGATGCTGTGCCAGGTATATTGGCATTAAATCTAATGACACGACATATTGTGAGTGTGAGTAACTTTTTATTACATGATAACTATTGCTTTGTCTAATGGACGTTATCTAAATAACAGCTGCATCCATCTATCTAGGATGTAGGCAGTCAAACATACACAACTGTTACCATTTACTACATCTGCCACGCCTATTCAAAGAAATCGTTCTCATGAGCAGTACAAAATAATGAAAAATTCAGATCATCACCCCTTTAAAAGAAAATAAAGCATGAGTCGAAATTATTTTTGTGGTATTCAGCATTATGCCACAATTGCTGTTGATTGAGCTTGATGTGCATTGAACTCAGAATGTTCCTTTAACCTAATGCACGCCAAGCATCTGGTAAGTTGTTGAGTCAGGCTTACACGTAGACGGGGTCTGGGACTGTGTGAGGTTGTGTGTATGTGGACCATGGGCTCGGAGTCTGTAGCTGCGCTGTGCCTTTGCAGAAGAAGCCCCCACGTGAGAATGTACACCGACAGCTGAGCACCAGCTCCTCTGGCAGCCTCTCCCCTGGATCCGCCAAACATTCCTGCAAGCAAGAGTGGAAATACATTGCTTCCGAGAAGACCACCAGTACGTGTGCACCTTTTGATGTCTTTTTAGATTTTCAAGACTTATCTGCAGTTCCTTAAAGTCACCTCCTTCCTCTTTCTCTCCCCACAGACAATACGTATCTGTGTCTGGCCGTGTTGAACGGCGTGCTGTGCGTGATCTTTCTGCATGGGCGCAGCAGTCCCCAGGCCTCACCCTCGGCCACACCTTGTCTTACCAAGAGCCTGAGCTTCGAGGGACAGCCACTGGAAGAGGAACCTGAAAAGCTTCTGGCACCCATGCACTATGCTCGTTCTGGCCTTGGCATTGCAGCTCTGAATGGCCGACTCATCGCCGCAGGTTAGTGGTCATCAAAAAAGTCCAAAGAAACTTGTGAAAGGCTCTCTTACTTTTATTGAGCAACTCTGTCTTATCCATAATTCAGGTGGCTACAATCGGGAGGAGTGCTTGAGGACTGTGGAATGTTATGACATGAAGACGGACAGCTGGAGTTTCATTGCTCCAATGAGAACTCCACGTGCTCGATTTCAGATGGCTGTGCTCATGGTGTGTACATGATCAAATGGGTGTTTATAAAGTACAGCCTTCAAAAGCATGGTAAAAAAAAAAACGGGTGTTTTAATCCAAACAGGATCAGCTTTACGTGATGGGTGGGTCAAATGGCCATTCAGATGAACTAAGTTGTGGGGAGACGTACAACCTTAGTGCTGATGAGTGGATTCAAGTGCCAGAGCTCCGGACCAATCGTTGCAATGCAGGTAAAAAAACTTCACTTGCAGAAATGTACAATTCCTGCTTTATTGGTTATTAGCCATAACATATATAGAAAGATATTGTATTTGCATTTGTCCACAGAGACAGTAGCTTGAGATTTATCACTGCTTGTTTGACTTTTCCTCAGGTGTCTGTTCTCTGAACAACAAGCTATATGTTGTTGGGGGATCAGATCCTTGCGGACAGAAAGGTCTGAAGAACTGTGACGTTTTTGACCCTGTGAGCAAGGCTTGGACCAGCTGTGCCCCTTTAAACATCAGTAAGTCACGTTGACATAAAAAATATCACTATAATTGCTTCCACAGGGGTTTTGGGCACTTAAAAGATCACAGCTTAAGCATACAGTGGGGAATTACGTTGATAAAAAAGCCAGATGGATCTCCTGTTCTCAATGTTATTTTTGTGCATCTACAGGGAGGCATCAGGCTGCCGTGTGCGAGTTGGATGGCTTCATGTACGTGATCGGAGGAGCAGAGTCTTGGAACTGTCTGAACAGTGTGGAACGCTACAATTCCGAAAACAACACTTGGACCCTTGTTGCCCCAATGAACATAGCCCGTAGAGGAGCTGGAGTGGTCGTCTATGAAGGTAAGCGAAGGATAAACACTGGGGTTTAAACATACAGCGTGTAGAAGGAGGTAATTGATGTTCGTCTCTCTCAGGTAAACTGTTTGTGGTGGGCGGCTTCGATGGCTCTCATGCCCTGCGCTGCGTTGAAATGTACGACCCCGAACGCAACGAATGGAGGATGCTGGGGAGCATGAACTCGCCACGCAGCAATGCTGGTGCAGCCGTGCTCGGTGACATCATCTATGCCGTTGGTGGCTTTGATGGAAACGACTTCCTCAACTCGGTTGAGGCCTACAACCCTAAAACGGATGAGTGGAGCCCTTGTGCAGACGCCTTCACCGATTCCTAAGAGCCAGTGGTCGGGGAACCAATGGGGGCGGGGGGTTATCTCACTCAAACTAACAGGCTTAGTGACGTAATCGTGCTTTGTGATGTCCTGTGTGTATGCGGGAGGGTGGATGGGTGGGTTTTTGAGGTGTGAGGCAGGGGGAGGGGTCTTCTTTACAGGTGTCACCCATGAACCTGATTTTCTTTTTTTTTTTTTTCTTTTTTTTTAACAGTGTTTGGGAGGAGGTGGGTGGGGGTGGTCTGTTTGGGGTTGCCGAAAGCAACATTAAGCCTTTGCATATTGCATACTTTATTTTTGTTGTTGTATATATTGTTGTTTCTTTTTTTCCATTTTAAGAAGAATGCCAACATTTATTGCACACTGAGTGTACCTTTTTGAGTTGAGTAGTCTTGAATTTCTCCTTTCTTTTTCGGCAAGCTGAAGACAGGATTGATTGGTTGAATCCATTAAGGAAGTGTTTCAGGTTGAATGTTTGCTGCTTAGTTTTTTTTTTCTTTTTTGTTAGCTTATTTCATTTAAAGCTCCATGCTTATACAAAGCCTTATTTTACAAAACATTCAAACACATGGCTTTCCTTTTTGTATCATTAGCCATGACGTAGGATTACTGTACCAATCTTTAAAGATGGCCTTTTTTATATTTTTGATACACTGCTAAGTAACCAATAGATAGATGGATGAGCTAGTCGACGCACAACACCCATGAGGTTATTAAATTTAATCCGTGCCAGTTTAGTAACGCTCACATGCGTATAATCGACCACGCTTCAATGCTTCTGCTCATTAGATCTTTTGTTCCTATTTTGTTTGGCTGTTTCACACAATTGAGGTAATGATCATTTCCTTAGCATTTGGAAGCAACAAATATTTTTGGCTCCATGGTTTTGTTTTTCTCCGGGGAGATTCTGTACTACATTTGTTATGAACTGATATTTCCTTACTAATAAACCATTTCAACCTGTAAAAAAAGTCTCTAGGAATTATTAATTGCATATAGATTTGCACATTTTATCTCTAGATTTAAATTCTGGTGTGATTATATCAAATGTCATCCTATTCTGGTGGATATATAACACTGTGAGCGAGTTTAGGATCAGATAAAAACAAAAAAATGGTAAAATTGCATTTCATTCATTCTGTGCTATTAGTCACAATGTTGGATTACTTGTATTTTATAGTCTATAGTTTGGTATACTATTTTATTACGCAGGTTTATTCTTATCTCAACAATCCCTCTTCCGTAGTCCATTCACACAAACTAACCTTTCCTAATCCCAGACAAATCAGGACGGTCGTGCTGGCAGGAAGTAGGCCAAAAGCCACAAAAGCACAAAGGTCTTCAAGAGGGATTATAGGTCTTTTCTGCCACTGTGAGTACTCCTTGGATTTAGCCCATGGTCATGAAATTGCTGCAATGACCTTCTGGTACTTGCCTATCATTTCTACTGAGATAAGGAGGACTGATAAAGACTCATAGCACATGTTAAACATATACCAAAAGAACTGCACACTATATGTGAGGTTTTATATTCCAATGAGCTGCTTTCCATTGCTCTTTAATTCTATTATGTAAACGTGCGAAATATATCCGCGAATTACTGATTGCAGCAACTTTTTTTTTTAGTCTGTGAGGACAACTACTTTATTTATACAGTGCAAGAAAGCCGCTCTATGCTGCACATACTGCATCCGTGTCTAGCGAGTGTTTCAAGTTTAAATATGTGGACTGGTAAACTTACAGAGGCCCAGATATTTGTCCGTCATGTTGAGGTTTTAAAAACGGTCACTGTCTCTGGAGTTGCTTTCGTCAGTTCTGTGGGGTGCGCGCGACTCAAATGTTGCTCTTTGTGGCTGCAGTTGGTTCACTTTGCTTACGCCTAGTTTGACATAAAACGTATGTATAAAAAAATAATTAAAATATGATTTTCCTTGTCCATCTACAAGTGCCTACCCTTAAACAATAAAAAAAAATATTATAATAATTTTAATACTGTAATCATGTCTTTGTACCTCAATGACCTCTAAACACTGGCACAGCCATCTTGCTTACATCATTGAGCATTGGAATAATCTCAAGAGGGACATCGTCACTGTTCCCATAATCCTATCAGGCCTCTCAATTTGTGATGTCACAGTACCAGAAAACCAGATTAGCATCCTTAGGTTTTATGTGACTAAAAAAAATGAACACAAGTCATTGATGATCAAATATTTTAATCAAAATGCAAATAGATGTAAAGTAAAATGGAAATTATTTTTGAACTATTCACACTTTAATACAAATAAAACAATACCTATGCATAGATACCATTCCACATCAAATGTCATAATGAGTTTATATTGTAACTAAATATACCTTCTTAGAATCGTAGAACAAATTAGTGAATTTTACGTTAGTTTCCAGAAGGGCAGTTAGACTGGTGCCCAAGAAAATTGTCTTTTAACACATCACTGTCGCACTTGCAACTTACTGAAAGCTTTGCGGCACTGAATGTCGTGTTACACAGTGTCATGAAGTCTGAACTCATTATAACCTGTTACCACAACCGTACCTGGATATCAGGAGGATTTTATGTGGCAAAGCAAAAATCAAATATTACATTCGTCGTTATAAAACGCCAAAACCACTAACATATAACAATTTTTGATATCATCATTAAAACAGCGCGTTTCTCGAAAAGGGATGCAATAATAAAGTAAGAGGAATAAATAATACAAAAAATTTAAAACAATTAAAAAAACATATTAAAGTCTAGAACTACAACATAAGAACTAAAACATAGTCTAACTTCTGTTATATAGACTAATAGCCCTTGATGTTTTTGCATAATAGGTCAGGGTCATGTGACTGACACAGACTCTGCTGCAGGTTGGTACAAGGAGAGAGGATCAGTAGGTTGGTGTGCCATTGGTTCCAGCGGTTTATGACTCTACTATCAAAAGCAGGTCGGGGTTCATAAGAGTCTGGTCAGATAGTAAGTAGACCATTGGCAGGGTCCAAACATGGAACGCCGGGTGGTAAATCAGGACCAAGAGCTCAGAGCAGCAGCACAGTGATCTAGATTCGCACACAGCTCAGACAGCTGCCCACCACCCACACACAGCTTTTCCCTGCGGACACACACACACACACACATAAAACTTCACTACCATGTGGAAGCTTATTTCTGTCACAAAGTCAATTGCAAATTTTAATTTTACAATTCTGTATTTTATCTACAGAAAAAAATGAATTCTTCTATATGTTTTTTATTGTTGTTATATAATTATTTCTACTGATAAAAAAAGAAAACCTTTATTATTGTTCTCTATTAATAGAAATGGAAGAAGAAAGGATGAAGGTTGCAAACAGATCAAGTGATGAAGATCTAAACAGCTGTGAGTGTCCCTGATTGTCTGTTCCACTTCACACAGGATAACTTCCGCTACACTGGCTGCGGTTCCAAACAGGAAGTGGATGTCTCGTAAGCAGGAAGTGAAAGGAGTCAAGAGAAGGTGGCTGAAGAAATGACTTTGCAAAGGACACCTCAAATATTTATTAATAGGTTTTCTTTTATCTATAATAGTCAATGCTGCAGTGTCTTATTGCTAATTATAGGGGCTCTTTATCAACTGAAATTAAAGTGTTTAAATCAGAGGGCTACAATCTAGACAGAAAATGGTAATTATGACCGGTTTTGATCTAAAAAAAAATCCAAAATAAAAAAAAAAATTGTAAATGCAACTCGTGAAAGTAAAAATTGTAATTCATGACACCTTTAATACAAGGTAATGGCACTCAAAGATAGGAAATGCTTTACTGACTACAAAAAAAAATGTTTCTCAAGTTTAATACCAGCGTTCATGGGAAAGGAACGGCATTTAAACAATTGCAGAAATCTCTGAGTCACAGTCACACAGACGGCCCGCTCTCTTCTCTCCCTGGCACAGTAGTTCACAACTGATTTGAATGAAAGCCAGTATTGTGTTACTTTATCTCTCCTCCCTCTCTTTCTTGCATCCTGCTGCTGCTGCTTGTTGCCGTATTTTGTTCGCGTTGTTTCCCCCAATGGATGTTACATAACTACCAAAAAACATTTTTTTTAAAATGTATGCAATCGTCTTTCTCCAGCGCAAACCCTCTCTGGGCCTGTTTATATAATGAATGATATGGAGAAAATAAAGACCAGGTCAGAACTGGAATGTTGTTTTTCTCATGTCAAAGCAGTTATAGTTCTGTCTGAAAATACTGAAGATATATTGTCAAACCTAATCTACATAAAAAATATACATATAAAATGATCATCAGCGCTACATCAATACTTATAACCACTAATCAAAAGACTAGGGTTAGTAAGACCTTTTAATGTTTTTTGAAAAGGTCTTGTGCATTTATTTATAGTAAAAAAATAATTATAATAAAGTGGTGAAATATTATTACAATTTTTAAATTTACTATTTTAATATGTTTTAAGATGTAATTTATTCCTGTGAATTTTCAGCAGCCATTACTCCAGACTTCAGTGTCACATTACCATTTCAGAAATCATCTAATATACTGATTTTAGTGCTAAAGAAACATTTCTTATTATTATCAATGTTGAAAAAAGTTGTGTTGCTTAATAGTTTTGTGAAAACTGTTATATATATATATATATATATATATTTTCTTTCATGCATAGAAAGTAAAGGCTGACATAAGCGTTTTTTAAAGTAATTGAATGCATCCTTGCAGAATGTAAGAATAACTAGTTATTGTAATAAAACAGTAATTATTACTTAAAAAAATATATGTTCTGATCCCAAACCTTTGAGCAATGGTATAAAGTTATTTAACCTATTTATAGGATATAACCCTGTTTTCACCAATAAAAAACTGTGCACTAAAAATTATGGGATGTGGTTTGGGGTGAACAAATAAAGGACTCCTTTCCTTCAGCCTTGCAATTATCCGCTTCACAACAGTGCTGCCATGGCAACCGTACAACATGTGGGCAGCTCTCCTACAGCATGGGAGAAAGCCAACAGAGAGCAGAGTGAATGCTTTATGAAGCCAATGCTTAACAAATCAACAACAAAACAGAACATAACACCGCAGTGGCAGTGCTCCCTCAAAAACAATCATGCAACAATGAACATCAGACAAAAGCTGCAGCAGCGTCTGTCATGAGTTAACAATCAGCACGGTGCCTGGTTGCTTAGATATCAATCCCTGTTGTGAGATTTTGCACCTAGAGACAAGATGTTAATCAACATGAGTGCTTTTAGCTACAGATTAACATTGGTAAATTTAAGAGATAATCTTAAGGAATCTTTAGTCCACAAATCAATATTACATAAGATGACGACCCAACTGATTTCGGAAGTCTATTTAAAGTTATGAAACATTCAGAAAAGCGATGCAAGCGCACTGAAACCAGCTCACGCTGATGTTACAGATAAAGTATGTTTCATGTGCATTTGTAGCTATTATTCAGTCACGCCACTTGCAGTTTGCCACATGACCTGATCATTTGTGCATTAGCATACAGTACCTGCCAGTTCTGATCAGGCCCATTAAAGTATGCATTTGACGCACGTGGATTAGTGTGTGAAATGAGGTCACGGAGTTCTTGTGTGTCGCGGCTCATTGACCGAGTGGAGGTAAGTGAGCTGCTAAAGATCAGCTGTCAATTGCTCCACAAAGTGTGTGGAACATGTAGCTACACCTGACTTATAAGGTTAATCAACCAACTTCTTCTTTATCCCTGAAGAGACAGACTCACGAAGCCTTAACAAACGCACACAAACAGTTTGCAAGCAGCAACCATGCTTAATAATCAGAGACAAATTACACTGTGTGAATATTAATCATGCAATTAAGTGAATTAATCATGAAAACTTTGCTCTGGAGTTAACGTTAAGTATCTTAACATGCATTTTTATAAGCCACGCTTCCATTATTACTGGTAGTAGGACTGGTTAGTTACTAGGTTAGTTAGATTAGTACACACCACATGTCAAAGTAGGGTAGAAATTTGTCAACCAAAAGACATTTTGGTCTATCGTCTTAACCACGGTTGAGATCATGTGACGTTGAACGTAAAGTAACCACGCAATTAACCCAAGTATAGCCCTGTGTCCGAAATCGCTTACTTCCCTAGTATATAGTACGCAAAAAACAGCATGCGAGGCGAGTAGTATGTCCGAATTCATAGCATTCGAAATTCAGTAGGCGAGA
>JAUCNO010000386.1:3998524-4019584 GCA_032353835.1 Enteromius viviparus | reverse complement strand
TCCAGGGAGTAATAAAGTAATGTAGGGCACTACTATTTTTGAGAGTAATATGTAATATGTAATATATTACTTTTTTAAGCTGCTCAACCATAACATTACGAAGCAACGAGAATACATGCAAAGTACATAAAAAAAGTGCCAGTTTGGAGAGCACTCTCACATAGCGCACACTCTTCTGAGTCAATCTGGAACATGTCACATGGATATGTTTTCTAAGTGTTTTTACACTTTGATTTGAACACAAACAAGTATCTGTGTGTTGTGGCTGACACAGAAATGCATATGCGATTTGCGTGCAGCAATGCTCTCCAAAATGGGGCTACGTGACATTGTGGTGCCAAATTGTTGAATAATGTTCCATAGTTTACTTACATGATGTGCAATATATTTCATTTAAGTAAATGGCTACGACTATGTACCTAATTAGGTAATTGCTCTGTATTATGACACCTTAAAATGAAGGGTATTACTTTATTTCAAGGTGTCCATAATACAGAATAATTACTTAGTAAACACTTAGTAGCCGTAGTGATTCTCTGCTGCCTGCCCTGCTGACTCTGACCTCATGTATTTTAATTGCTGCTTGCCCCAACCATTGCCTGGTAAACGTTAATGTCTCTGGATTCTCGGTGTTATACCTGACACTGTCAATCTGTTGGAGACTCCTATGGGCAATTGTTTTACATTGCACACTTCAAAGTATCGCACTAACACATTAGTAGGGAATGTGAAGCGGTGATCTAGCGGTAGAATAACTGATTAGTATTTTAAAGGCCGCGGGTTCTAATCCACCCTCATAAAGTTTTTTTTTTTTCCAAATTAAAAACAAAGCGCTGTTCATTTAAATGATTGTATATCAATAGCAAGGACACATTCTTGTAAATGTTTTTTTTTTGTGCGAAGCGCTCAATCCTCTGTGAAGATGCGCATCTTGGAATTATTAATTCACCTGTTTCGGGTACTGAGCCGGCTGCATAGATTAACGTTTCGGGGCTGACACGTGATGAACGAACAACTCGGGAAACCAGAAAGGAGCGAAATGCACGAGATGACTCGAAAAAAGATTTGTTCATTTTGCTGAATGGGTCTGAGTCAGTTAAATGATCTGAACGTCCCATCTCTATCGTGCCGCTCTGCTGCCGGGTGTTAACCAATCGGTGATGGTAAATGATACCTCCTGCCAAACCCAGACCAATCACTGTTCCATTCACGCCCCCTTCCTTCCCAAATCAGCTTTTTTGTGGTAGGTGGACCGTCCTAAAGACTCGCCGCGTTTTACTCCTAAAATAGTGGCTAGTTTCCCGTAGAAAGACAGTGAAATGTTGGGCTGTGCGACCAGTCGGACATTGTTTTTTAATTCATCATAACCCAGTACCGCAGTTGGTACGATAACTTGATTTATCCCTCGCACCACGGCTCGAACATTCTCGTAGTTCCCGCCCTCTATCTGTCGTTTCTGGGCTATGGAAAATCCTGATAATCCTCTAAACACCTCTCCGCCGGGTTTATTATAGCATGGTGCTGGGGTGGGACGATGTATGCGTTTAGGCTGAAATATCCATCGTCGTCGTTAATGGTGTACCAGGTCCTATAGGGTATTCGATCTCGACAAGTCCTACTTGCCACTCGCCCCTAAGGTTTAAAGTTTTCGCTAGCCTGGTCGTATTAACTTAAAATAGGGTTTTCGGGGTAAACTGCCAGAGATGCGTTGCACAGCAGTATCACTTAGAAACCTTGATCATCCATGGCTGCTCTTTACTCAAATGACCCATTTCGTTAAAGTATTGCTTTTTTAAGGCTTCTACAGATCCACCAAATCTTTTTTATCTATATAGCTGTTAAATTTCTCGGGCCATCCTAACCATTTCACCAGAACTAATGTGCATCGACCCTGTTTTTCCCCCCGTAAAATCTTTTCCACCTTGAACGCTTTGTTTTCGCTAACGGTTATTTTTTGTAACTCTTGCTCGTAAAACACTCCTTCGATGACATCTCCGTTGTGATCGATCAGTCTGTATACCAGCGGATTACACGGTATACATGAGGACACAGAGAAAAATTATCCCGTTTAGTTTCATTCATAGCCCTTGGTGAATGCGCCTATCGCTTTAGAAATCATGACTACGTCACCTACTTTATATTTAAATGGTGGTTGCTTGTTTTTCTTTATAAGACCGTACAGGTTTTGAAACATTGTCCCTTGATTTTCTATGCAGAATTTATCCCAGCCTTCTTCGCTTAGGTTAGAAGTATCGTCCGTCGACATATGCTCGACGGCATTATCATCGGCAGGGTCAGGTGTAGACACAGCGTAAGAGGTATGCGAAATGATTTCTTGAGACATGGTGAGGAATAGATGTAGTGTATGTTCAGATCTCTGCAGACTTCTTAATAGCTGTAGTAGGTGGGTGGAGATAAGAGTCGGTCTGAGCCCATGGGTACACCCTGTTCCGGCTGGAACAATTTCACCTTTACAGAGTTGTAGCGGTCGCACATATCGTACCATCTGAACATTTTGTCAATACATGTAAAAATCTCATCAATTCTATGCAGATCTTTCCACTGAAACAAAAATTTCATGTCGTATCGCGTATGGTGTTCCACTGCAGGAATAGACCACATGCGTTCACAGATCTTTGTCTTGTCGTCGCAGCAGAAAATGTAAACACAGTCATCCAGTAACTTGTACCCGGAAAATGTATTTGTGAACCGAAAACAATGCAAAGAACTGCATAAAGAAAGATACAAAACAAAAACTGTAAACGGGTAAAATAATTTGAAAAAAATAGAAATGTAGAATGTTCTGTAAAAAGGGCAGATAAAAAAAAGCTGATAGAAAAGTCAAAAAGAAGGGGGAAAAGACAAACAAAAGTACGACAAGCCTCTAGACAGAAAAAAAAAAAATTAAGAAAAGTGTGGCGTAAGTGATTATAATGGATTTGCATTTAAATTAGTAAGATTTAAAACCCAGTTTACATTGATACAGTGACAAAATGTATATTATAAATGGTAATAGTTTATGTTAGGGTGACAATGTTAAAAGTTTGAATATAAAATGGGGTAAAAAATGTCAGCCACAGATTCACACAGTGGTAACAACCAACCACACGAATGCTGGCGTCAGCCTCAGCGTGCTCACGAAGGAGCCTCAAAAGAGTCAACAGGAAACTCATATTTGGTTTTTTTGATCCAAGTTCATTAAATATTTTTTTAAAATTTATATGAAGTACTAAATAATCCCCATCACACTCACAAACTCACACTCTCTTACACACAAGCTCGCTTACACATCCCACACACGTATTTGTCTATAATGTAATATAATATGATAATTAAAATAGTTTGAAATTAGCATCACAATGTATTTAAAATAGTCTTAGAATAATTACAGTACAGCTTAATGGAAAGCTCCCAGAGAAAATCTCATTGATAGGCTTTAAATGATTTCTTTACTTTGTCTGACAGGCATTGGCTTATGTAGCATTTATATAGAAGGTAATATTAACCTTAATAGTATAACCCACCCTCTTATCTTTTTGTCTTTTCATACAGAACATATGAAGCTTGATTTTTAAAGCCACAGAATGACTTTTCTATACAGTACATAAATGCACTGAGCATTATCAAGACAAAAAGGCATACACACACACAAAAAATCTAGCATATTTTTATAGTGAAAAAAGTACTTCAAAAGATATTTATTGGTTCTCTATAATAACCATAATAAATAATCATTAAAATTATAATTTAAAATATTTTTTTTCGCAATATTATATATTTAGATAACTATATTTATATAGTATTTATTAATATTTTAATTATTACATTGAACTCAAGTAACTGTATAATTAAAACCCTACGTTTTACCCCTGTGAGGACTAATATTGTTATTATGAGTAGTATCAGTTTTCATATTCCTAGCACAGTTGTTGAGTATTAAACACTGTTATTTCAAATTTCAATTTTTTATTATATATTATATTTGCACATTTTTATTTATATCTTCAAAAAAGTACAACATTGACGAAATCCAGAATCTTTGCATAATCTTTATTTTGCATATAGTAAAGTAAAAAAAAGAAAACAGATTACATGTTCGGATTACAGTTCCATCTTAAATAGGCTTTTAATATATTTGAATATATATCACAGTCTTTTTAATTGATTAACAGCATTATGCAGGTTCATACATATTATTACTTTTAAATAAAATAAGCTTAATATCAGTTTGAAAACTGTTGCAATTGAATAGTTTGAAAAGTGAGGGGCCGTTCACGTCTTATTCCCTGTCACCAGCGCTGTTCTGAGACATTTCACTAATTTTTTGAGCATTCACCAAGTTTATCAGTCTCTGAACCCATCTCTCTGACGGATCAACGCAGATCTCTCTTTGAGCTTTGGTTATGATACTGAAATTTCAAAAGAGAAAGAGAGTTCATGATTTCCCATAATTAATTCACAATTCATTTTAATTAAAACACTATAAAAAATACTTACATGACACCACTCCTGTGGCATTCAAGATGTGTAGTATGATGACTCTCAACCTGCTTGACTGGGATTTTCACACTGGAAAAAGAAAAGCAGCACTTGTCTGGACCCTGGCTGACTGCAGGAAACAAAAGAAAAGAGAACTGTGTTAAAGACACATAATATAGGTTGATATAATTGGGATAATGCTCAAATATACATTTAATTATTAATAGTCTACTGTTTATCTAAAAAACCTAAATGCAAGAAGTAAAGAAAAAGACGTACATTCACTGCGAGCCAGCAAGCAGCAAGCGAAGAGCACGAGGCAGGCGATGAAGATGCAGTAAGGCTTCATGTTGGTTGCTGATGAGATCTTGATGTGCTGGTAGCTTTATTGTTGGCTGATAGCCTCGAAGATGATCACCTCACTGATGCGGTCCGCTTTATAAAGGGGTGAGCTTGTACTTTCCACTCTACAGACCTTTAGGGGCTCAGCCGGACGAGGAAGAAGTGACGTCACACGGGGGAAAACCATAATGTGGCCCGCAGAGGTAGTAGTAGGCTTGTACCCTTCCCCAATTCTGTGAATCTACTCTAAATCGCTGACACAGGTAACTAGAGAAATGTGGTTGATTTGAGTTTATCATATTTGGTTTCTTATTTTTTTCCAATCCAAATTTCACAGAAAACAACTTTGCATTTATGCTGGACCCTCATAAGGACATTCATGTGCAAATTACCTGTCTTACATCAGCATTTTCAGGTTGCATCTTCTTAAGAACAAACCCAAAGCTCTCAAGTGCAGTGCAATGCAAGAAAAGTCCCTTTCTGCAGATGCACAGTGGAAAATGAGTCTGGGGCTTAATGCAGGAAACAGTGAGCTCTACTTTTCGGTGAAGGTGGAACAGTGGTTGAACTGAAAGTGTTTTGTGTGGTTAACAGATTCGCACACAGTGTGATCTGAATGCAGATAATATCAGCCCTTACTCACTGAGTTTATACCACATAAATAATGCCTTATCATGTTTTGTTATCATAATAAATATCAATTCAATCAAAGACATATGAAAGTGCCTACTTAAAAGTTAACATTTATGACATTTCTTTTGAAGATTCCTTGGTTCTTATTAAATTGTTCCTCCTATACCTTTTGGTTTTCCACTTATGCTTTTTTGGGCTGCACGTGTCAGGTCAATGTTCCTCTACTCACTAGCCACACATTACAGCATGTCTTTATGTAGACCTGTTTAAAGCACACACAATTATGAGATCAGATACTCAGGTTGAAACCTAAGATCTAAAAAGTACCTTCTGTTTCAAACATGACTGCTACCACAACAACACAAACACAATTGTGTCAGTTTTCAGGATATTTTGTGACAGCGTCATCATTACGCTCATTAAGAATCATTACATCCTGTGTTCTTGATGCAACTTTGGTCTTCATTTGTACTCTTGACTTCCTGCAAAGCTTCTTTTTCTAAAGTAATACTTCACCCAAAAAAAAAAAATCACTTAATCAGCTTTATGTTGTTCCAAGCCTATCTGACGTTACAAATGTTAATTTTTTTTAATTGTCAGTACAACACAAGTACATATTTTGGACCTCATTGCCTTTCAATGTTTGGATAAAAAGAGCTGAGACAATCTTCAAAATATCTTCTTTAATATTTCACAGAAAGCCATACAGTTTTGGAAGGATATGAGGGTGAGTGAACAATGGTAATTGTATGTTTTACTATGCATTTAAATGACTTTAGAAATAAAATCAAAAGGAAATGACTCTAATATAAAATATCTACACATCAAAACCAAAACAAAATACAAATATGTCATATGTTTCTGTTTAGCAGGAGATAATAATTTGGTTAGTTTCTAAATGGGCCGAGCTGGATTTTCTGTAGTGTTTAAACCTAGATTTTAAAACTAGACTGCTTATCTAACAATGTAGATCAAGAATCTATCGATTTATGTAGGCAGATATATCAATATATAGATAGATACTGTAGATACGATTAAAGTTGAGGCTTCAGCCGTCTTTGACTCATGCATAGGCAGGTGTGGGTTTTTGCAAAAGCAAGATATGACACCACAAAGCTCCAAATAGAACCACAGAGGGAGGTCAGGTTGATGAGAACATGATAAATTTTCCCTTTCAACCCCACATTTCTCAAATGTCAATAATTTTTCAACTATATTTAAATACAATGTATGTAAATATTAGTATGTACATGTATTCACATAATATTTGCTTCCACTATACACTTACTATGATTATTTAATATACACACTGCAAAAATTAATAACATGCACATTAATGTGCTAATTAACTAACCTTTAAAATGTACTTTCATTTGAATAGTATAATATATTAATAATATATATTATAAAACACAAACACACATATTTATTTGACTTTTAAAATGATTTAAAATATAATTTAATAGCTTTCTCACCTATGTGCTTAAATAATGATTCATCAAATGAATCTGCTTTCTATCCTGGTCCTGCAGCTTAAAGCACACCTTTTTGGATGCATTATTAGCTTGATCTTTGAAGAGCTGGTGTACTGTGTGCCACCAGATATATTTGAGTTTTTGTCAAAACCTCACTGATACAACTTGTTTAAAGACCTTTAAAAAAAAAAGTGAACCTTTTGATCTTACTCACAAATGAGCAGCCTGCAACATCAAAACCAGATGTCAGGATGTCTTACAGCAATAAAATAAGTAGCTTCACTGGCTTCAATCATGAAGCCACGTACAAGGGAGTTTAAGAGACGAGCCACTAAGCAGCGCTATTGCATGTAAAATCATTCGCCCTCCTCAAATCTCTTGTTATGAGAGCAGCTGACATATTTCTTCTCAAAAACAGACTCAGTACAACCCATGCGTCTTACTCTCTCATGTGGAGTCATGAACATCGTACTGCTTTTTCTCACTAAATCATTTACTCACATATTAAAATAAAACATATCATTCCAACTTTTATTATTCTGCATTTCTCTGTGTAAAACATAAATATAGCCACTGAATCAATTGGCTTTGATGAAATAGCTATATCTAAAAAAAATAACTACATATCCTGTCATGCTCACAGGCAATTTTTCTCTTCACACAGGATACAAGAAGCTGATAAATGGCCTACAAAAACAGGAATATGTACCTTTCTAAAAGTACTGTATGTATTTTTGACTTTCCTCAACCCTTTCCTTATCTACTTACGTAATATCTGCTGTCAGAAATCCTGTGCTGTCTTAGGAACGCCATTTTTCTTTAATTGGATGGTGTTCATCATTGTTATCAATTGAGCAAGAACCTGCACAGCTATGAGAAACAGACAGACTCGTTCTTATCAAACCCCAGTGAACCTAAGCTTATGGCATTCCAGAAAAGTCAACGGTATCTTGAACCTTAAAAATAAACATGTACATTGTTGCATAAGAGTAGTTGATGATAGAAATGTAAACCGGTATTATTATTATATTATTAGCATAAGTTAATATTTATTTTTTTTAATATTTATTTAACTATATATATATAGTTAAATAAATATATACAAAATAAAATATTTTTGAATAGTTTGAATAGTTTTTAGTTTTAAATAACACCAACAAAACCAATAATATGGCACATTTTCTGATCACCTCAAGCAAATGATGTGGTTGTGGTTTTGTCTCTATGAAATATCCTCGTTTTTAAACACAAACGAAGTTACTAAAGGCTACCCTGCAAAAAATAACCACAACAAAAAAATCCCTTCTGCCCCGGTTTTGTTGCAGGGGAGTGTGTGAAATTGCCAAACAAAGACAACTGCGCTAGAAAAATGCCATGCGCTGGGTTGAATTCAAGAGGAGAGGAGACTGGTAAACAGCTCCATAAGAGGTGTTTTGTTGGCAAATGCCAATGATAACTGAGTCAGTGGCCAACTGTGCACTGGATTTCTTTGATTATCACACTGATAAACCACAGACATATAGCTGTTTGGTTAACCAGTGGCAATGGGGGTGGAAATTACAGTAACCATCTAAAGATACTATTAGTCACTTCATTTGATGTAGGCTATATTAGGTCCGGTTTGGCCATGTTTGCCAAGAAAATATTAAAAATAATTATAACAAATGTGTTTCAAAACAAAATGAAGAACAAAAACAATATTTTACAACTGGTTAAAAGAATGTTTTAGTTTAAATGAATATTCTGTCATTATTTACTCTTTGTGTGTGTTCTAAAGAGTAAGATAATAGCACTTTTGTTTTGAATGACATGACGGTGAGTAACTAATAAAATAATTAACATGTTTGAGAGAACTATTGCTTTGAAATTCACATTTAGCGTCATACTTAAAACATGTCTAAACACACAAATCAGTGTCTTGAAACTCTCCTGATATGGGGCAGGGGCTCTGACCCAGGAGAGCACAGCTGGGAGTTCTTTCAAGCTGAGTTTGGGAAAATTCCTCATGAGACAAGACTCTCAAAAAGATCTAAACAAACCCTAACAAGAGCACCAGAAGTCTTTACAAACTTGTTTTGGAACAAGATGTTCACTAATTCAATCCAAATGTATTATTTGCTTTAAATAAAGAAATGGTAGCTAAAGAAAAAAAAATTTAATGTGTTTTTCTGACTAAACAACAACAGTAATAGTCATGTATTTATTTACTGGCTTTTAGAGGTTACATGCTGTTAAACTGACCTTGGAAATTTAATAAGCACTCAAAGCACAGCAGCAGTGTTTCGGAATTATTTCCACCTCTCTCAGACCTATACGATTGCATGCTCTTCTCAAACATATTTTCAGTATTTGTCTTGATCTATCCCTCAAACGTTTATCACCTTATCAGTTTTCTCAAGCTGTAAATCTGCCAAACTAAAAATCACGTGTTGAACTTTTTCCAAACACACGGGACTTTTGCGATCATCTTCATTCCATCCTCCGCACATGTCCTCACCTCAAAGGTCAAAGGTCAGTATTTCTGCGCATTACATCTCTGTGTGAGCACAGCAATAAAATGGCACTTCTAATAGAAATTCCTCTTTGACATTTCATGGAAGAAGGGCTTTGGTACATCACCAGTGTTTTTGTTGGCTGTAAAAGGAAGACGACATTTTCTAAAACAGATATTCACTCAAACTGACATGCAAAGTTGTGATAGGTAAGGCTGTGCCAGGGACAGTTTCATAGCTTTAAATAGATCAAATGTGACATGTACACAGAAGTGCTTTTACTTTTTTAAAAGATCAGGCCATTTGTGGCTTGTGGCTTGTGAATAAAAAGATTTGAAAGGCTTTTACTGAAGGAGGGACCCTATAGGATATGGATATATCAAAAACAACTGATCTCTGAACTGAAGAACACAAGCAACCACAGAATTTAGACCTACAATTTTCTCAGATTTTTTAAAAGCAATTAAAAACAATATTAAATCGTAAATGTATAAATTTTTAGGCTATGGGACATTATGTACATTTTATAAAAACACAACTGCGTAGGCTTTATAACAACAGACTCAAGCAATTCCCATGGGGCCACAAGCTATCTTCTGTGATAATCACCACTACAGGAAGTGTGTAAAAAATGCATCAAAACAAACTAGACCTCTGTGATAAATATGAATGGGCTATTGTGACTCTCGGCACGAGTGGGTTGGGTTGTACGTTTGGCCAAAACATACAGGACAGTACCCTTGTGTGTCCTTCACCCGTGATAGGAAGAGAAGTTCAAGACTTGGCCATGGCTGAACAAGGTTCCCTCGCTCTGCCCACGGGGATATTGCTCCCGGCCCACTCACAGAGATAGATGTCTACTGCATCCTGTTTTTACTGCTTGGAAAACACTAAGAACAACTACATATGCAACCACAGATATCACAGAATGCACGTACAAAAGTAACTTTTATGGAAAGGAGCTATTTTGGGTTACTTACAACTGCATGCTCAGATCAACTAAAAGACAGCTGGAATAATTATTTTTACCCTGAGCCCTGATAAAAAGAGAATTCTCAGTGTGCATCAGCTGTATGTAAAATAATCAACTGCCTCTTATCATATTTCATGGTTTAAAATATAGTTGACGTCATGTGTAAAATATAGTTGACATCATACAGTATGTAAAGGATAAACATATTAAACAGACTCGCTACAGTAATTAAGGCTTAGAATTTTGTTTGTGGTATAGACCAAAGGGAAAGAAAGAAAGAAATCCTTACTGCAAGGTGAAGTATGCAGTTTCTGCATTACTAGTGTCACCTAGTGGAACTACAAAAATTCAGCAAAAAAAAAAAAAAAAATAATAATCTTTTACAAATGTACCTTTTATTCACCCTTAATATATGAGTGTTTTCTTTACAATATCTTAATATTTTATCTTGGGCTTGATAATAAAGAGCTTGCAAGTTTGGAAAAAGATGGTAAGGGGCATGTGAAACGTGTGGCAAAATCTTCCACAAAAGTTCCACAATTCGATTTAAATTTAAATTACTCCATCTTGTGAACGTACCACCAGTGGTTACACTTGTTCCTTTTTTGGGAACTTCAAGCTTTGGGAACACTCCTGCCTGACCACGCTCTGAATCTGCTGTAGAATCTATGCAATGGAAGGTCTCTGTGTCTGTGAGTCTTATTTACAGTTGTTTGTCCCAAAGTGATTTAGAAACATATAACAAGGTTGCAAGGTCATGAGCAAGGCTGCAGATAAGAACGAGAGTGACAAATCACGTTTATTCAAGTGCTGTGCTTCCCTGTGTCCTAGAGAAAGCTGGCTGGGGATTCACACCAGTTATGTGTGGTTTGCCTGGGAGCGGAGCACATCCCTTTTTGAGGAGAGGGATTTCAAGAGCAAATCTGTCGAGGCAGAGCGGAAAAGGAGATTGTGGGGCTCGCAGTGCGATCTGGCGGAGGAAATGGAGATGGGTCCCTATCTTCGTCCTCTCGCTCCAGAACGAGCGCCGCTCTGAGAGAGAAGCTCGCACTGATGTAAATAAAGTGAGGAGGACGAAGCTGAGAGCATCGATGAGCCGCCCCAGTCATTAAAATACAAGGAGCTGTTGGAGGAGGTTACATGCACCATAGCTAAATTAAATATCAATTGGCCTGGACGAGAAACAAGCCGAGCTATGCAAAAGTAATCTCGACAAACGTTTTTAGTGCGCTCAGCTGCCACCTCCACATAGGAGCCTGCCTTTTTTGGCCTTTGTTTTCATTCACGCCAGCGATTATATTGGAAAAGTGCCCTGCAGCGGAGTCGCAACTTAAAGCGACGCTCTGCTGCTGGGATTTGAAACCCAAGAGAGATCTGAGGAATGTCATTGTGGCCCCAGAGGTTCCGGCAAAAGAAGTCCTGACAGACTGCGGCTCAGGACTTCTGAGGGCAGGCCCCTTTGGGGTAGAGCGGCATTTACCGCAGTACACGGTGCCTATCTCTCCCCAGTGCCCTCAACATTGCACTCAGTTCCCAAAAAACAACACATTGGGACTGAGCCGCACGTCACCCCTGAGGGGGTCCATAAGACCATCAAAGACCATCGAGCTGCTGCCTCTAGTAATACAGCCTCGAGAGGCTGGTTCCCTTAGTAGACAATTTAGCAGCATGGAAGCTACTGCCAAATGTGTCTGCAGAAATCCAGTTTGGAGTTTCCTCAGCCGCGTTTCAGTGGTGTGACACCCACTCTGGTGGGTCCCGAGTAGGCTCTGGTTATAGAACAAGATGTAGACACTCTCTTGAAGAAGGAGGCCATCAAGTTGGTCCCTCCTTCATGAAGGAGAGTCTGGATACTTATGAATGCCAAGAAAAGTGTGCTTTCTCCAGTACAGAGAACCACTTTTAAAGCGTTGCATGGAATTCGATCACGATGCAGGTACAAATGTCTCCTGCTGGAGTAGAGTTAATTCTGAAGTCAGACAAGAGAGTGAAAGAAGGCTGATCACGTACTGTCAAGCAGTTTCAGAGACTTCTAGGTCTGATGGCAGCTCCGTCCAATGTAATACCATTTGGCCTTCTGTACATAAGACCCTTACAGTGGTGGCTCAGGACCAGGGGATGTTCCCAGAGGGGAAATCAATCACTTCTCTTAAGAGAGTAGGAGACCTTCAGGCCCTTTTAGTGGCCCCATCTTATTTAGACTTTGCCCCTGGACTGGCGAATGCTTTTCTGTACCCTCGAGCCAGTTACACAGCGAAGGTCCCTACTATCACTGCACCACGGCCGATTGAGCTCCAGGCATTTCATCCTCCTCCCTTTCAGGATCCTGACCAGAAGAAGCTGAATTGTATGTGTTCTGTGCAAGCATGTACGTTCACAAGGCAGCTTTGTAAAGAAAATTGGACCAATTGCTTGTGTGCATTAGGTCAGCCTTTTACTAAGCAGACCATCAGTCGGTGGATTGTTGAGACAATCATGACTTGTTATGAGTCCTCTGATCTCCCCTCGCTAATGGGAATCAGAGTTCACTCCACAAGGGGTATGGCGGCCTCAAAGGCCTATTCTGCAGGTGTCCCAGTTTTGGACATCTGCAACGCTACAGGTTGGTCTACCCCCTCTACCTTTGTCCGGTTCTATGGCCTAAACGTTGGTATGACTCCAGGGTCATTAGTCCTCTTGTCCAAGTGGTGTATGTTGAGACATAGATACAGGGCAGGAACTTGGAACTCTGGCAGCGTGGGTATCTCGTTCCCAAAGCGGCATGACGCAGCTCAAAGTTCCCAAAAAGTAGCTTCTCCGTGTTATGAATATAACCATAAGACGCTGCGTCTCATTGCCATACTTCCAGCATCCCTGTCAGCGCACATACCTTATGCTTCCTGGTCTCTGACGTCACCTGCCTATGACTCGTGCCCTTCTGTTGGACAGATTCTACAGCAGATTTAAAGTGTGGTCACCCAGGGGCGTTCCCAAAGCATCATGACGCAGCGTTTCGTTTCCTCAAGGAACCATGGTTATAACTGCTCTCTACATCCATGCATTTTGGTGAGTCTTTAGATTTTGGCTTGTAATTTTTCCCGTGTTAGCCTGTGTCCCACACTGGATAAACACCCTCTGGCTCAGTCAGAAGCCACGCCTCAACTCTCGCTATTAGTCAAGCTGAAATGACTGACATATTTGATTTGACGATGTAAATATATTGCGGGTGTCAGGGAGGCTCAGTGTTGTTTAGACTTTTGGGATAGATAAACCTATGCATTTTTATATTAATAAATGTACATTAACTGGGTTAATGTATTTTTTTAAACAAAAAAAGCCTTAGAAAGTTCACATTTACTTTAATGAAAGCTTTACATGTGCTACTCATAGTTGTGCATTAGGGGGAGACAAACATTCACAAACTCCAATTACGGCTCACACTGTTTGTAAATGACAAAAAACTAAATCTTTTTATTTGCTTTTCAAAACAAAACTAACCATCATTATTAAACAGATAATCTCCATAAACATTCTGTGGAGGTGTCCGTGCGCGCACACAGCTGCATGTAGATGTTTTTGCACTTGTAACCTACACCAAATTGAGTGTTCAACTCAGCACAGAGATGTTAATCATGTTTGCCACATACAAGAATATAGTCATTATCCTCACAAACATAGGATTCTCCTCACAAACCTGCGAGTGTTTTCAGGTCTGAGAGCTGAGTAACACACTCGTGAGGCCTTGTGGCCCGGGTTCAGCGCTCCTCTGCATTTCTGTCAGCCAGCTCATCTTCAGCTCTGTCAAGCAAGGGCTCTCCACATCTCAAACAATTAGCGATGTGATGTGAGCTTTCATGAGTACAACAACCTAACCTTGACACACGTGACGATCTTTCAGTTCAACAAAAGTTAAATGTGAACAACACTTTCTAAGAGTAGAGTATTCTTTGATATGTCAATGCATAAGTGAAATTTATTAGAAACTATTACTTACCTATTTCTGAACCTGAATTTTTATGCATTGTTGATTATATTCATGCATGCAGCTCAACCATTTATCCTTGAATTTATTTAATTGAAATATAGGTTTATCACTAACATTTGTTCTCAAACTATGTAGAACCTGTCAGTCTATTCTGCAGTAGTGTTTCTTTTTCTAGATTTAATCTATTATAAAGCAATGACATTACATGCCCTTGACAAACGTTATATTTACCAATAGAAAATCAGGCCTAGCCTGCAGCACACAGACATTCCCAGAATTTGTTCATACTTCTACATCCTCATAGGAGGATTCTAGTTTTACAAAAACTTGCACAAAAATGTTTTCCCTTGCTCTACTTATTTTTCTCTCCAGTGTAAAACACACTTTAAAATGTGTTAATTTGACTTGACAGATCAAAATTTGTTTAGTTGCCAACCAGTTGCATAATGTAGAATAATTGTTAACAGAAGTTGTATTATCTCATCTTTATTATATCTTTCACTATCTGTGTTCAGACTCTCTTTACAGCGGCATTCCTTAGCCGTGGTTGATTTTATCAACATTATTAATGAAGCATGTATTTGATAACAAGTTCTGACATTTCTGTACAGTATATCCTCCTCTTTGATATCCTTATCTTGAAAACCATTTACAATTCTGTCAAAATTAAAATGATAAATTTCTTGCTGCCATACTCACAGCCTGAGGACTTTTCACATTAAATCTGGAAAATTCAATCTGTATTCCAGTGTGTTTCCTTTAGATTACTTCTCTTTTTAAAGAAATGTTAGGTATTCACTTTGTAAAATCTGATCTATATGTGACAACCCAGTCACTCTTTCACATGCAGCAGACATACTGTACGCAAGGACACATGTGAGTCCCTAACCAGCTGTGATGAAGCATTTGCTCTTCCTGAGGGATTTATCTAGAGCGCCGGATGTCTTTCGAATCGTGAAAATCTTCCTCTTCCTCTCATGGTTCAACATGGGAAGGACTGAAGGTCAGGTTACATACTGTTAAACAACACTAAAACCCTAAGAGCCAGATTTATAGACATGGCTTAAACCAGGATTAGACCATAGTTCAATTTGGACATTTAAGTAATTTTTATAAACATGCCTTAGAAAAAAAGCATTACTGGTGTGCATTTTAAGACAAAATAAAGGCACTGACATGTTTTCAATCAAGATTATTGTGTCTTTTTTTACCACATGACATGCATCTCGGTGGTGCAATAGACTACCTGCTGCTTTGATTTTACATACATTTCCATTTCTGCTGTGGAAAGATGTAGGCCTTGACTTTTTTTATTCAATAACCCTTCATTTCTTCATTTTTGCCTATTCATTTGTGGCTTTCTTGAGTGTTTCAAGTCATTGTCTTGTTATTGCTATGTCCATCTGAGGTTCAGCTTTTAGACAGATGGTTTCACATTCCCCTTAACTACTTTCTGGTTCTGTGTGAAATTCAAGGTTGACTCAGTGATGGCAGCCTGGCCAGACCCCGAGGCACAACAGCAGCCTAAAACCATAATGCTTCCACCACCAAGCATTACAGATGGTCCGAGGTGCTGCTGGCCGAATGCAACGCTTGTTTTTTGCCAAGCATGTCAGGCTTTGGTGCCAGTGAGCTCTAACTCTGTCTCATCAGTCTACAACACACTGTTCCAACACTCCTTAGATGTTGTCTGGCAAACATGCCTGAAGAATCTGCAGTATGAACCCTGTGGCCTCATAGGTTTCCTGATCACTTACAGCAAAATGTTATTGATCAGCTCTTGTGGTGAGATCACCCGATCTAAAAGGTAACCAGTGGTTTAAAATGTTCCCAAATTTTTCACATTTCAAACATTTAAATATATTTGTATGAATGTGTGTGTGCATGACGTATAAATGTGTCATACTGTATGGTGTGATGTAAAAAATAGTTGGGTTTTTTTGCTTTTTGTAACACATTTTTCTCATGTTAGTTGTATGTCAAAGCATCCAATCCAATTTTTATTTGTCTACCCATATATATATATATATATATATATATATATAATGTGGACAGAATATTCCGTGACCGGTAGTGAGGAAAAGTCAGGTGTTCCCTGCTTATCACATCCTGCTGTCAAGAAAACGACCAGATGAGTATCCACCCTGAGCTTTCTTTTCCTAGGACATACAGTACATAATGCAACAAACAGGAAGTCATCACTCATGCAGACTGCTCTGTTAATGCAGGACAAAGATCTGCTGAAAACATTATGTACCATCTCCTTCGGGACTGCCATGTTTTATATTATTGGCAATATGTTTTTCATTCTGTACATCAATCTGTCTGGTCTTTTCCATTTCTACACACAGACAGACTTGGAATGGATAAATAAGGAAATATTACTATAATTATATTTAAAATATTATTATATTATTAAAAATATTATTACAATTACTGCGGATATTATATAATAAAAATTTTGTTTTGTGAATTAACAATGAACGGCCATAATGAATAATGAATGAAAAATGAATTTTATTACTTTTATCACAGATTTTGTTAAAAATCATCAACCAGGAACCTGACTGGAAAAAAGTATTTGAAGGGAGCGGAGCTGGTTTACCCTGGAAACCTTTGTTACAATATTTTTTGTAACAAAAAACATTAAGTCAAGATGTAACAAGAACAGAAAACCTGAATACGAAGCACTTTTAAATGAGTTAGATCTTTATTAAGTTGAATAATGTCCACCTCCCTGAACAGTAGTGTCTCACATAGTTTGTCCACACCGGTTAAAACACAATGAGCAACGAGTACACATACACAGACTACTTCACAATACATTTGCAAATCATATTGCACCCATATACATGTACATACTTGGTCAAACGCACAACCCTACATCATGGCCAAAAAAAATGTCATGTGCAAAAATTATGAGCAAATCTGGAATATTATATATTTAGAGACTCGGAGCATTGAAGAAAGTCTTTGAAGAATGTCGATTATTTCATGAGCATGTAATGATATTACGACAGTGTGCTTTGTACATCTCTAGTGTCACAAGTCTGAGGCGGTTGTGTCTCAAGGCACCGAGGCAGCTTATAGGTTTAACTGATTGACCAAACAGGCTTAGAGGTTTAAATCAGTGGAGATATTTCACATAAGCAATTGGGCATTCAGATCAAAGCAGATCAGATTAATAGGAACAGTACATCAAAAAGCCTTTTAGTTGTGTCTATCCAAAGGAGTATGATTTATTTTTTCTTTCGTTAGGAAGATAGTCTACCCAAAAATGTCACCTCACTCTTGTAGTTCAATTTTTTTTTCTGCTGAACACAAGAGAGCATATTTTGAAGAATTTTGATAACCAAACCCTTTCAATTCCCATTGAATTACATTACATTTTTTTGTGAAAAATTATTTTTAGTTACCAACATTCTTCAAAATATCTTCTATTGTGTCGTACAGGTCGGAAACAAGCAAGTGTGTAAGGAAACGATCACAGAATTTTAATTTTTGAGTAAACTATCCTCTTAAAACTTAGAATATAGTATGCAATCCATATCTATGTTATTTTTTAAGGTTGTAAATAAAAGAACAGAGTGAATAGTTTGCTAAACATCTCCTTTTTCATCAAATAAAACATGGTTTTAAATGACACAAGGGTGAGTAAATAGTGACAGAATTGAGTAATAGACCATTTAGTTCAGTGCATAAAATTCTATCAATTCACATTCAGATCCTAAAAATTTGCCCAGAAAATGCGCCAGCTTTAGATAACTGCTTGTCAAGGGGTGGCTACAGAGGTAAAGAGTTCATTAAATGCTGATATAATAACGTAATATAACTAAATACATATTTAGATCCAAAGCCGCTGCTCTTTAAATGAGCACGTGAAACGCAGAAAGAGAACTTCACATCACTTGAATAAAGCTGTTTTGCAGCATCGTTCTTTTTTCTTCTTTGGAAATCAGACGGGAATTATATAAACACTACTATAACCCTAGTTAGTTTAGATATGTTAGGCATTAACATATACAGTAGACTACTGACAAGGATACTAGCTCTACGGGTCCATCAAGAACACTAAACAGAGTTTTTGACGTGACGGCTATACAGTTTTAACAGTCTCTTGGTCAGGCTAGAAAGGACTCGCATTCATTAAAGATGCTGCCTTAACAAGAAGAGAATAACAGTTACACCTATTTATAAAAGGAATTTCACTTTTCTTGCTAGATTTTAGCAGTTGTGTACGTAGAATAACAACTGACACGAAGATTCAGAATAAGATTCATGTTTTCTGCATTAATTGACGTCTCGCCCCTCCTGCGACACAGATCGATCGAATATACACTACCGTTCAAAAGTTTAGGGCCAGTGAGATTAATATTTTTTGACTGATTTCTGAAAATTCACATGTGACACGGAATTCGGCAGGTAACCGAAGTATTCAGATTTTCCATTACATGAATAAATATCAACAGATTAAAATGGAAAAAGGTTTTCTTTAAATGTAATATTTTACAAAATTACAGTTTTCACTGTACTTCTGCTGGAAGAAAAAATAAAAATAAAAGCAAGCATAAGAAAGCATGATTTTAAACTTTTGAACAGTAGTGTAAATTGAGCGTGAAATATATTGAAAAGCATTTTAGTGTGTCCTAACCAGGAGCAATGTGACATGGTAATCGCCTGAAAACAAAACCAACCAATCTGAACATAAGGAGGTTTAACGTAATTACCTGAAGTAGATGAAGTAATGAGATTTCACTGTGCTAAAGGCTAGAAAGCAAATTGTCACAGAAACTGAAATCTTGTGACAAAGTGTGCTAAGTTAATATTATTCATTGCAAACATGTCTGGTTAGGACACAGCGTTACGGTCATGATAGCTGAACACATGAAACTGAAACTGTGGCTGTAAAATATGACTTTAAAAGCACACATAGACTGCAGACAGCACAATTTGTTCTTGATAAAACTAAACAAAACTAAAAAAAAAAATACATACACAGGTCAAAAGATTTGAAAAGGTGGATTACTTCCAAATCCATTCTTGCATAAACCACACATTTCAAAGAAGTCTGTTTCTCTTTCTATAATAAAGGTTGTCCAGCCATTGGAAATTCAACTGCAACCTAATTCAAACTATAAGCTTTAACAAAATCCATCCTAAAATTCCAAACCAATCTTACTCTGGAACCTTTCTTTTGGAGGGCGGCACAAGATGAGCGGGCAGTTCGCTTGGAAGTTCGTGACCTTCTAGTTTGACCTTGATCAGGTGATTGGCCAAGGCAAACTCCTCATCATCGAGCATCCCATCTTTATCAATGTCAGCCAACTTCCAGATCTTACCCAGCACAGTGTTGGGCAGCTTGGACTTCACCATCTCCCTCTTGGCATTGGCTCCAGTCACTTTGCCATTGACAGGCGAGAGAGTGTAGAAGATTTCGTCATACATAGGTTTGTCACGTGCCACCACCCATTCGACTTCATCAATGCCCTCGCCGGCTCCCTCGCCATATCCATGTCCGAACGGGCCATTCATGGTGCCCTCGAAGGCGCCACCCTTCACCACCTGATTGGGGCGCTGCGTCTCCTCCTGACGCACTAGGACCATAAGCTGGGCGATGTCATGGGCCAGCATGTCATCCACGGTGTCCAACAGCTTCATCTTCAGAGGCTGAAACTTGTTCAGATCGTGTGCTTGCAGCTGCTCCTATTCAGCGGGAAAGAAAGCAAAAAAACATTGTAACAAAAGGTCTTATCAACATCTGTTGATATTTGCAGGGTAAACCAGCTCCGCTCCCTTCGAATACTATTTTCCAGTCAAGCTGTTGATGCTTGGCAATGTACAAAGATTGGATTCCTTTGGAAATAGTAATTCATTGGCCGAGAAGAAACATATAAACTAAATTTTGTCTGAAATGCAAATTGCGCAATATTCATTTGTTTATAGAGCTGTTGTATAAAAGTAAGGGTAATCTAAACAGCACTTTCACGCAAGTGATTTTAAACAGGTTTGTAGAGGTCCACCCAAAGCTGAAATTTATATAGTCGTTTGTTGACTTTTAAAAATGTGGAGAATAAAAATTCTTGAATCAGCCTCTATATTTGTTGGTTAAATTGACCTTACCTGCATTTTCTTAAGATTAGGGAAGTCTCCCGGGGAAATCTGGTGTTCCCTTTCAATGCGGCTGTAGATCTCGCCCAAACTGTTAATCAGCTCCTTCTTTTTGTTCTCCTTCCCAAACACTGAAGGCATGTCTTTTTTTAAGGAGCTAATGATATATGCATGGACCTGTGAAAGCACAAAAGCAAAGCTCCTTGTAAGTTTATAGAATAGACATCAGTATAATTACAATTACAAAGAGCATGCCTGGGTTGTTTTAAAAAAAACAAAAAAAAAACAAAAAAAAAAACGGTCACACTTCATATTAGGTGGCCTTCACTACTACGTACTGTACTTACATGAGAAAATAAGTACAATGTACTTATTGTGTTCATATTGTTTTGTAAAACACTGTTATTGAAGTGGGTCTTACAGATAAGGTTAGGGACAGGTTTGGTGGTATGGGTAGGGTTAAGGGTAAGTTAGGTTAAAGGAGAAGTTCACTTTCAAAAAAACTTTTGAGGATAGATTACTCACCACCATGTCATCCAAGATGTCCATGTCTTTCTTTCTTCAGTCGAAAAGAAATTAATGTTTTTGACGAAA
>JAUCNO010000386.1:3978517-3990049 GCA_032353835.1 Enteromius viviparus | reverse complement strand
TCTGTGTGGAGCACTGGCTGTTGTCAGACAATAATCTCACTGCATTATTACAATTAATGACAAAAATAATGTTTGGACATGTAAACTGATATTACCTGACATGCTACTGCAAAAGATAGAAATAACCCACTTAAAACCATTTTTTGTTGCTGAAAATACTAGTGGCCTACTTTTGCACAGTACTGTATATATATACAGTATATATATATATATATAAAACAAAAAGTAAAAATTAGATCTATTTGAACTTTTATTTAAAATATGAAAATTCCACTTGATCAACATACAGTATGAATGCACATGTAAAACAAAGATTTACAAAACTAAATAAAAGGCTCCTAACGATCCCTTAGAGACAACTGATTAGATTCTAATGAAGATGTCCCGTCTAATGTGATCCTTAACTTTAGTGTACAGTGTTAATTGATTACATCACTCAGGTGGGTTTTTGGTGCAAACATGTGAATTGATTTGACTTCCTCTTGTCCAGGGTTCACGAGGGAGAAATTCAAACTAACACGCTGGCCTACAGACATCTGTCAGAGGACACGAGCTGGCTGGAAGCCAAATATAATGTTGATTAGAGCTTGCGGATGTGCAGAAGTGATTTCTAATAGCTGTCAGCATCCATTTTTCAACAGACGCCATCACGCTGTCAATCATGGACAGCAGGACAGTTGGCAATCACTTTGACCAGCTTGATTCTTGACTGTTTGTTCAATTTAAAGTAATCAGGGCCATAAATTAACTCTGTGCCACACCTGCCAATGGCTGAATAGAGAAAACATATAAACCAAAAATGTCTCCTAACGGCCAAGAAACTGTATGACACAATAACCTGCACTGCATATATTTTGCCCAATGCCAATGGGAGTTTGTCTATCATCATTTATTAGACAAACAGCACAGCTCAGAACTCACAGCATCATATACTTGAACCAGTCTACAGTCTGTGCAATAGTCACAAAAACATAAAGATATTTCAAACCTCAACAGTAGTTTTCTGACTATTGATTAATGATCATGCATTATGTTGCAATTAAGTTACAAAAAAATTGTTTTATTTAGTTGCTAAAGCCACTGAGGTTGACAATTTTGGACAATTTCAAATACTAAAATGAACATTTGTCACCTCACAGATTTGTATCACTTTAATACAAAACAATGTACAGTAGCTTACTGTAAAGTTTACAGTACGTTTTCAATATGTTTTCTGTTGTTCTTAGGCTGGAGCGACGGACTTCTGTAAAAAAAAATTTGCACAATTTAAATAAATAAATAAATAAAGGAATACTTACATTACGCAAAGAGAGGTTAAATTGATCAAAAGACACATGTAAGAAGACAAATAATAATTGTCCACCATGTAAAGTTACATATTTTTAATATTGCAAAAGATTTTAAAAAAATTGTATGCTATTATTTTAAATTTGTATTCATCAAAGAATCACAAAAACATTTTTGTTTTCACAAAAACATTATATTAAGCATCATAACTATATATTTGCATGCATATACTTATATTCATATAATTTATATTATATATTAATGCATTCAATATATCAACACAAAATTATTTTCTTAAATATATGCGTACAAGTGTTTGATTTTATATATAAATAATAAATATAAACAATGTGTTTGTTTACTATTTAAATAACATTATTAATCGTTTGACAACATATAGATAAACACTAGATCCCAAACATTTGAATGGTGCACAAAAACATTTACCTAATCTTGTGTGACTTGCACCATAAATTCTGGACCATATTGAGGTCAAAGGATCGAGGTCTTCATGGGCCAGTTAGCAGATAGATGCTGCAGCTACCATCTGACAACAAATTAACATCTTCGAATGAATGAATAGATGATGAGTACAAAATAACCAAGAGATACAAAACAGATCTAGCCCTCAAAAATAATAATATACAACAGAGATCTGGTTAGTATAAACATTAAGTGCTGCAGTATTGGGAATGTAAAACACAATGCAAAACAACCTCCTGTGCATGCGCTCGCTCAGCATGTTTCTCTCCGGGAAGCCGCACAGAGCTGACAGGACCTGCAAGGTACATCTGAGGCGATCAGTGTTTCTCTGGTGAAACAAATGCCGGGACAGCTGTTCCAGCTGGCTGAGTAAAGCTGACCTCAGACAGAACACTCCGGAGGTGGATCTGTGGAAAGGTATCAGAGATTCAAGGTGTTTGAAGCTGCAGCCAGCAACCGCAGTGCATTCTTGATCCGGCCTTATCTCTTGTCTGTAGACTATTGTGTGATGTGGTAAAGTGGTTGTGAACTGACTCAGAGAATAAGCCGACAATGCATAAACAAAGCAAGGTGAGTTAGTCGCTGTAACATTTGAATGTAAATCCCTACGACAATGTGGCAGCACTTTAAAAAAGAACACAAACTGCAGTTGTCCTTGGATAACCTTTTCTAAAACACATTCCTTAAAGGGATAGTTCACTCAAAAATGTTCCGGTCTGATTTTATTTCTTCTGAGGGACACAAAATTAGATATTTTAAAGACAAACAAAAGTTGGATCCAAAACAATGCAATTTATATTTCTAGGGCCAAGAAACTGTAATGTCACATTAATACGTGCGTGCATGCTAACAATAATATGGCTGAATGGTCAAATGCTCATTTTGGCAAATAAACTGTAAAAACCATAAACCGACGAAACAAAAAAAAAATACATGCCAGAATATTGGATCTGCACATCAGGCCTCGCAGTGCAAATGAAGCCGCAGTGTGGATAGAGAGCTTTATTCAGACATTGCAGAAGGCTACAAGGTTAACCATGCAGAGAATTTCAGGTAAACTTTTGTTAATGAATTCCTCCTACACAAAGGGCTGATGGGATTTTGCAAGGAGAGACAGGTTAGGATGTCAGAATATTACTGTTTCTCTATGCGGTGGATGTCGGGTTTAAAGTCACTGTGCTAAAGGAACTGATCGAAACTATACAGAATAAAAAAACTAATGAAATGCATGATTCTAAATGGAAAACAACATGGTACTTCGACAGTATACATATAAGCATACAGTACAGCCATATATAAATGCAAATTTTATTCATATTGATATTTTCCTTTCCTTAGTTTAGACCATTAACATTTTAATCAAGTATTTTGCATTTATGGATATTCATCGCTTAGTATTAAAAGTGTAGAAATACCAAAACAAAAGCATCTATGTATAAAAGATACAAAAAAAAAAAAGAAATATATACTGTATCTACTGTTTATACACTTTGGGAATTTATATATATATATATATATATATATATATATAAATTGAGATAAAAAAAATCAAGGCTACTGTATATTTAGTTGGTCAAAAAAACTATAATAATGTGAAATTCTATTATTCTATTCTATTATAAAGTTTTAATTCATTCCTAAAATTGAAAAGCTAATATTTCAGCAGCCAAGAAACATTAGTATTGTATTGGTTAAGATTTTTTTTTATACATTGATATAAAAAAAGTTATACTGGTAGCCAAGATACGTAATACAAGATACAGCTTGACTACCGACATATTTTTTCTTTGCCTTTCATTTAGCTTTAGAAAAAAAAAAAAAAAAAACACCTTGAAGAATAAAAGTATTTTTTTCTAATTAGAGCAGCAGGACAGACTGTCCTGTTGAGCAGAAGAAACTGCCAAATAACTCGCAGTGAGCAGAATAGAATAAGAAGTAATACTTCTACGGTTAGCATGTGTCTGGTGCAGTGAGACAACCAATCAAACTTCCTCGTAGTATTCTAGGGACCAGGCATTAATTACTCCATCTACATCAATAAAATAATTTAAAAAATAGTTCTATTAGAGTGTGTTTAAAAGAAAACCAAATCATTTGTGCTTTCTCTAAAACCTGTGATTTGGGTCAAAGGCTGGCAACATGCCTGGTTGTAATGCCATTGTGGCTCTCAGGAGCAGCTGTTCAATGGTGAGTAATTTGACAGCAGGTTGGATTTTGTTTTGTGGAGATAACAACAGGCTGTGAAGATGATTACGGTGCACCGACTGAAACCACCGCTACACACTGGCAGTCCTGTGGGCTTCTACTTGGGGTGCAAACTCTCAGAGCAGAAAGGAACGCTCAGAAATGCTCCAAGATCACTAATAAGAGAATACAAGGAAAGCAGATTCCACTTCTGCACTCAACCATGCACTAGATACTGGAACATCTTATTTAATTAATGCAGAGCTTAGTAACGCAGGCCTGCTGTGGCAAGCAAGGTTACTATTGCTCATTCTTACAGGTAGAGATGTAAGCTAATCACCCAAGTTGGCATGTATTTGTCCTGCATTATTTATACTACAGCCTTGAATGTTAATTTAAATTAGGCTATGTGTCATTATGAGGTGCTATTACATTTTTTTAAATTTAGAAGATTAATAAAACAGATTACAAAAGCCGATCCGGAGGAACAAGAAGACCAGAGACCAGAATGTGATCCGGATACCAGAATATCATAGCAACTCTTTTTAATTGAATACACTAGCAAGCACCAACACAACCTTAGTAACCAAATAGCACTAGCTTTTTATCTACTAGTAAAGCAACCTAGAATTGTGACTATGAGTCTTTAAAGAGTAAAAAAGTATTTGTAGAATAATGGACCTGAAAACACAATTTTTAAGCATAACAGTTCATAATATGCTTATCAACCTGTAAATTGCCATCTAAAATTCGTTCTCATGAATTAGTTGTTTTTATAAAGCTTAATATGTTTAGTAAATGTTAAAGGATATTAAAAGATATAGATATAATTTATTATTTTTTTATTTTTTTATTAGCGGGCACAGGAGTTCATCTATGTAAGTGAGTAAAGCAAAATGCTATGTTTTTGTAAGTGTTTTTCATTAAATGTTTGGTTGAGCCAAAAATTTACATTTTGTCATTAATTACTCACCCTCATGTCGTCCCAAACCTATAAGACATTTGTTCATCAACACAAATTAAGATATTTTTGATGATATCAGAGAGCCATCAGACCCTCCATAGACAGCAACACGACTGAAATAATCCCAGATCCAGAAACATAATAAAAAGTTTTCTTTGTGCAAAAGAAAAAAAAATACCCATTCCCTTAGAGTCAAAAACGGAATTTGATCCACCGATGTCACGTGGACTTTTTTTTTTTAATGGTTTGTTTATCTGGGATAATTTCAGTATTGGGAGAACTAACCCTTTAATTGCTTATAGGACCTTCTTATACCACATACAACAAAATGAAGCATAGCTTGGTAATTGATTGACCTAAACTGGTATTATCTAACTGTGTGCTTAAATTATCAGTTCATATCAAGATGAATTTGTTCTGACACAGTTTAACAGTTCTTAACAGCCCGATCTCATGAAATTGCATAGAAATATTATGCCAAATAAAAACAAAAACTCATGGTATAATGATACTCAAAAATGGGCTTTGGCATGTACAGCATATGCTACGTGATGGGTAGGATGCGTCTATGCACGCTAAAACTGTGTATTATATGCATGCCAAACACATACGAGGATCAATACCATGAGTTTTCATTCATATTTACCCAACTATTACGCATTTTCAGAGACCGATAATGTGAGAAATGATTAAAGTGTCTGAATACATTTTGGTTTGACTGTACAGTACGTGATTTGATAAGATGGACTGTGGAATATTTTTTGACATTCTATAGTTCCATATTTAACTTTTTTAAATAATGACTATATAGCACACTTTATAGTGGAATTAAAAGCTTTAAACATACATTCACACACATTATGTGCTTTTGTGTACATTATCAACTCTATTATCTTTTCTTAAAGGTATTTTCCGCTAAAGCCACACAAGGTGAATAAAACTCCATTGTCACACACGTTTAACAACACTGATTTAAACATCTTTACACTTCCTCACATCCTGGCCTCTAATACATGTCCCGATACACGGAACTCTCCTGAACAAGTGATCAATACCTGAAAGGAAAGAGAGATTGATTTCTCCCCTGCTCTCATCCATCAGTGTCTCTAAAATGAACACATCCATCTGTAAGCATATTGCTTATCGACCCCGAGTAAACCGAGATACAAAGCAAATGCACAATTATCAAGATGCATTACGATGTCGTACAAGGCCGTTTGTCATTTGACAGTTGATCTGTCTGGAAAATTTGGGGTTACTTGACTTGCTCAGAATATGAAGAAAGTCCATATGTTTTCTTTTATTTAAAAAGATCCTGGTCCATGGTAGCATTGCAAAATTGAATATGCTTAAATGCACCTTTAAACCAATCCAACAAACACAAAACAGCTTCTCAAGCATGCTGCTATTTAATTTCATCATCCATGAGCAACAAATCTGCTTGTCTTTAATTTGAGTAAATCTATCAAGTAATCTCAGGCTTATTTGGAGCTTTTTGTCTATTGATCAGTACCATCATCACAATTATTCATTTAGCAGAAATTTTTATCAGTTTAAAATCTAGCCTCTGCTTAATTAAATGTTATTTTTCATTTATGCATTATATCTACAGTCTCTGTAGGATGCATGACAAATGTTTTGCAGAAGCACGTCTTGCAATTGCACTCGGCTCTATTTTAAGTTCTCCGAGCTGTAAATTATGCAGAGACTAGATTGTAGCGGATGTGTTGATATCCTCCTCTCACATCCCTGACACACAGTGTAGTCAGGGCTAGCATAACAGCGGGATGTTACATGTGAGAAGCTTAGTCACAAAATGAACTTCCAACTCCGGCCTTACTCAAGTTTGGCAACTTCATTTTGCTTTCATCTGTTATACTTTTGTATTCAGATCTCACTTGATATCACATAATCACAGATTTTGAGTTTGTGGCACAAGATATGTTGACTGTTTTGTAGTCAAACTAAATGTATGGAAGCTTTTTTGGGGCTTTTGTTTGACATTCTGTCATTATATATCACAATTCTTATTTTTTACCTCAAAATTTTGTTGCATTTGCGATTTAACAGTTTGCAGTTCTGACTTTACATATGAACAGTTCATTTGCAAAAATTTTTAAAAATCATGTTTTTTTTATTGTGCATTCCAATGAGTCTCAATCAAACTGCAGTTGGGTTATTTTGATTGGGTTAAAAATGAACAAAAAAAAATCCAGTTAAATAACGCAATAAAAACATGATACTGTAACATGATAAAAGGCTGCATTCACACAGGAGCAGAATACGGTTGTCAATCCTGTTTTTGAGTCCTCGATTACGTTCACACCCAGTTCCGTTATTTATGGGTGTGACAACCGCATTCTGTAACCGAATTCACATCTGTACATTTTCCGGACTCACATCCACATTCTCGGAACAGGACAGGACTAGTTGTTTTTCACGTCATACAATGCCAGAGAGAGTCGCTCTGTCACACAAAGCGCCTACCATAGTGCGTGTTTTCGTGTGTGTTTTTCGGTAACTTACAGTGACACAGAAATAAGCTGCGTGTGATCTGAAAGTTTTATCCCGTCATGGCTATCATCACCATCTTCGGTCACTGTTGCTATGGTTACTGGTAAGGAATACGGGCTTGACTCTAGTTGCACGTTCATACAGACAGAATTCTAAACACAACTGAAAGCTGCTGTGTGCACGAGGCATTTCGAGACTCACACCAGTAAAGAAATTGCGGTTGTCAATCCCAAATACAGGATATTCTGTACTACCATATTCTGCTGCTGTATATTAATAATAAGTTTTTGCAGATAAACTTATATTGTATTCTGAGCTTAGGTCTTGCGATTCTGCATTTATATTTTACAATTTAGAGAAAAAAATACATAAAATCTCAGTTCTGAGGAAAAAGAGTCAGAATTGTGAGATCAAAAATTACTATTACCCTTAGGTTATTATTTGTTTCATTCTGTATTATTTTTATTTAAAAATGAATTGTGAATAAAAAGTGAATTGTGTGGTGCTTTATTTTATTTTATTATATTTTATTTTATATTTGTAACATATTTGTGAGGGGAAAAAAATCACAGTTAGCCTACCTTTTTATTTTTCCTATTACTTGACAGAAAAGGGTTTTACAAATGTAATATTGCTTTCTATGTTGTAACACAGGATGAACAAAAACACCTCTGAGTATCATGGTGGCAGATTGCCTGTTAGATTTCGAGCCTGTCGGAATTGGGGATGTGATAAAAAAGGGAAAAGGAAATTAAAACCTTTTAAATGGATCTCACGTTATGGCTTGTTCCATCTGCAAAGCATCTGTCTTGAAGTGCATTTTATCAGGAGTGCATTCATGGAGCTCAAAATAAATATTTCAGAGAACAAGATGCCTGTCTGAAATACAGTGCGTGAAACCTAAGCCAAAATATACATGCTGAGAATATGCATTGTTCCTGAAATTTGGATATGGATCACTCGAGTCTTACAGATGCCAGTAAAACTCCTTTATAAAAGCCTAGCACCATCCAGCTATCAGATCATGCGAACCCATTTACCCCACCGCTTGATCCCGCAAGGAATACAAGGCTAAAAGTGTCTTTTATTACACATTTGAATGCCTTAGTAGAAGTGCATGAAATTACACTTCAAATTGGCATGCATTTTCCCCCCCTACAGGGAAGGATGCATTCCCACGTCTTGGTACATTAATCAACTGGAAATTGAGACAACGGGTGAACACACTGTCAGAGAGCTGAATACAACTTCCACCGCCTCAAACAAACCAGAGGGTCTCCGGTATCACTCAGTTCATTAACATTTTATACAGAGAATACAACAGAACAGCCCTTTTTATACCAGCTGCAAGCAGAAAGGAAGGGTAATCATACTTTTTTGAACTTGTAACACGGACGGTTCTGCTTCCCAGAGCATAAAACCGCGACAAATGGCCTCAAATCTAGATTGTTTACTAACCTAGATGTAACAGTACTGCCAGCATCCTTCAAAAAACTAACTTTTCATAATAAATATGAAGAATGAGCTGTTAATTAGAAAACACATTTACCCAGTGTGTTAAAGAGATGGTAAAAAACAGAGATGGTAATTATTTACTTATTCTTGTAATGTTCCAAAAACGTGGTCACCAAGATCCTGAAAAATAACGTATTTCTCTTCCACAGAAACAAATAAAGTCTAATCTGTGCTGATTCTGATGGTTACTAAATCTTAAAGCCCCTCAGCGAAACGCATTGACATGCGCTAGAAAATCCAGTCCCTGGGGATTCCTACAAAACTCAGACCGTTTCATATCAAGGCAGAAAAATAACTTACAGAATTCCTGACAAGCTAAATAGGCCTGAAATATACATAGTTTCAACGAAAAAGGACAAATTGAAGTGGCCTGTGTCACGCCTATATCTGTGTTTTCTGTCACTTGTTAGTTTTGGTTTCGTTTTTGTATTTCCTGTGTTCCTTTTATGGTCTTGTTCCTGGTCTTGTTTAGTTGATTGATTAACCCATCCCACCTGTGCTCCTCACCTGTCCTTAGATATTCCCTGTGTTTATGAGCCCGTTGAGTTTGTCCTGTCTGTCAATCGTCAAGGTTACTTTGTCTTTATGTTATGTTGGTTGTATATTTGTCTGTTGTGTTCTACCTGAGTTTAATTAAAGTTAATGTTGAGCAGCCAAGTTAAAGTCTTCGCCTATTGACTCTTACACAACCATGACAGAATGTTCAACCATATCGCAAAAAAAGGAGGATGATTACACCAGAGGAAATCCTCCACAGCCTCCTCAACGGGCTCACTCCTCTTCCCGGGCTGCACGAGCAACGGTCAGAAGGCCGCCCTTTACTGCCTGGCTTGCGCCAAGGCGTTCGGAGGAGTTCGCTCCCGAAAGCGGTGATATATGGGGTTAGATCAGCGCCGTCACTACAAGGATCTGCACTATATAGAGGCAAATCAGTGTCAGCACCCCAAAGTCAAACCCAGTACCTCGGTCCGCTTGGTCCATGTCTGGAGCCAGATTTGTGGTCTGATATGCCAGCTTTAATCCCCGCGGATACTGATTCGCAATTTCCCGTTCCAGTGGCAAGAATTACGACCAGGAGTGCCATTCGCGAGTCCAGTTCCAGAGTTACGGCCCAGAGAGCTGATCCCGATTCCAGTTCCTGATTTAGGACCAGGAGAGCCGATAACGATACCAGTCCCTAGTTTGCGGCCAGGAGAGCCGTTCCTGATTCCAGTTCCTGAGTCACAGCCAGGAGAGCCATTCCTGAGTCCAGTTCCTGATTTGCGGCCAGGAGAGCCCTAGGGTATTTGGCCATGGCCTCCCAAGCCGGCTCCTGATCCGCCATGGCCTTCCAAGGCTCCTGATCCATGGTGGCGGGTCATACCGGCGAAGTCTCTAGGTGCGAGAACGCACCTTCCCTGAGGGTGAAATAATGTCACGCCCATATCTGTGTTTTCTGTCACTTGTTAGTTTTGGTTATGTTTTTGTATTTCCTCTGTCCCTTTTATGATCTTGTTCCTGTTCTTGTTTAGTTGATTGATTAACCCATCCCACCTGTGCTCCTCACCTGCTATCCCTTTGTTTATGAGCCCGTTGAGTTTGTCCTGTCTGTCTGTATGTTGGTTGGATATTTGTCTATTGTGTCCTACCTGAGTTTAATTAAAGTAAATGTTGAGCAGCCAAGTTAAAGTCTTCGCCTGGTGACTCTTACACAACCACGAAAGCCTCTTTGATTGGGAATTACTTCTGTTAAACACACAAGCCTCTAATTCGCATTTATATACTGTACATGTTTCACAGTATTTTGCTACATAAAATACTACTATACTTTTATATGGAATACATTTCACTGCATTTAACTCGACAAAAGGCAAAAGTAATGAGTTTCAAATTATGTCATTCTCTCTGAATTGTGCTTAAGATATGCCACAGAGAGCCATAAAAACAGATTGAACAGGGTCAATGACTAATGTCTGAAACCTTTGATAGCATGCTGGTACTGTCTATCAACATGATTAGTGGTTTGTTTTAATGCTGAAACGATACTTTAATAGTTGGAGTCAGTCAGACTGATATCAATGCTTTACTTCTAGCAGATAAATACAGCCTTGGTGAGCAACTTCTATCAAAAACTTGCTTATATAAAGTAAAGTATAATGCTAATATAAAGTAAATAAATAAATAAAATTTGTTTTCAGTTTTTTTCTCAACAAATTTTATCTTACCTCAATCTAACGTAAGACAGAATGATAATCAAACTCAATGAATATGTATTTTTTTGTAAACAGTGAATGTAGATATTTTAGCATGAATGTGGGGCTTGAGACCAGCTACTCACAGTGCTTAAAATTCAGAAGATCCCTTTAATCTATCCAGATCAAGCTTTGCCATGTAGCGCTGTCTGTGCCACTCAGATGTCAGATTTAAGAAATGGATAGTGCAAGACATCTTTAGAAGACATCCTAAACAGAATCGTTTAATCATAGCCCGTAAGAGCAGCTACTACAGTTCATTATTGACAGTTCACACGATAATGCACTCTACAGTGTAAATATGTTTCACTATTAAAATAATAATATAGAATATAATCATTTTATTTTATATAT
>JAUCNO010000386.1:3961414-3974289 GCA_032353835.1 Enteromius viviparus | reverse complement strand
CCACTACACACGTTCCCAGAACACACTTTGCGTGTAAATATTAAGTTTGTACTTACAGCAGGTGGTTGATGTGATTTGTTTAGGCGCAAATGTATTTATATTTTAATACAAAGTAAATGGAGTCGAGGAGTCGATTCCACCGACTCTAAAATTAGGAGTCGGGAGTCGGAGTCGACTCCAAAAAAACCGGAACCGAACACCCCTACCTGTGTATATCGAGTAGACAGTAGAGATAATCCACTATACAAGAGTGGCCTCTAGTGGTTATAACCCGTATTCACACAATACATAACTCACATAAATTTAATAGTTAAGGTTTTTCCATACATTATAAAATATTTAATTCGGGATATACTGTATGTACCAAACATTTGTTGCATAAATTCATCGATTTTTATTTTTTGCTGGAAAAGGCTAATTAAATGCGTGATTAAAATCACAGTATCGCCCAAAATTATGTCACAGTAAGAGAGCACCATCCACAGACAAAGACAGACATGCGCCAACAATATGAGCATTTCAATGGGACATCGAAAACATTTATTTAATATCTGGATCGAAAGCACGTCTTTGTATTTACCACGGATTCTCGGGTAAGAAATATTCAAATTACATCATGGTTTTATGGATAAAATACACCGGTCAGAGAAACGCGGTTGAATACCTTAGCCTATACGTTTTAAAAAGGAATACTCTGTCCATCAAGGCTTTATAAAACGACGGTTTCTTGCTCAGCGTTAGTATCAATGTGCTCAAAACATTTGCAGGAACTAACAAATTTGTTTGTGCAGGACTGTTGCAGCATTTTGTTACATCGTGCTTTCCGTCATGAATAGACCGACTCTTTTTTGCGAATCGATTCTTTCAATCAGTTCATATAAATGAACCTGACCAAAAATTATAGTAGTTATTTTACAAGTACATTATGTAGCTTTCTTTAACATAGCGACAAAATATTAAATTTTTTAAGACGTTCCCATACATATTTTTTTAGCTATTTATTACGTATTTCTGTTCGGTTTGTTGCAGCCATGATTCATTGCTTGGTTAAACGAGTCAAAACACAAATTATTATTTAAAAAGCTATAAACTGTATTTTACTGTAATAAAATTTATTAAAATGATACTTCTTAACCCACTGCCAAATGCAAATATGTATATTAAAGTTTGCACGCCAAACAAGCCTCGAAAATATTCGACTCACAAGAATGATTCATTCGCAGATTGGGTTCGGACATGTCGAGTGACGTCATATTCAAACGCCGTCTATGTCTGTTTTGTTAGCATGCAGCAATAACTGCTAACAGCAGACGCGTTGTCACAGTAGTTTTAGAGTTTCATTCAGCAAAGATGGTGCTAGAAAGTGTCGTTTTATGATAATAGTACGCTACATGCGTCGACACACGAATGTTAACAATGTCAGACCAGGAGTGTCTCCAAAGTAAGTTTATGTTTGAATTGTGAGATTTGCTTTTTGCTGCTGACTCTGTTGAAATCAAAATAGCATGATAATAATAGTAATCTGAAACATATATATATATATATATATATATATACATGATATATACACTAAAGAAATGATAAAATATTATGAAAAACAATTATGGAGGATTTTACACAGACTAAATAAAGGTTCCTTGTACTGTATTTATTGAAACATTCTTTGATAATTTAATAATGTATATTTATTTTTATTTTATGTAATACCATAACTATAGTAACTACGATTTTTTTTTTATTTCCATTTTTAGTTTCTATTTTAAAAATGTTACTATATGGGGAAATATGGTTGCATAAATACATTAATAAGCACGGCGATTTAAGAATTAAAGAGTTTCAACAGATATTTCCAATGATTATATAATATTTTATCTAACTACAGTTAGTGTTTTCTCAATTCTGGTAAATATTACAAAGATTTTGCTATATGGTGTAATTTATCTTTCCTCTTGCAGTAATCCCATGTTTGGCCGTTACCTGAACACAGTGGGCTTTCTGCCAGCTCAGACCGTTTACTACCACTGGAGACACTGCTATCAACCTGGTCATTTATGGTTGACACATCCATCCCACCTGCAGCATCCCTCGTCCTCCTCCAGCACTGTCAGACACCCTTCCAGTAGGCCCCCAAGACCTCCAAATCCGTACAACTGGAGCTCCTGGAGGCAAACTGGAGTACTTCCACACGCTCAACCCAGACGGGGCCTTCAGCGTTCTGCAGGTCTGATGGAGCACTCTAATAACGGGCCACCACAGAAAAGAAGGAAGAGTGCAGATGGGAAGCAAACACGGGATAAATCTCAGGGCTCCCCTGAACGATCACCTCCAAAAGGCAGTAGGAGTCCAAAAGGAAGTCCTGAATGGCTGCGCAATGTAACTGGCACCCCAGTTCCTCCTGGAAAATTTCTGTCAAGCCCAAATAAGACTCCAGCCCCACCAGGTAAATGATTTGAACACAAAATTTAGTGTATATTAATGTATTGGTATTGTTACTTATGCAGATGTCCATGTTTTGCCTTCACAGAATTAAAGAGACACTGGGAAGATCTTTCTCACCTCTGTAATGCTGCACCATCTGTGAACAGAGGGAGACAAAAATGGCCATTTGACTTTTCTGTGATGTCCTACAATATCCTCTCGCAAGATCTGCTCTGTGATAACACATACCTTTACAGACACTGTCATCCTCCAATTCTGGATTGGCACCATAGGTATCCAAACATCATCAAAGAGCTGGAACAGCACAGTGCTGATGTAAGTAAACAAACTTTGTGATCAGATTGCAGGACAATGTTTATGTTATGTTTTTTATGTTCAGTGGACAAGAGTAGATGATTTCCTTACATATTCAAGAAGGGCTCGCTGCAGCCCGCAAGATCCAGGGGGACATATTTGGATTCACATCTAAGGGGTGGAGATGGTTTGGTTTAGGGATCAGGGGGTGGAGATGGGTCCAACCCCTGGATTTTGTGGGGTGCAGCAAGACTCTCCGCTACACATCTGCAATAACTTTTTTCTATAGATAATGTGCCTGCAGGAGGTGCAAGAGGACCACTATAAGCAACAAATCAAACCCTCCCTAGAATCTTTAGGTACTTTACTTTCTTTTCCTTGCCTCGATGTATGTTTAGTTTTGTCAAGGACTTTAGATGTTGTATATTACACACAATATTTTCTTGAAATGCACACATCTGTATAAAAGTATTATTATTGGATAAAAAATACAGTAAAACTGTAATATTGTGAAATATTAACAGTTTAAATTTCTATTTTAATGTAGTTCAAAGTGTAATTTAACTCCTTTCCTATTTTTATCCATGTTAAACTGTTTTGCTGCCTAATATATACCGTTAGGCATTTTTCCAGGAGTTATTTAATTAATAGAAGATATTAAAATGAAAAAAAAAAATTTAAACAGTGTAAAAGAGCCACTTAATCCATTCAGTGCATTCCTTCTGAATAAAAGTAATTATTAATTATTGTAATGGAGGAAAAAATAAATTACACTGCAATATAAAAGCATTTTCAATTAGATTTTTGAAACCGTAAATAGTGATGAATAGAATACTTCCTTCACTCATAAACAGGCTACCATTGTGAATACAAACGGAGAACAGGACTGAAGCCTGACGGATGTGCTGTGGTTTTCAAACGCGAGCGCTTCTCTTTGGTCTCCTGTCACCCTGTGGAGTATTTCCGACGTGGCATCCCTCTACTGGACCGTGATAACGTTGGCCTGATCGTGCTGCTCCGGCCCATTGACCCCCATAGCTCCCTCAGCAACATCTGTGTGGCCAACACACACTTACTGTACAACCCTAGACGTGGGGACATTAAACTGGCCCAGCTGGCTATGCTGCTGGCAGAGATAAACCAGGTGGCCCAGTTACCCGACAGCAGCGTGTGTCCTGTGCTGCTCTGTGGGGATTTTAACTCTGTTCCCTGGTCTCCTTTATATCACTTTATTAGAGACAGCAGACTGGAATATGATGACTTACCAATTGGAAAGGTAGAAAATCCTGCAACATTTCCTCACTCTGTTTTTTTCCAAAAATATTTTAAATTGTACGACTTGTTGATTTTGCAGGTGTCAGGACAGGAGGAGAACCCGAGGGGACAGCGTGTTCTAACTATGCCAATTTGGCCCAGAAGCCTGGGCATCTCTCAGCAGTGCCAGTATGAAAGCCAAACAGCAGGTCCCATTTCATTCTTTATTACATAAACAAACTGTAAACAGATAACCATTGCCAAGAGCATTAAGAAAAACTCTGACAGATAAATAACTAAACATTATGTCCCACAGTATATTAAAAGTTTGTAGTCTGTAAGTTTTTTGAATATAATTGAAAGAAGACTCTTTCCTAAAAAGGCTGCATAAATCAAAAATACACTTAAAACAGGGATATTGAAAAATATCGTTCCTATTTAAAAACTTTTTTTTGTCATTTTTGCATTGACTCTTAGCTAGGTGTATATTAAAATATAAAGAAATAAAAAAGATTTTTAGTGCATGTATGATATAATTTTTAAGTGTTGTCAATACGTGTCCAATCAATATTTTCTATTATATTTAAATATTTATAATATTAAATATATCTTAATTGTTTAACCTTATCATTTAAACCTTTGAAAAAAATGCAGTTTTTGTTATTTAATGCAATATTATGCATTCCAACTTTGGAATGGCATTCTGGAATAACTTCAAAGATTTCATTCTAACTTTTAGTTTCAATTCTTTTCACAGATTCTGATATAAGGGACTTTGAGCAAGCAGAACGGGATGGGTACATATAAATCTATATCTCTACATTGCCTTGGTTGATGTAGTCATCCCAGTTGCGTTGATTAAAAGTATTACAATATTACATCTTGCCCTTAGTTTCTGTATACCCTTTGCCATTGATGTTTTAAAACCTAGTTGACTTGACAGTCAGTGCTCTTCAGCAAATTTAGAGTGAAGAGATTGGACAGCTCAAAGTGAAGTGTCCTATTTAAGTCTTGTGCTGGGTCTTTTCTCAGCAAGATCTTTTAACTTCTCATGTGATGTGTCTGTAGGTTTACCAAGCCTAGCATTGAGCACTGTTTGAAGCTGACCTCTGCATACTCCCACTACCTGAAAGAGAGCGGTCACCCTGAAATCACCACATGCCACTCACGGACAGCCATAACCGTCGATTACATCTTCTATTCTGCAGCTCTGGGGGACGTGATGGCTCAAACAGGTTCGAACATTATTGTTCTCTTTTAAATTACTTGGAAATACTCTGTAATAGTTGGTTCTTAATGTAAATGTAATTTCAAATGGAAAATCTGATTAATTCATTTGATTATTGTGGTTGCTGTCACATAAACATGTATTCTTCATCAGAATTGTAGAATAACATCTCTTGCTTACTAAATGATCCTCTGCAGTAAATGGGTGCCGTCAGAATCCAAACATCTAATAAAAGCAACACAATAATCCACAAGACTCCAGTCCTAATCATATCTGGTGAAGGGAAAAGTTTTTTATTTTTAAACTGACACTTATGTTTAAAATATATAGAATTTTTTATACTGTGTTTATTTGTAAACAGTCCCTCCTGAATCTTCTTTGTGCATATGTCTCTCTTGATTCAGACAAACAACTTTTTTAACAGAAAAAGCAATATTATGGATAGAGTCATTTGGATGTTTTTGTCATCTTTGTGGACTCTTATTCTGACGGCACCCATTCACTGCAGAGGATCCATTGATGAGCAAAATGGTGGATATCTCCAAATCAGTTTAAATTTGGGGGAAAAATGCATTTACATCTTGGATAGTCTGAAAGTGATTACATTTTTTGCAAATTGTAATTTTTGGGTGGAACTATTCCTTTAAGTATCCTTAAAAAAAAATAGATGCCACCGGACTATCAATGTACGTTACATCACTGCTCCTGTAATCATGTGACCTGTGATGCTGCAGTTTGCTGCAGTGCAGTACATTCAACAGCAACATTTCTGCTGCTGCTGGTTACCATGGCACTCTTTTTTTTTTTTTTTTTCCCACCCTCGTTTACCCAGAATGCAGTGTGCCACCAGAGAGGGGTCTGCAGCTGCTAGGCAGGTTATCCCTGGTGGGGGAAGATGAACTCCAGAAGGTTAACGGTCTACCCAACCAGCACAACTCCTCTGACCACCTGCCACTTTTGACACGTTTCCGTCTGCACCCTCGAGTTGATGGCTGACAGGACAAAAGAGTTTGGGAGTATCATAAAGCCTTTAATATGTTTTTGACAGTGAAGGATACTTTTTCTAAGAAACTTGAAAAACAACAAAAAAAGTTATATTTGTTTTACACCACCAAAAAAAAAACACATGACTCTGAGTATCTTGAGACAGTGAACGACAAACTTTAAGCAAAAGTGGAACTTGGAAGTTATTGATTACTGATTTACCCAGTGCATTATGGGAAGGTGACATGAACACTTTAATCAATAAATTAGGGATGTTTTATTACAAAATAAGGCAGCTTTGACACGAGTCCTTTAAAAACATTTTTATTTTCAAGGTTTTAAGAGGTAATTATTTGAGACTTGCATCATTTTAAAGATTATAAGATGGTGAAAAATAAAGAATTTTATCTTCAAACTCATATTTGTGTAGTATTTTATGGTGTTGCTGTTTTGCCAAGAACATGTTTTTTGTGTGTGTGTTTTTTCAAATTTTTATGCTAACAATATAATTAAATAATTAAATATGTATTACATTTGAAATATTTACAATTTGCATTTTACTAATGGTATTGAAATAGTCTTATACTTTTATAATGATTTTTTTTAGATTACAAATTAATTTTTACTTCTGTTTTTGATTTTAAAGTTTTAGTAGGCCTAATGTGTTTTTGTTTTGTTTAATTTTATGATATTTCATGTTCTTCTTTAGTTTATACCAAGTTCAGCTAAAAGAAATGAGAAATATTGGCAACTAGTTGAGATAAAAGTATAATTTTAATATATATATATATATATATATATATAGCTGTTGAATGCAAATAGCATGTCACAGCTCAAAAATATACCTTAAAAGTGAAGAGAAAATTTGCTGAGAGTTACTTTCTGAGTTCGTTTTGTAAGGATTTACAAAGAATTCACCTCTATTTCTGGATTATTAAAATCCAGTTGATAAGCCTCTGAAGTTCGAGGGTGCTCTTTGACCGTCCCAGGATATTTTCTCTAGGAGCGAGACAATGATGGGTGTTCCAGGAGTCCTTTTATCTTGAGAGAAGAGATCAAAAATGAAGGATTTTTAGTAAATCCGCCACGGCTCTATCCCTGTGTGACGCTGTCTTTGTAAGCAGATTAACGCGGGCATATTCCCTCAGAAAGACTTTACTGTAACTGTAGCTGTGAGATTTAGAGCAACGCTGATGTTACATCACCTGGTTTAATCTCAAAGCCTCTCTTTTGCAAAAGCAGCTCCTTGGCCTTCAAACAGTGCGGCCGATTCCGCTGAATATTCAAAGGAATGATTAAAACCTTACACATCCATGCTTCACTGTTAAAGTTGGGCAAAATGCACACTCGGTCGATCAGGATAACAACATAAACCAGTTTATTAAACTTAAAATAATACGTGGATATGACCTCACATGTGTATTATACCTTCCGCTTGAATATTTCCTATATGAAAAGTAGCCTATTAACATCTAATAATATTTTCTCTATATTGCCACGATTGACCAATCACAAGTGTAAATGAGCCCACCAATCACAGACTTACAGAAAAAAACACATTTTTATTAAAACATGCTGCAGAGGGATGAACAAATTACATTAATGTTTCCTCATGGGGCAACTGAGGTGACCCAGACACAAGTTTAGGACAGAAAAGAGGATTGATGGTGCAAGCTGCGGTAAGGCTTAGGAAAACAATTGTGTAAAACAGTTGAGGGTTAATTGAATTTTACAAAGTCCTTATTTAGGCGATACAGTTATAATACAAAAAATACCAACAGAAAACTTAGGACTAGTTTGAGTTGAGGTCTTTATAACAAAGTCACACAGTTAACATTCTTACTGAGGGAAAAACATTTCCCCTTAAAACTGATTACTTTCCATTCATCAAAATTGATTGTATTTTCAGACAAGCCTGCATTAGACATGGAAACTAAAATTCCACAAAAGCATCTATAATCTCAAAAATATAACGCTCACATGTTTTTGTTCGTTTTTTCCTGGTAGGCTAATACATACCATGAAACATGTATCTTGTAGTTCAGTTCCTAATCATTGTGCTACTAAAACTTCAGCTTAATGTGCTCTTTAATATCATAAAAGTCAATGCTAAAATAACTGAATTTTATAATATAAGGTCAAATGTCAGATCTTAGCACCTTTGAGGGGAGATCACTGCATTTCCTTACAACCAGAAAGCCATTTTTAAACATCTAATACTTGGTCGTTATCTGCCATAAAAGTTCACACACAATTTCACACATCTGATTAGTTACAAGTTATAAATGATAGAAATCTGTAACAATGTGGTGTTCTTCGCATGCTGAATTAGACTACTTCTCTCCCATAAAGAGTCTTAGCAATTCAAGATGGTGCATTAGATTTGTCATTGAAATGCATGACCTTTCTTCTTCATGTGACTGAAACCCTCAGCCCTAAGGATGAATTGGACGTACTCAATGGTCTGGCACTTGTGTGGTTCAGTAGCTTCTGATAGAAAGCTGGTACCAATTACAAGGCAGAATGAGCTATAATGTGGTAGTTTAGTCATCAGCACCTCAAATAAAAACATAGTTCAGAGAAGAACTGCTCGTAAAGCCCGTGAAGAATTGCTAACAATTTCACAGCTACAGTTTTAAAGACAAGTCTGCTGTCAAAAAGGACGGATCCACAGACCTCCTCCATGTGCATAGCTTATTCTCAAGAGGTGAGAAAATTCAAGGGATATGCTGTTGATAAAGAGATGATATTTTGTGTATACTTGAATTATAGTAATTGTGATCCTATAGGTAGAGCCTATGGGGTCCTATAAGGGGACCTGGTGATGGAAAAAATATAAGACGGGAGGAAAATGGCTTATGTCTATGTTTGTTTTCACAAAACTTCTGCACTTTCCCAAGAACCTTTTTTCCTCCCACTTCATATAAAAAGTTTATTTTAATGCTTTGCATTTGCTCCCAGCAAAGTTTGTTTTCATCACCATGTCTCTTTAGGACAGGGATGCCCAAACCAGGACCCTTGGGTCAAAGTTGGCTTCTGATGACCTTTAATTTGGCTGTCTCACAAGAAATAAGAAATAATAGCATATGTTCATCTCTGTTTTATCTTTAAGTGTTTTGTTCTATTTTATTATTGCAGAGAATTAAAGTGAATTAGATTTTGAAAAAAGTCCATTTGAATATAACATGGGTGCATATATAATGCATTACTTTTGACCTATGGCCTTCAAATAAAGTCATTCGTAGTAAGGTTTGGGTAACTGTTTTAGCGGCTCCCTAAAAATCCACTTATTCTGAATTTCTGTTCATTAGCCAGGCTTATATCTCTGCAGTTACAACAAATACAACCAAATCAGTTAGGCTATATTTTCCAAATAAGTGGGTGGAAAATTTAGATGATTTGCAACCGATGAGTCAATCAATAGCACATCAACTTTCACACCTCCAAGAGATTTTGTTTAAAAGAAAAAATAAAATACATACAAACCACAAAATACTGTATTGGTTAAACAGTAAAAACAAGAAACATAAATGTTTAAATACTTAAAAAAAAGAAAAAAATTAACGATTTCTAAATCGTTAAAATAAAATAAAAACAGTACAAAGCCTTCAATGCAAGATAACGTCAAACCTTAGTGAATAAATCATGTCCATTCCATCCATATCATATATGCAGGTAACAAAAAACGAAGGATTGAAATGGATTAAATACGGTTCTTCTGGGCAGAATGAGAAGCTCTCTGAAGATTAGGTCCCTTGTGTCCTCTTTTCTCCAGGCCAGTCAGACTCCAAAACTACCAGCACCACAGCACGAGGCACTGAGGTTTACATTTCTCTGCCAAGCACAATCCATTCACACTCGCTGCTAGTGGAGATTCTGTCCAAAAATAGAGCCATTTCCCCACATTTTCCATTTTTGCTTGAATATTTGTCTTTTTTTTGTCTACTAAAATGCTTGACAATTACTAAGGTAAAAAAACTTTTAAAACAAATTTGATATCCTTCACTCATAAACTTTCCACTATTTAAAAAAATAAATAATGGCTGGTAAAGGAATATCATATTCCGTTAAAAACAGTTTTTTTTTTCTGAATTGACTTTTAAAAAGGGCACCCAATTTCCCTCGAACACAAAAGTACAACTATAAATATGTTTGATATGCTGTACAGTTCACAATGTGCATTAAATAGTGTTCAAAAACATCCTCTGTGGATCTGATTGAGGGAGGATATGTGGAGGATAAAGTTGGTGCGTTTAGTGTCTCAGATGCGGATCTGGTAGCCATCACTGAGGGTGCTGAGTTCAGCCGGCTTTCTGTCCAGTGCTGCTGGCCTGCAAAGAAACATGTTTCTGTTAGCTTCATTTTACAGATAATTGTTGCATAATAAGATGGTTAATGGATTCGGTTTAAAGTTTTAGTGCAGAATTAACCACCTTAGTAGAAGAGTATAACATGGGCCAAATATACAATTATATATATATACAGTACTGTGCAAGAGTCTTAGGCCACTAGTATTTTCACCAACAAAAAATGGTTTCATTATATTTTTCATTTATTGTAATAATGCAGTGAGATTATAGTCTGCACAAGGAGTCTGACAACAGCCAGTGCTCCACACAGATCTGATCTGATCTGATCATCATCCAGTCTGTCTGGACTGACATGAAGTAACACAACAAACTGAGACAGACTCAATCCTGAATAACTGTGGCAACGTCTCCAAGTCTCTAAAACTCAATGTAAATGTGAAAAAAAAGTTGAGCTAGTTAATATTTATTCATATTTATTCAGAATTATTTGATCAATAGAAAGTTCAAAATAGCATAATGTACTGGAAATAAAAACTGCTAACCAATCAATTTATGAATCCTTGATATGTAACAGATTTAATTCCCAAAAGTCTCACTGACCTCAAACCCTTAAAGTGGTGTAAAAATACAAAATCATAATTATAATTATTAATGGCACAATTTTACATCACAAGTTTTTTTTATAGTTCCTGAAAAAAACCTACCTAGTTTACATTATAATACAAAGCAAATGATGTATTATGACCAGCTACTTTCAAGTGAACACAAACAAGTATAATATAATATGAAAAATTCAAGCGGCGTTAGATAAACAGTGTGTAGACCAAAACTAACTGCTATATTAGTCTATCACTACTCATTTGAATCTTACACCTTTTTTAAATCCCACAGTCTTATTTACTGAAATAAATCACGTTCATGGTTAACCAACACTTTCAGACCTGCTGAGAACAAAGCATTTCATCACAGATCTCCAGCACAGCCAGAACTCTTGTTGCCTTCAAAGGTCTATCACATTTTCCTTTCCACCATTCACTTTTATGCTACTACTCTTGTGAAAAAAATTGAAAAAATAGGCCTCCATGTTCTTTTGACTGATGTGTGCTATTTGAAGCAGGTGCTTGAACACCAGGCGATCAATCACACATCAGCGCCAAGGCAGGTCCTCTCCACTCCAGCTCTGCCTTTTTCAGTTCCTTCCTTCATAAATGACTAAGAGCAAAAGTTTCTTAGGCAAACATAAGTGTTACAAAACAAATGTAAATAGATTGATCATTGCATGAATCCACAACCACAATAGCAGCCTCATGATTAGTCAAAACAAACAATGCGCTTTTATAACGCAACCCTAGGATGCATGCAAACTCTGTGAGTACAAGATGTGCAAAGTGGGGACTGAAAAAGTGTTTATCTGCATTTTCTGTGGGCATCTGAGGATGACTGAAAGGAAGAGACAGAAGGGGTGGGGGTGAGCCTGTAGACAAGCAAACATCCTGTGTGTTAGAAATAGCCCTGAGTGGAGATAATGCACTTTGACAGGGAGGAGAACTCAGGAAAAGGGCAGGAGCAGATTTGTTATACCAGAGCTCGATTTTATTTTCCCTGTGGAATTCCCCCTCGTTCACTCAACAGTGGAAATCTGAACCGAATCTGATGCATATTTTCATTTTAGCTTCTGAACATTTTATGTTTTTATCGATAGTCTGAGAAACACAGACAGAGCAACACAGTAGTCTTAATATTGAGTGAAAATTTACTTAATCTGTTTTGTAAATGCAAATTACAGATCTTCAGGATATACTTTCAATTAATCTATGTGTAAGGTTTCATTTTTTGATAAAAATTTCTGACCATGTGGTTTTTATTAAAATATCATAGCTAAATATTCCAGTGACAATGACAGACATTTTTTGTGGTGACATATGAATGACTGCATCAATCATTAAGATCACTTATGGCGCTTCAGTGTCTGGCCAATCAGTGTTTGCGGAGTATACGCGGCACGTTTTGGTAACGGTATGGTACCAAATATGCCACAAAAGTGAAGCCATTGTGTATTGATCGTCCCCAGGTGACTGGCTGCAGCTTAGGTCATAAACCCAGCCCTCTCCATGTAATCTAATTGGATGTAAGACAAACGAAATAATCAAACTACACTTCAAATAAATATTTTAGATAGTTCTTATCATGCTTATGTATGTTTAAGTTTATTTGCTTTACTAGTTATTTGATGCTAGACAAAAAACGGGGTGTGGTGTCATGATTGTGAGCTTATAATTGGGTCTGTAATAGGGGTGGGACGATACAGGTAACTCACAATTCAATTCTGTGGCGATATATGGCCCACGATAATGATAATATCGATA
>JAUCNO010000386.1:3930778-3959589 GCA_032353835.1 Enteromius viviparus | reverse complement strand
ATATGTTAAGTAAACTGATTGAAAAGAATATCTGGATTAAATTATACTTTCGATAAACTTACTATAGTGTCACTTAGAGACTAGAAATGGCCAAGTTAAATGAAGCTGTCAATCATATTACCTTTTGTAATACATAACCATATACGAACATAAGTTATTAACGTTTTTATTATTATTATTTAACGTATTAAACTCTCAAGTACTTTCATTGCCTGAATTAAAAGCTTTAACCATTGCTTTCAGAAAAAGCTTTCAGAAATCACCTTTACAAAATGGAAAAGAGAATCATTTCGTGGAATGACCCAAAAGTGTTACAAACACAAAAACCCTCAGACCGCCTGAAGTAATTGGAGTTCTCGAGAGCACCACGTGACTTCAAAGAACATCCGCCGAAGGCATTTGCAAGAAATCGCCTGTTACTGAGGGATGTTGACTGACACTTTAAACATGCATAATTATGCGCTAATTAAAACAACATAATAGTTCGCCTTAATTTTCCATAAAAAATCGTAAACGGAAGTCTTCATTGTGCTCGTGCTCTTTTGCACCTGTCATGTCACTTTTTAGTGCGGCAAGTAACTTTACTCGAAATGATGCTCCAGCTTTACGGTTATTCCGAAAGAGTGAGGTATGTTACTTTTTTATTCTTGTTTTAGTTTCTAATTACAAAATAAGTGTATAACCTAAAATAAAAATGAATGTGTCTAATTCCTAATAAACTTTATAACATGTATTCTCATCTTCCTGATCTGTCTCACCCTAAATTATTTTGTGGTTCTGTTGTAATGAGAACATTAATGTGCAGGAAACAACACATATCTTAACACCATTAACATATGATTTGGATTCAGAGCTCTGATGATGATGAGAAAAGGTTGAAAAGAAGAGAAAAGAACCGAGTTGCTGCACAGAGGAGCCGCAAAAGACAAACCCAGAGAGCAGATGAGCTGCATGAGGTTTGCAAGCTGCACATAAAATAGAATATAAAAGATGATGATATCAAGATTTGTACTTTTCAGTAAATTTGCAGGTGGAATGATTTTTCCCCCATGCAGACATATGATGGTATTTTGTGGGCAGACATTACATCAAATGCTCACTGATGCATAGGATTGATGTGGTTTTTGACATGCTGACATTTTCTGCAACCAGGCATACGAATGTCTGGAACAGGAGAATAGCCTGCTGAGGAAGGAAGTCCAGCTTTTGTTAGAGGAACAGCAACGCTTGACAGATGCCCTCAAAGCCCATGAGCCTTTGTGCCCTGTCTTGAACTGTGGTATGACCTCAACATCAAGGTCCGCTGGCACAATGTCACCTGACTTTATGTCTAGATAGAGACACTCACATCTAAAGCTCACGATGTCAGAATCTCCATTTAAGGATAAATTAAGTATACTTGTAATCATGCAAGGGATTTATGCATACTAGCAGCATGCAATTTTTATTCAGAAAGTATTAAGTTCAGTATGCAGTGTTTTCTGTCAAAATAGAAGTGAAATTTTAAGACATGCTTTGTAACAGGTTATGTATAGATTACAAGATATTTGTAGTCCTATGTTTGTTTTCCCAGGGTCACGGCTCACGTGAATTCATCCACTATTTACTTTGATAGAGTCAATAACCACTAACTAAACCATCTGTTATACCACAGTTAGTTGGCTGTGAATGAACGACATGCACGGGTGGACTTCTGCTTTATGAGAGCCAATCTGACCAAAATACCAGAGGTTAGTTTCAAATCTCTGTGACAGCAGGTTTAAGTCTGCATAATATTATTAAGTACTATTTAAAAATAATCATAACAGCTTAATTCAGATGTTGGTGTAATTTTTCTATCTTGACTGATCATGTTTTGTTTTTGGAGAATTTTATAAGTGTTAGAAAAATAAACAATTATTTTTAAAAAATCACTCCGTTTATTTACTCTGTGACGCAGATGCAGACTGAAATCCAGTAATTACTCAAATTGAAATAGTCATACAATTTCTATTAAAGTGAGGTCACCAAATCAGAAAAATAACCCGGATGTGTAGTTTTTTTCTCATTTGTGTTGAAAGCATATCTGGGGGTGGTTGCGGTAAGATAGTGGTCAGATTTTTTTCTTGATTGTATCACTTCCTTAAACCTCTGTGACTTACCTTCCTAACCAGTGCAGGGTACACACTTCTACATTTCTCTTCCAGTTTTCTCTTCTCTTCTGAAAAGTCCTAAAGCTCGAAACAAATCTGTTGACTTTCATTTTAAAACTTGCAAAATGCAAAAAGCACGGGTATCATTAAACAGTTAATTATAGCATGTTCATTATAATTGTTTATTCTAGCAGAAATGCAATCGTTTAGAAAGGGTTGAGTGTAGCCTAAAGCATATATTTTCACAGAAAAGAAAATTGCTTTAGCTGAGGCTTGACAACATTTATGCAGCACACAAGTTTTAATCACAGTTCTTTAAATCAAATTTTATAAACATAGTTTTTATAGTAGTGCATATACAAGTCTTCTGGTATTCTACAGTATGTATGGTGTGGGAGAACTTGTGTACATGCAAATTGATTTACATGCATTCATACATTTGCATATCAAGTTGTCAAGTAGCCTCACTATGTCTGACTTTGTACTTCTGCACAATTTCAGCTCGCTTCTGTACTCAAGCAAAGTAGCAGCTTTGGTATTACCAGGCAAGTATAAATATAAATGGAGAAAAAATTGCAGCTGTACAGAGAGAGAGATAAATGTATTAAAATGTTGAGAACCAGTGCTTTATAGTCATATATAGGTTACATATTTATTTATTTAAATAATCAAATCATGCAAGATTGCCAACTGTAAACTCTGTTTCAAAGGTTACATATGTTTTGGTCTCTTTGGCTGATTTGATGCATTATTACAAAACGTCTGCAAAGTTTGCATGATTTAAATTAGCTGCATCAAGAAAAGCTGAAATGAGAATCCAGTGCATGTTCTGCATCAGCATCTATTTTTGTTATAACTGCTATAATAAAATGTAGGTAATAGCTTCTGTTGTAAAACTTTTATATTTAGCCTTTTGATGTTCTGTGTTAATACTGCTGAAAACAACAAAACAATAGAAACCATCACAGAAATTTAAATGGTTTCAACTACAAATACCATTGCAAACATTAGAAACCACCAACATGAACCATTCAAACCATTAAAAATGTTTTTCTGTAGTGTGTTTTGGGACGTTAGGAAATAATTAGGCTCCCAGTAGTAACCCAGGCTCCATTACTGTATACGGTAAAACCAATACAATTCCCATCTTAACCAGTGCAACCATTACAAATTTTGTGATGGTGTCTATTGTTTTTATTACAGGATACATATAGTATGATTTAAAGTAAGTGCTAAACTTGATGAGGTTTCTGTTTTGTGGCCCACAATTCCTTGATTGTTATGCCCTCTAGTGGACACATTATTAAATAAACGCGTATTAAATAAGATTATCGAGATATTTTATATAATCTTGATATTTAGATCTAGGCCTAATTTTTATTTATTTAATTTTCAAATAATAAATAGATTATATTTATAATATGTACATTTTCTGAAAATAGACATTTGCTGCTTATAATAAATGTAGTTTTCTACACTGAACGATAGCCATCAGTTTGTATATGACCAGTATCATCTTTATTTGCTAAAGATCGCGTGTCTTCTGAAAGCCCTGTCAGAGCAGTAAATATTCTTGTCATTACACTAAAAATAAAAGGAAGTAGTTCAGAGAAAATTAGCATAAACGGTTTAGCATTGCCTTAATCTAAATAGAGGCGCGTGCAAATGCGCAGTGTGAACCTAAGGGTGTGTTTTATACAGAAGAAAATAATCTATTGGTAACTTTTCCTTCCTGATCTGTAAGTTCCTGGTAGCGACTGTAGGTGGTTGCCCTCGCATATCAAAACTCTTGGAAATCTTACAGGAACTTAAAAAAGAATGTGGACCTTGAAGTTCCCATTGAACCTACACTTCCTGGAGCTTCCCCAATGAAAAAAAAAGACTTTTTCATTGTACAACAAGGAAGTGGTCTAGAATGTTCTCTAAATGCATTGATCGTTAAGCTATGCTCCCTGAGGTAAAACGAATCTTCTTAAACGTGAAGTTAGTAGTAGGACAACAATGCTTCATTTAAATACTTTTTCCTGGATGAGTAAATTTTGTTTCGCTTTTTATCCTTTTAAGGAAATTGGAATATATGTTTAGGGCCTATATTATTTCGGAGGAGGAGAAAATATGCCTACGTTTTTTGTAGTTACAATAAAGTGTATTGTAATAGTTAATAGACTAATTGAACACCTGACAATCTAGTTCCATAAGCATAGGTTTGTAATGTATCATCATTAAAAATGCATTTTCCCTGAATGAGTAAAGCATTCCAATGATCTTACAGGTTAAGAACATGTCAATCATTAATGCGCTGCATCTAAACTAAAACCATTAGAGTTATGTTTAAAAGGTTATGACATAGCATTACAGCACCCAATTTGGCATCTAGATTCCATTGCAACAGTTTTAGTGCTTGCATCAGAATGTGAAGTTTCCACTGATTGCATTTATTGCCAAGGACTGTGACTACGCTGGTTCATATTCAGACAGGGCAAAGTGCATTTGTGTAATGGTGAAAGTCATGTCATGATGTTAGGAATATTAATATTTGATAAAAAGATATTTTATACACAATATATATAAATATATATATATAGTGTATTAAGTTTATATGGAAAATATTTATTATATTATGTATTCTGGATGCTGATCATTTAGTTCTATGGTTGTAGTCTGTATCTGGTTGAATAGGTTTTATCAGAAATAGTGATTCATTTCACTGATTGGGAAACAAATAGTGCTTAGTTCCTGGTGATGATAATACCGTGTTACATGTTTATGGGCTCTAAATGTTTTCAGAAAAGATGTGGAAGTTATCCGAGAGTAATTTCTGAGAGTTTACTATTACATATCTTACATCAGTGTGCATCAGCAGCATTTAAGCAAAATATGTTGTTTTTTTTTCACTTTAAGGGCTGTGTGCAAAGAAAATGACTCAAGTTCACACTAAACTGGAGAATATAGCCAATAAAATGGACAAAAGGGACAGTTTTTTATTGTGGTTTATAGAAAGGGTGAAGTACACAGCTATGTTGGCAAATTATACAATGAAATATTACGCTTCTTATTAACTTACATGACTTCAGCAAAAAGATGGACTATGCTTTAAGATTTAATGCACGCCTGACTCTAGCATAGCATTTATAAATTTGTCAATTATTTTAGTCAGTAGCCTATAGTTCCATAATAAGTTTAAAGGGTATTTTCATGGCAAGACTAAAGTATATCATTTAAAATTTCAAAATAAAATCCAAATAACATTTGATAGTTCTAAGTTCTAAACTTAAAAAGTATGTAAAAAAAAAGTATTAAAAAAAATCCACAAAAAGTTGCCTTAAAACATACTTTTTACTGAAAACGAATAAGCAGTGTCTGTATTTGTGCAAATCTATATCACAACTAACACCAGGCATGTTAAATAATTTTCTTTCAAAGTTCTCATAAAGGTAAAAATGGTACTTTTTGTTCCTGTACAATCATAGTTTTGCATATGAAATAGTCTTTAAAAGCAGTTTAGTAGCAATTGTTCAGAATTCTAAATATTTCCCCATTTTTTTTTCCCTAAAAAAAAAGGGAGTTACCCAAACTGAGGTACCTCCACCTCTAAGAGTTCTTTAGCAGCTTTGTTCTTTCTGAGGAATTTTGCGAGGCTTTTAAGATTATTATCTTCTGATGCAATTACTTTTAATCTGTTCCAAAACATAATACACCTTATATGAAGTCCTCCCACAAATAATCATTCGAATCAGCAGAAAATGCTGAATCATTGCTCTCTGGCAGGATGAACTCGATCAACCTCACGGTTACAATCAGCACGTCTCTCAGGTTATACATGTGCAGACTTGCCCCTCCGCAAACTTCTCAGCACAACCATAAATGGTGCTGTGTTTTGAGCACGTAACGTACAATTTAAAAAGTAATACGTTTTGGTGTTGCATCATCGGCGGAAATTATGCATTAAATCACATCTGATTTTAATAAAACCAGCACGGAATGTTGCAAGTGGTACAGCTTTTTATTAATAAAGTATCAAAAACAAACAACAGACAGTCAAAATGAAGCCACAGATGTCATAGAATATGCCACTGAATGTTACAGCCCATTATCTTCTCAATCCGTGAATTTTGGTAGCAACTGCACCTGAACACTTTGACATGGACACCAATGATGTGATGAATTCTGGTTTAACCACAAATAGAAAACATAGCTTTGTTTTTATTACACATTTAATGTCATTAGTACCACATTTTGTGGCATGCCTTTTTAAACAAATGCAAACAAAAAAAAACTGACGCCTGCGTCACAAACTTTTCAGTACATATATTTAAACAATGCGCAAAAACATAAGAGGGAAGTTTGCGAAAAGATTAAGGATTTTCCTCGGTTTAGCAGAAATGAGTGATTTTTATACTTCAGTACACCTTTTAGTAATATTAAGAAATGCAGTCACAGGGCTGATCAGATGTCTTGTGGTATGCGTTTCTTCACTAACAACAAAATGTGACACTAAAACTGCTTGACATGTGATCTATGAACATAGACAGGCAATTAATAAGAGCTTTACTTCAAGTTTTTTTTCCTTTAGGACAAGCCCAGCCAACAAAAATATATTCTAAAAACATTTGGCTAAAATTTTCCACGTCATTTCTAATAAACTAAAAACAAATATGCAAATGTTGGAGAAAACGTTACGATTTAAAGGATTTAAACCGTTTGCAAAAGTTACTGGAACATTACATTTAAATGTCATGAAAGTAGTAAGCATTTAAGAATAAAAAGAAGAGGTTACAAAATGTTGCTTAAAAATAACCGTTACTGGACATTTGCTAAGTTTTCCAGAACATTAGCCAAAGGTTTGAGAACATTTCTTGTTGACTGGGAGTGTAGAGGTTTGTGTATCTAGACAATAACAACACACAGCTACAGTATATGAAAAACGCGACGTCAAAAAAATAAGTATGTCCTTGCTAATAGCACAACAGTGTTTTTTTTTAACAGTAGACTGGCAAACGCAGACCTTCCTGCTCACAGCATTGTAACAACAACAGTCATACGGTTGAGGTGATAGCATACAGGCTTTCAGTGAAGAGGAGTAGAAACTTCCTTGTAAGTAGCGTGCGGGACACCTCGTCATCTCAAAGTCCACTCCGTGTCGACTTCCCTGTTATTTTATCTGTTTGTTTAATGTGAGATTCCTGTAATATATATATATGTATGTATATATATAGACCAAGTCCTGAGAGATTAGTAGCAGCTTGAAATACTTTATGTGGCATATTATGTGGACACTTAACAAGGCAGAGGCCAAAGATAAATATGTAACTAAACTAAACAATATCTTCACCCTGTATTTCTTGCTAGTAAGTGAAAAAGATACACGCAAATGACTACATTTGTTTCCTCTCACTAGAATAGTACTTGTTGTCAAACACACCCCCAGGGTTTCATTTAACCAACAAGCTGATAAATAAATGAAATCATGTTGTTCTAGCATCAACATGACATCAGGCTTTGGTGCATACAAAAAGCATATCATGTTAAACATACAATTACGAACACATTTAAATAAGAGAAAAACGCATCAGACGTCCTTCAACACTTTAGTGCTTTAACAGTCTTTTTCAGTGTACATCAGACCGACCTTGACTAGCAGCCTGGCAGGCACCCGTGTTTAGTCCTTTATAACGGGGTGAACCTTCCAGCGTTCCTTGGCAAGGATGCCGAACCATTAGCTTCTTGTCTGTACAGTTTGTGATTTAGAGGTGCCCACAGCTAGTTGGTATTGAGGTGTGTATTGGTCCATTTGTGGTAAGATTCAGACCTTGTAGGGTGCTCTCCTTGATTTGCTGGATGAAGAGCTTCCTCTCGTCTTCAGGGGTCTGACCGTTCTGTGCTCGGACGATACAGGTGGGCCGATGCAGGTTGAGCATGTAAACTAGCTGCTGCTTTTGGTTCTTCAGCTCCTCAATCTGGGCTTTCAACTCGGCATTGATGGACTCCAACTTCTCTGATTCCTAAGTTAAAAAGGAAAGACATTTATGAGTGTAAAATTCAAATAATGAATTTAAAATTATTTAAAAGATATTTTAATATATTCTAAATAATCTAATAAAATATCTAAATAATCTAAAAATATATTTTAAAATGTAAATGATAAATAGAATTACCTTTTGTAAATTGTCGGTTTTCTCTTTTTTCTTGTTTCGGCATTTTGCTGCCGCAATTTTGTTTCTTTCCCTTCTTCTTTTTTTCCTTTCACCTTCCTCTGGAGCAACCTGAAATGACAACATTTATCACATATATACTGATATACCGACATTAAGCACTAAATATTGATTTCATGAAAGTTGAAACGGCCTAATGATTCGAGTTGGGTCCACAAGTGCATGAACAAGTGAATTGTGCAAGCATGGCTTTTCTACATGCGTGTTACTCAATATAACTAATGCGAAATACAAGAAATCACATTTGATTCAGGGTTCTAACTGTAAATGAGTGGCTCTCACCTCCCGCTTCGTCACAGGTAGTTCAGTGGGGCGTTCTGTGTTCATACACGCTCGGTCAGTGGTCAGGATGCTCATGCCGTTGGACAGGCGCTTGTTTTGGATGGCGTAGCGCAGCTCCTCTTTCACTAATGGAGTGAAGTTAGTGAAGTCGTCCAGCGTGAGTGAGCCGGGCGGGGAGAGGCAGGGTACCAAAGCAGACGCACTGATCTCCAACGGACCCAAACCAGGATGCTGAAGCATCATTACGAAATCTAAAATATATGAAGCAAGATTTACATCAATGTCTTAGTATGGATACTGGGTCATGGTAAACTTTCTCTAGTCAGTTACAAACTTGTTACACCTTCTCTAAAACACTTATTAGACTGCTAAATTGATTTTAAAAAGTTATTAAATGTAATAAAAATGTTACGCTAAAAAACTATTTGAAAATCTGAAAGAAAATACATAAAAAACAATACATGTATTGTTGTATTTCTGAAATAAAACATGAATTCTATTAAATGCATGCATATATTTATTATTTCTTGTAATGTTTTGAGAAAATATAATATTTAATAAAACAATAAATATACTGCTAAAATATGTTTATATTTTATTGTACTGAAATATTATCTCCTTATGATTTAGTGAGCAAAGAGTATTTCCAATATTATTTTGTTTAGTAAATTAAATAATTTAAATATTATTTTAAAGTTGTGTATGTACATAAAACTATATCTTTATTTTGTTATTTATAAATTTATTAAAAAACATTTTAGATTTCAATAGCTTAAATATGTCAAAATATTAGAATAATACAAATGTATGGATGCTACCACATAAAGTTTCAATATCACCACATGTTATTTTAGGGGACTTTTAAGTTCTGTCAACAGTTGGCTATATATTACATATGCATTAAAGTTACACATAACATAGGTCTAGAGAATACACATATATTATTTTATTTAAATGTTATGCGATTATTTTCAACTACTCGAATTATACGTCCTACTTGTATGCACTGCAGGTCAGCACTCATAATATCAGTATAAAACCATCATCTTTAACTGTTTGATAAACTCTAATCTGGTAACCCTGAAATCTATATGGGAGTCCTTGAAGTAAACTGTGGCTGTCTACCATTATGACGATACCACTCGCTAACACAACTCCATGAAATAATCCGTTATTCAAATATTTCACCATAAGTTACCGCAACGCAGTTCCGCACGTTTTGTAACTATTCTAGATGACTTCAACTATAACATAGCAATTGAGTACGAATATAAACAGCACAACAGATTACATTATGACTATTAAACGAGCTGTAATAAGTACAATCCCTTGACCCAATAACACAATGGTATCGAAATCAGTCACTGGCTGAGTTTATTTATTAGAACATAGCGTGGACATTTTCCAGCGCGGTCTAGAACAGTTCCAACAAACCCCGTAAATAATAAGTTCAACAATGTAGTCACTCACCTTGTTTTGACTGAATAAACGCGCGTGTTGTGATGCTCTCCTCCGACTGGAGTGTTCTCGCGCTCAGCTGGTAAAGTTACAGTTGTCGCCGGCTCGTTGCATCACCCCTTTTTATTGCTGGAGGACGTGAACTACTACGGGGAGGCGGGGCGAGTGACGTCACCCTATTTATAGTATCAAGAACGCTGTCTTTGCTATGATGCAATCAGGCAACCCTCTGCGCGCACCATAACTGGGCAAGCTCAGCCCCCGCCCTCCCCTCACAGCACTATGGAGGAATCGAAGTCGTAACCTGACATGTTAACCTAATGAGCAAATAAAGACATACCCGTGTAATGACATGGGATCTCTGGTATGCTCTAGTAGTGTAATGCACTGAATAGTTGTGAGAAAAAAAAAGACATGGGAGAGGAGGGCTCTTGACTGGCTAGCTGGTCAGGAGGAGACCAGAAAATCAGTTAAACACACTCATATTTTGTTTGTTAATTGTGAATTGTTTGAAGATGCAGAGATGGTCAAGGTCAGTGTGTTGCTGTCTTTTATTTATTCTGTATTTTAAGGTGATCAGTTGGTTTTGCACATCCAAGAAAAAGGTTTTCACCATTTAACATCTTAATATGTCCAGCCTTTTTAGCTGTTCCAGTCATTTCTATGATTTATACTTGATTTTATTTGTCAAAGACTAAATTTATCAGTGTCACTGTGGCACCGCAATTCTTAATTTTAGTGAGTTGACATTTTAAAGCATGTTCAAACAATATAATTTAAGGTTGTTAATATAATTCTAGTAAATATTGCTGCTTGCAGGTTTAGACTTTTAATTTGTATTAGCCTGTTTCCAAGCTTTTTTGATATCCTAGTTTATCTGTGGGGTAAAATCATAGTTAAGCTAGTGAATATGAGTAGTTGTTTGTTAGTTGTGTTTCTATTAATGTTGTATTTATTTGTGTTTGTATTTATTTCCATTGTTAAAACCTTTGGAGGTGTTTTAGAACAGACAGGAGTTTTTATATTTGTAATATTAAAATAAATTAACAGACACACACACATAACAAGATCTACAAATAACTAGCCATATAAACCGACTAAATAATCAGATTTTAAAAAAAAGGTGATGATGGAAATGTTGGAGCTCAATGTTTTGGTGTGTTTACTTTGATTTGTGGTGGATAGATGTTCAGTGGAAATGATGTTGAAGTGATTTCAGGGAGTGGGCAGGCAGTCTGCATTCCTCTACTGGATGTGAAGCGCAGCTCTCTTGCTCCAGTTGGGTCATTACACACCCCGGTCTTTCTTCTGTGTTCTGGAAATTTCCAGTGATTTCTCTTTCTCGCAATCACTGTTAAAACTCTCCCTTATTACAAACAATTGTGCTTGTACACAAAATAATGCTACTAAGGAGCCAGGTCTTATCATGACACCAAGTCTAAACTTTGTTGTATTTATTTTTCCCAATAGAAATGTCAGGCTTAAAAACTAGTTTCTTATGAATCTGGGTTTTGAATAAGTTCCATTTGACTCATAGCAAGGACTTGAATATGAACTATTTTAAAGTGAATTTACTGTTGCTCTTGTTGTTGTTGACATCCACTTATATAGAGAGAAATTACAATTAGTGTATTTTGTATATAAGATACTTAGATTGTTTTTTTTGTAGCATTTAATAGGGTCTCTGATTTTGCCCTTTGTGGTTTATTTTTTTTCTTATTTGCTTTTTCCTACATTTAAAAAATTATATTATTAAGTGAATTTGTTGCTTTTTTTCTCTGAATAAATGAGGATATGAAAATGAATGTACAGATACAAGACTGTTTTTATATCCTCAAGTAATAAAAGTAGTGAAAAAGTAGTTTGGATAGTTTTTTTCATCGTTAGTCTTTGCATGTGAATTGTTTGATTCATGGTTATGGTTAATATTCTGTATTACTGTTATTGAATCTTTACTCTGTATTACTTTTATTAATCAATAATTTATTTTTAATTATTAATCGTTGTTAGTATTTTTTCTCCTCATTTCAGTTTTGAGGTGGTTCTATTATTTGTTTCTTTTTCTTAATAAATGAAACTCAGTCAAAATAATTCTGAAGCAATAAATGTATTCAACATTAAGACATATAATATTATTTCTGATTGTCAAGCATTAAGTGAAAAACTAAGTTAATATGATGAACTACACCTGTGCTTATTCTGTTGGACAGCTGTGTGAACTTGACAGGAACTGACTTCAAACGTTTACTATCAACTTGACACCAGTTAGTTAAAAGTCATAAAAGTGATTTAGAAAAGGGAAGTTAGTTTTGTGAAATGGCCTCGTTTATTACTTGTTGGCATGTTATGTGGTTCAATGTGATTAAACACATACATTATTATATGTGGCTTAAAAAAAATTGTGTGTTTGAGCTACAAATTGCATATATAATATCTTATAAAAAATAATAATAAAAAGAGTAATAAAAAAACATACTACATTAACCAAAATCAAATGTGTCCATAAATACTGTACATTCTGATCTAGATACAAAGATTAATTTATACTAACATTTTTAATGAAACATAATATTCAGTTCATTTATGTTTAATCTAAAAACGTATACCAGACATGTGTTGACTCATTCGAACGATCTATATCTAAAATCACAGAGCTTAATATAGCAGTATTCACCATCTTATTATCTCTTTATCATATCTGACAGGGCAGAGTCACGTCATAGAGTTCAACTTGTACTTCATCTTATAAAGTTAAACAGGTGTTTAAACGCCTGCGGTAATTTTGTGTCTGGGGCATGGATACAGCTGTTATGATGTCAATATTGACCTATTAGCTATTAATACACATGAAGATTCAGAAGAAGTGATTTCATTTTTCCATCTGTTACGTGATGATTGTTGACTATCAACTAAAATGTGAAAAGTCTGAGTAAAAGAGAAGCCAGACGACATAAATATTAAGTGATCCTCTCCATTCAGTTTCTTTATGATGTGAAGAAAAATTTACAGCCATTTCATCATATGAAGTCTTTCAGTTTTGTTGTTATCACATGTAAGTTATCCCATAAAAGTAGATTTGAGATAGGGATGTGGTACACATATTTTTCAAAATGAAAATGAAGCCAAATGAAACATATGCAAAATTTTTAGAATCAAATAAGAATCATATATATATATATGTGTGTGTGTGTGTGTGTATGTATGCGTTTATATAATTTTTATGATTATAAAAATGTTAGACATATCTTTCATTTGGCTTCATTTTCATTTTGAAAAATATTTGTACTTTGCATCTTTCACTTGTGTTTGTACTATACATCCACTATTTAAATCGTTACCGCATCAACATTATAAATAAAAGTACCTACATAAAATATAATCATTCTCTCTATGTCTAAAAAGTAAAGCAAAATAAAGAAACATCAAAGGACCGATCAATTTATTTTTCCTTTCTTATTTGTTTCCAATTCAATTTAACTGTATGTGCGCATTATGAAAAACCAAGGCTCAAACAAAAACATAGCATGTAGTTTAAAAATGTAAACAAATTATTTTAATAATTGATTAAATAATAAAAAAATAATTAATTCAATTGTCCTTTTATTGCATTTTCTGGGACATGGCAAAATCAGTTTAGCGGGCTCAGGTTAAACTGCGCACAAAGCAGTTTCGTCAGAAGCACAGACTCCGCATTGTTTCTTTAAGACAAGACCTCGAGTATTCTCGACAGGGGAGAACACGTCATCCTTCCGGGAAATTGAGACTACAGTAATCCCGAGACTGTCCCTTGTTTTCTAGGCTTGAAGGTGAGCAGCCAAATCACCCTTTTCCCAAAACATCACGCGTTTGAAGCGAAACTTACATTGCTGGAATAAAGAAAGGTCGGGATTGATATTTTAATTTGCACTTTCGGTCTGACACATGGCATTCCAGTCAAACGTTAGTCATCGAAAACGCCTGGTGTTTTTTTTCTAAATGTCATTAATTATACAAATATATATAGACAGAGTAAAGCATCTGTTAGGCTACTACTGTATGCCATATATCACAGTCGGTACATTTACAAAATTAAATGTTATTTATTTATTTTTTAACAATAACGTTTTATCATTTTAATATGGTTTTTACTGTTCTATCAACAACTGTATCAATTATACAATTTTATTATATAGCTATAGTATTATATTCTGCGTATTTGTATGTAACTATGCCTTGGCCTTTAGATTTATTCATCAACCGACTGCAGTCACAATAATATAATACCAAACATATAAACATCGATATCAAAAGTATTAAAATAATTTTCTAGATAACACTGAAGCCAAAATTAAATCATTTGTTTGAATTTATTTTGTTATAGGCCTAATGTTATAACGTCATCCCTAAACTAAAATTTACACGTTAAATTAGTATTTAATAGTCTTAGTGTTAGTAAAAATAGTATTTATGCCATAAGATCCAAAAATGGAAATGTAGAAATATGGCTTGTACTAATATCATTTTTGTCCCTGTGTTGTTGTTTAGTTTTTTTCTCGCTGTTGTTTTTACAAATTATTAGTTAATAATTAGCATATTGTTTGGGCTATATGTATTCAGGGTCATTTAAAAATCCGATTTAAAGAGGTTTTGCTAAGTTTTATACGATAAATAATTGTTATCTCATGTCAGGTCGTCACATGTAAGGTCTGCATATTGAAGCAAATCAAGTAGAAGCCCTAAAACCACCTGGAGTGACATCAGTAATAGCCTATATTTCAAGTCTGACGACATGTGGTTTATTCTTTGTTTTTCTATATTCAGTGGGAGATTTTTGTGTGGGTTGAGATAAAGATTTTCCAGACAGCCTTGTCATTGAATACGGAACGTATTAAAACTTTTTAATAGAGCAGAATGGTATTCTTTTCCTTTTTTAAATAAATTGTTAATTGTAATATTACAAAGTATTGTTTTAAATGTCTCAGTGGCAATGGGGCCCAAATATGTATAGCATCACTTGCTCAGTATAAATGTTGACACTGCTTTCTCTAAATAATAGTTTATATAGCTTCCCTCTTACATATGTGACATAGACAGCTGTAGGCCTCATAGTTATTTATAAAGTCCCTGTTAACTCAGTGCTACCTTCACACTGCCCTCAGCCTGGTACACGCACCACAGCACTGTGTACATGTTTACACCGGCTGCATCCATAGTGACGGACTCCCGCCCAAAGGACTTTCATCGCAGACAGTCGAATAGGGAAAGCCAGGATTCCCAACCCCGTCACAGGCCGTGACCTCATTTCTCTCTCCAGCAGGCCTCTGTGCTGCATTTTGTTATTTCGGTCCTATGTGTAAACAGCAAGTAGGCTGGGAGCAAATACCTAAAGGTCATTCCCCACTAAAGCATAAATGCCTTACGTAATTCATAAGGAAACCAAATTGAATCACGCTCAGAACGTAGTACATGTAATGAAACGAATTTAGCGAGGACATCCTCTTTTCGGTGGTGCTCGTTTCCTGTCTTCGTTTTTAGGATTCCATTTAGAATGAAACTTCTATGTATGGCAACGTAAGCTATGTTCTGTATCTGCTTCCTGTAGATGTGAAAGCAAATTGCTGCTTGTTCTGTGACTTTTTCCACGTCCAGCGAGCATCCGAGCCGTACCTCAGGCAAACCTCACTTTCATCATTCATTTCCCATTCGCCGCTTCTTCAGTTTGCTGTAAATTCTAAGAACTGGTTTAATTGGGACATTCGACTTCTTCCTGGCATGTAGAACGTAACACTCTCTAATTTCTGGTATTTTATTTCAAGGAGGGAATTGAAGCGACACAGGCCTCCTGTAAAAACCGCCGCACTTAGTCTTTAAGAGCCACGTCATATTTAAGAAGTCATGTGACTGCCTGTAAAGGATCTAGCTCTGAGTGATATAAAATTGATACGGTGAGCACAGAGCTGCACGAGAGGCTGCAGCCAATCGCCTTGCTCAGGTGAGATGACATCATCTCACCGCTCTGTGGTGTGACTACAGTGCGCATCATTGCAGCATAGGATTAATAGTTAATGATAATCCCTTGAGATCAGCGATTCAAAGCGGGGGGGTGTGAAGAACATGGTCAGGGCATGTCCACAACCAGGAAAGCAGTGCGGGACTGAAGCCAGATGCTCTGTTTATGTCTAAATCAAGGTCAAATCATATAAAAGATGCTTTGTAAAAAAGGCTCTTCTTACATTTCAGAGCAAAATACAATTTAGCAGGTATTGTTTTCAAGTCTGCATCGCAGTTGGGTAGAATATTAACTTGCACGGGCTCATGTGATGTTGAGGTCAGTGTGTGCAGTCTGACATCATGATGAGTCAGAGTAACAGGACTCTGGAAATGCAGGTAGAAGCAGATGAGTCATAATCTCAAAGAACAACAGCAAAACAAAAACGCCCTGTGCCAGCTTTTCTTGGTTGTTATCTCAAAGACAATATCTTTTTATATGTATATACACTCTTAAAAAAATGGTTCTTTATTGGCATCTTTACATTGGAACCTTTACAAAGAACATTTTCATTCCACAAAAGGTTCTTTGTAGTGGAAAAAGCTTCTTTGGATTATTAAAACGTTCTTCATGCTAAAAAACCTTTCTTATAGGAACTGTTTAATAAAGGTTCTTTGGGGAACCAAAACTAATTCTTCCATGGCATCTCAGTGATAACTCATGGAACCTTTATTTCTAAGAGTGTAGTGTTTTTTAAGCATTGTCTCTGTCCAGTGCAGTGTTGAGATGCACTCGGCAAATTCCCTGCAATTATTATTGTTTACAAATACGTTTAATATTATGCACACTCACATTAAAATGAAGCCTTTAAACTTATGTGTAACTAATTAATAGCTCATTAATTTGACATGTTTAGTTGTTATGAAAACATGACCAAAAGTGATTGCTCGTGTTGCTGCATTAAAGTTTATTTGGACAAACTGATTGATTCATTTCTTTCTTCCTTAATTTACTGGCAAACATATGATAGTTTCCTAGCACCAAACCAAAGTAAGTTATGGGAAATTATTGTTGCAAAAGACTGTCATCTTATAAACCCTGGGGTTTTCAAACTGGGGCCCATGAGACGTGGAAATGTTTAGAGACAGCTAATTTAAAATATATAAAGATAAATATTTTATATATTTTTTTATATGTTATTAAATAAATAAAAACAGATTCAAATAAATAAATATCTAACAGTGCTATAATGAATAGTTATAATTAATAAAAACAATAATCATTTTACATTTTATGGGGTCTTTTGCACAAGGATGACCATATTTAAGGATCTGTGGCTTCTAAAACATAAAAAAAGCACAAAGTAAAACAAATCATAATTTTGACAATCAATGTTTTTTATTAACAATATAGGTATGCATATTAAATAGTGCTTTCTACTTTCATAGCAGGGTTATAATAAGCTGAAGTGTGCTATTTCTGCACCACTCCAACAGGTTTCAAATCCTCACCCCATTCTTAAATATTTGGTTATGTTCTTTGTCTTGCACTGTTATAAAAATATTTTTGTACACACAACAACAATAAAAAGCTATCACAAAAGTGAACCATAAATCGCTTAGTCATGCACTATTATGCATAGGCTATCATATGCAAACAGAGATAATGTTATTCAGTCTTTTTAATGATTACAAGAAGATATTTCCCTCATATTCCTGTACTTGATGTAAACAGTTTCAGTAAAAAGGTCACGGGACAGAACTAAAGACCCATGTCATGTGATGAAGGGGAATTTCCTGTTTGCCGATACACAACAAAGAGCACGCTGAGCACGGAGCGAGTCATGTGACTGGAGGTGCAACAAGTGCTATTTGCTTTGCGGAAAACACCCTTGTAGTTATTCAGCATATTCAGCCGGCTTATGCAACAATGAGCCAATTCTTGTTGTTTCCTCTATATATAGCTCATTCCTTGTCAATCAAAACTCTCATAACCATGAGCAGTGCAGTTTCAGGCAATCATTATTGGCAAATTGACGTCATGTTTTTATAACCTTTGAATCACACAATTTCTGATCTCCTTTTTCTCTGTACTTGGTTTGTAAGTATCGGCTGAGGCATTAGCCACATACTGACCCACATAGCTGCCCGAAAGATGTCGCAATCTTTACTTGTTTTCTCCAAATGCTTGTGCTCAGTCTTGTTACTGGTACTTTCACAAGACTTGCTGATCTCAGAACCTGACGGTATATAACACAGATTCGTGCATTTACTCAACACTTACTGTAGCGACAGTCATTTATATATATATATATGGATCAAATATGAAATTCAGTTAACCTCATGTCATTCCATTTTTTGTGTGGAACATTTCTCAAATTTCCCAAAATTCTTTGTTACACAGACAGGTTTGGAATTATATAAGTGCGAGTAAATGATGATTTTTGACTATTTCTTTAACCACATCCCTAAAATCTATAGATGAATTTAAAAGTCTTAATTTGAAAGATTTTTAGTAGTGCTGTCAAATCAGTTAATACAAACATAAAAGTTTATTTAAATAATGTGTACTGTGTATATGTTTACATATATAATAATACAAATGCATAGGATATTATAGCCTATATATATATATATATATATATATATATATATATATATATATGTGTGTGTGTGTGTGTGTGTGTCAATATTTCTACATACACAGAATACACGCACGTCATGTGAATACAAACTTTTATTCTGGATGTGATTAATCATTTTTAAAACATTTAACATATTTATGTATTTAGGACTGCTATTACTGATTCAGTTTTTTTGTAAGAAATAATACCTTTATTCAAAGATGATGCATTAAATTGTTCAAAAGTGACAGTAAACACAATTTTATTTAATTTTGATGTTGATTTGAATATTTCTTTTTTCATGAAAGAATCCTTGAAAAAGTGCATTTCAATTTTTCACAGAAATATTTTATAGCACAAATGTTTTAAGCATTGATTTTTAAAAAAAAAATTAAGCACCAAATCAGCATATTAGATTGATTTCTGAAGGATCATGTGACACTGAAGAGTAATGGCTGCTAAAAATGTTCATATATTTAATTAGAAAAGTTATTTTAAATAGTAACATCTCATAATACTACTGTATTGATCAAATAAATGCTGCTTGATGTAAAAACGATAAATAAATCAATAAAGACATTTGTGACTTTGTGGCCATAACATTCCCAAAATGTTACAAATATAATCTTTACTGAATATATATATTAAACTGATAAATCGAAAGATTATGCATTGTCATGATGTGAACAATTAGCTGAATGCATTTAAGCATTTATTTCCACTACATTACGTAAAGGGTGGCATATAGTCTTAGCCAAAACAGTTAAAAGACAAAAGTTCTTTCAGGGTAAAAGGAAGTATTGCGTCAGAAGGGTTGTGTTTAGTGAAATAGCATTCGTCATATGCTTCCCACATGTTTAAGCATCTATTCTCTCAGATATTACTTCACTTCTTCCTGATTTTATTTTTGCACCAACTTTTGAAAGTTAATTGTAAACCTGATGTGACCTAGTTAAATTGCTATGAGCTTATTTTATTATAGATATGCGCTGCCCTCTAGAGGAAACCTGGAGAGTTTCATTACAAGAGCAGCTCGATAACAAGATTTCTTTTACTTTAAGAAAGCAGTCTGTTCAATACCGCCAAAACAGCATGCATTGTTTCCCGATCAAAATAATGGCTTCATTTTAAATAGCATTACTCATTTATTAACATTCATGGGTCATTTTACATAAAAAAGAATAGCATACTACAACCTGTAAAGTTTCCAAAACAAAAACGACAGTCCAACTACTCTCATTCATTAACAGAACCAAGTAAATAAAAATGAAAATGCTTTTTTTTATACCAGTAGCAGTGCAAACATCATGCATTGTTACGGTTGCAGATGTGAGCATGACCGTGTTTTGGTCCAGCAGAGATATCATATACAAAACATCTGCAAATCACCCTTTTAAGTCCATACTGCAGATGCAAATCATTTATATATGTGATCTTTTATGCTAGCCATGTTGTGATAGTTATATAATTGTTATGCTACAGGGATTAAAAAAAATAATAAATAAAATCTACTACAGTTTATTATAGTGTGTAAAAACCTTGGCATGCCTGGCTGGGACGAGGTTAGAGGGTCACAAAACACAGACAGGACAGCTAGCACGCCATGAGAAGCTCATCTGAACTCCATTAAACACTGGTCTCTCAGAACAGCTGCGAGTTAGTTTCCCCCGGGTCGATTTTAGGGTGTGCGAGGAGAACAATTCTGTGCTGTACGGCATGAAAGTTTTGTGAGGAGTTCGGCTTGTTCACATTGATCAGTCCTGTGCTCACTTCTGAAGCTCCTGAGGCGTGCTGAACGTTTCGTACACGTTGGCAGCAAACTCTTTCACCTGGTCTATCAATAAGAGATCCTAAAAACAAGACGAAAGCAAACATTGGTGTGTGGGCAGATATACCACATGCAAGACACAATGAGTCAATATATATATATATATATATATATGAAGGTTCTAACCTGGACAAAGTGACTGGGTATTTCGCTGCATATTGAATGTATCTGTCCGTTGATGATGGGAATGATTTTGGCTAGTGGGAGGCTTACATGTGATAATCTGAAAAAAAAGCATGAAGAAAAACAGCTATGAGTACCCTTCCATCACCAATACTGTTCACAAACTTGAAATATACTTGGGAAGATGATAGAGTGGCTTAACTGGCTAAAGACTTTTTAAGTCACTGTATGTACCTTCCTAAAAAAAAAAAAACAATAATAATTAATGCATGTACACTGACTGGTCAGGTGTGCTGGATGGGTTGAAGTCTTCCTCTGGGGGTCGGAAAAACTCTGACATGTTGTCCAGGAATCGGTTAAAGCCTCGGCTCAAGCAGGTATGGAGTACAGTAGTGAAGTCTGGACTAAAAAAGATGCAATAAAAGATGTAATAAGTACCTATATATATATATATATATATATTATAGTGATTAATGATTATTTTTGGGTAAACCAACCCTTTAAATGAAATTAGTATAATCTGATTATTTATTTATTGGATCATAAATGCTCTATGAATCCAGAATAGTGATTTTTATACAACAGCTCCTTAAAAATAATAACTAAAATGTTTACACGTTTACCCTAAAATAAAAATTCTGTCTGTGGTGAACTATCCCTTTAAGATGTTCAGTACAAAAAGAGACATGCAGTTTATTGCGAGTAATTTAAACTTTTCCCAAACAATTCTGTAACCTACATGATTATATAGGTGCCTGATTTTCCTCACCTTTCAAGCATATCTCTGGTTTCATTCAACAGTTTTATTGTTGTGACATCATTCTCTGTGAGACCACAAGCCTAAAAAGGTATATAGAAACAAATAAAATAAATACATTGTAACAAAGTATATAGTGATGTACTATAAATAAAATGTAATATATTTTACAGGTAATAAGGAATAAAATTATATTCTTGTTATTGTATATTATTTTGCTGAAAATGTGATACATTCAAGATTCTTTAATGAATTGAAAGTTATTAACAGCATTTATTTGATTGCGATTACAGACAAAATCTTTTGTAATATTTAAAATGTCTTTACTGTCATTTGTGATCAATTTAATGTGTCTTTTCTAAATTAAATAAAATGTTGGTAATTTAGCATTAGTCAAGATATTATAAATAAGTATAATGTGTGTGTGTGTGTATATATAATCTATCTGGTAACTATCTATCTATCTACATAGATAATTCATAACTAAACAACAAATTGGATGGTAAAATCTACCTGTGAGGCTAGCGTGTTCTCTTCATCAGGCATCATGTACCAAGAAAGACTTTTATGTTTAGAGGAAGCACAGCCCTCCTCTACTAACTGTCTGATCTGAGTTAGCTGTTGCTCCAGCTCTTGTAGGGACAAACTCTGCTTCAGAGACACGCTGAAGAGACATGGACAGCAGTTAGACTAACACAACACAACGGCAAATAAAGTCATGAGTATGAGATGAGTCGATTAAAATTCATTTATCATCTAATCAATCAACGTACGGTCCAAGAACTTCCTGGACAGCTTTCTTCACCAAAGTTATCAGTTCAATGAGCCCTGAAAAGACAAAAATGCAGATCAGTATCAACTATGGTTGATAGGACCTCTAAAACAGAGGATAAAACACTAATACACATTAGATGCTCTTATATAGATTGTCCTCACCTTCTCCAAGTAGGTGTTGGATACTTGACAGATATTGTTGTTGGACATCAGGAGGGGCCAAGGGGGCCTAAAGTAGCAGTATAATAGAGAATAGTGGTGTAACAGGGTAAAATCAAGTGGGTGTGGCTTTAGAAACCCAAGCCCTGACATACCGTTCCATTCTTTGTCACAGAGTTGTCCAGATACAAGTAGCCACCAATTATGTTGAGCTGAACTCGAAGTAACACCACCAGCATGCAAGTGCTGTAAACCGCCACAACGCTGCGGGTAAAACCTGGAGAGTAAAAATCGTTGTTTAATAACAGGAATAGATGAGCTCATTCTGAATTTCTGTTCAGAACTCGTTTTTACGTCTGTAATGTGACATATTGTGAAACAGAACATTCAACTGAAAATTTCCGGGCGTGAATCGGTTTGATTGTGAAAAGTGGGTGTTCCATTATTGTTTCATTATCCACCAGCACTGAGCTAAAACAATGCCTTAATAACTATTTGGTCATTGCTCATCATTTTCCAGTAACCCATGACATCAGCAGAAAATAATATTTGTGCATTACATTTTACTTACATAAAAAAATTTGGGGTTGGTAAGATATATTGTTTATGTTTTTGAAGAGTAATATTACTGAAATATTATTTCAATTAAAAATAACTGTTTTCTGTATTTAAATATTTTAAAGTATAATTTTATAAATCATTCTAATATGCTCATTTCTTATTATCAATGCTGAAAACATTTATGCTGCTATTTTTTTCAGGATTCTTTTAATAAAAGAAAGTAAAAAAAAAAAACAGAACATTTAATTGAAAAATACATATTGAGTAATGCTATCCTGTAAAAAGCAAACAAACTATGCCTTTACTGTCTTCCAAAACATTCTTTCTGAATAATATTAATTCTTGTTAATAAATAAATAAATATATATATATATATACGTATATAAAATATGCATAAATACTGACCCCAAACTTTTGAAATTGTTTTTAAAGCTGCATTGCTATTGCTCATCCATGTTTAATAAGCAAAGAAAAATTTTGTAGATTGTTACAGATGGCAAAGACTAACATTTTATTGTCAAGAACTGATTAAATATTCACAATAGCACTATCAATCTGCATTAAGAAAGTAAACAGGGTCAGTTTCGATTTCATGTTGATTTTAAAGCAATAAATGTGTAAAACTACAACAAAGAAACTTATCCAACTCACTAATAATCTTTAGATCCTCCCAGATTTCAAGTTTATTAGTTGGCCTGTGTAGGAAGACATCATCACTTGCGTTAGTTATGTTCTTTAATTTTGTAACGCAGATAATCATCTATAATTTACATGAATGACTCACTTAGTCTTCAGCAAAGCAGTGAGGCTCTCTGAGTTCAGGTGATGTATGATTGCCTCTCGGAGAGTAGGAAGCATTGATAACACTACAAAAAAAAAGACACAATTGCATATACTGGGCAGAACAAATGTGCACAAATATACATTTATTAACTGATCGTATTATTGTTTTAATTTTTATTTTTACCTGTCATGTTACATGTCCTCTGGTTGCTTTCAAAATGAAACTGTCTCCGAGCTTGAGCAATGTATTCGGCTGCCTCTCTCTCCTGTATCTCCTGAATTTTTCTTTGTGCATATTTACCAAGAAGATAGACACCTGGGCATGAAGTTTGAGAATACATCAGGATTTAATATACATGTTAAGAAATGAACATGCAATATGCCAGATATATTCAGTGATATTAAAACTGCATGCTGGGTAAAAAAAATACCAGAGTAAAGTCCATCTCAACTTTCTTTCACTGTGCCAATAGAAAAACTAGGTGACAGGTGAACTCAGATTGATTAGTTGGATGTGGAAATAAAATCTAATGCCTGGAACACTGTAATAATGCGCTAAACTATATATTATAGCATATTAGCACATTATAACGGCATGCATTCATATTCCGCTATTAAACCACTGAATATTTCATTCAAACGTTGATAACAATCTCAGAACTATAAGCATGCAAGTGCACGTTACCTCCAACAAAAACCCCAGCGAAGATAAATTTCCTCTTATGGCGTTTGATGAAATTCCATGTAGAACTCAACATTTTAAAAACAGACTTGACACCGCAGAAAAACGTAAAACTAGATGCAAAAGCTTGTTTAGACGTAACTCACGAGCTAGCACAATGCTACATGGCAATAACTTCTCGTGTTAGCAGAACTCAGATAACAGATTGCGTCGATTGATCGATTACGCGCTCGACCCGCCGCCCTGAACGGTCCATCCATTATTCCGGTCCGCCGTAAACACGTGTGCATATAGGCAAAACGTTACCGTTCCCTGATTTGTGCTGCTCTATTTTTACGGTTAGAAGTTAGATTTGATAAGGATACTGATGGAGATGCAAGCAGACAGTGCTGAACCTGAGAAACCTGATTTTCTGCAGCCGTTAGATAGTGAAATACAAACATGGATGTCAAAAGCGTTTGACATGGTAACTTTAAAACCTCTCTAATGTTTACAGTTTGTCTTCACATTATTTACCATGATAACTGGCATTTCCTCTGAAATACTACTTTAGTTACTAAATAAACGTTACTGCATTATTGTTTTGACTGATAAATCTCAATAAAATAAAACGACATCTCAGTATTTATGACAATTAATATATAATTTATTGTAAATATATTCCACAGTATGTTTAATAATAGCTAGTTTCTATAATAGTTTGGTTGTGGTAAATGTGTAGCCTACATGGTAAAGTATTTTGGGTTGTTATGAGAAAATGATAAACATATTTATTATTTTAAAGGCACTTGAGGCCCTTGAGAATGGTGAAGTGCCAGTTGGCTGTCTGATGGTTTTCAACAATGAGATCATTGGAAAAGGAAGAAATGAGGTGAACGAAACCAAAAATGTAAGTAACTCCACAATGTGCCTAATTATGATAATTAAATGCATCATAATTTAGAATGACTGATTTATATACTTTATTAATGAATCATGCTACGCTTGTTGGAATGATTTAAGATAACAACAATAATCTGAATATTAATGTTATCAACTATAATCCTAGTTTCCAGTATATTCACATGATAATTAATCAATTACTTAATTATATTTTTTAAAATCTGTTATTCAGAGATGCGTAGAAGATGTGGTTTAAAGACTTCTTTTATTATGGACATTCAGTTTCTACATTTAAATTAATATTGATATTTTTATTTTTAGTACTGGTGATGCATTATGAACTAGTTTTGTCATTTCTAATTTTAATAATCCCAGACATCCTTATTAGCCATTGACCCATATATTACAGTTCCGGTTCTGTTTAGAATATGATTAATGGTACTAGAGCACAGAGAAACTTTGGAATAAATGAAACAACCTCACGCCTGTGCCTGTTTTGCTCAAGGCTACTCGGCACGCGGAAATGGTGGCACTGGATCAAGTGCTTGATTGGTGCCGTTTAAGAGAGAAGAACCCAAAGGACGTGTGTGAACAGACTGTACTTTATGTGACAGTGGAGCCATGTATCATGTGTGCAGCTGCTCTGCGCCTGCTTCGTATCCTTGATGCCAAAATGTGGTCGACTATTAGTTTAGAAAAGTTTACACATACAGTAGCATTTAATGGTTTTTAGAAAAACCTATTATGTTCACAGAGGCAAAAATTTTTAATCAAAAATATTATTACAGTTTAAAATATCGTTTTTGTTTTTAATATTATTATTTTTTTTTGTATATTTAACTTTAAACATTTTAAATTGAATTTGACAATTATTACATTAATTATTTCGGTTTTAAGTGTCACATTCATTCTAATATGTTTATTTGGTGCTCAGGAAACATATTAAAAAATGGTTGTTCTGCCTAATATTGTTGTGGAAACCATTTTTCTTTTAGAATTCTATCAGAATTCTATTATTTCCACAGAGGATGAATTTATGCAATAAAAAAAAAAAAAAAAAAAAAATATATATATATATATATATATATAAAATATTAATTTTTTGTTTTTAATATACATGTTTTTGTATATATAATTTTTACAGTTACAAATTGAATTTCACAATTTATAGTTTCCATTTTTAGCTTCCATTAATTACTTACTACTGTCACATGATCTTTTAGAAATTATTCTAATAAGCTAATTTTATTGCTCAATAAACATTTTATTATTATTATTTAAAAAAGTGAAAGTAAAAAAAAAAGCATTTATTGTAAATAAGAATATTTTCTAACATTATAATGGTTTTGCTCACACTTTTGATCATTTTGATGCAATTATATAAATAAAAGTATTAATTTCTTGACACCAAACATTTAAACAGTAGTGTAGATCTTTGCATCACTCGCAGCTCTTCCTTGTAAAATCTTCCTTGCGATTAGTAATTATGACGCATTACTGCATTTACACCAGGTTTCTATTGTCTTAACATTTAGGACACCTTAACATTTAGACAGACATACCTCTTGTTGTATATGGGTGCAAAAATGAGCGGTTTGGAGGCTGTGGATCTGTCTTGGACGTCTCATCAGATCATTTACCACACACTGAAACTTCATTTAAGGTACAATATTTCCCTCCAATTCTTATCCAGTTAAATTTAAATTCCAGCTGATCCAAAAGGAAACCAGTTCCCTATATTTTGAATCATTCTGTGTGGCTAGAATATTTTTCTTGTTGAAACATCCACATTCTCTAAATTGTAGCACAGACCACATTGCATATTTTTGTTGTAACATATGCTTACTTGCTTATTACAGTGCATCGCTGGCTATAGAGCAGAAGAGGCTGTTGAAATGCTCAAGACATTTTATAAACAGGAAAACCCAAATGGTAAGGCAAAACTGTTTAATGTATGCATTCTAATGTCTATTAATGTTTTCATTGTCCTTTTTCTTAAACTGATCTTTTTTTCCAGCTCCCAAACCTAAAGTGAGGAAAGATTTGATTAGCCCCCCAGATGGCGCTGTAGTCATTCAGGTAACAAGAGGACCGCAAGATGAGGAGAGCGAAACAATTGCTCCTTTGAGCTGAAATGGAAAATATTTAGACACTGAGACTTTTACAAGATCTTGGCAGTGCCTGGATTTCAATGAGATTGGATTTTGCCATCTTTTTGAGGTCATCGATTTGATCTACTATTTGAGGAACCACATTGGCTCATTATCTAGACCACATAGCTCGTAAACCTCTTCTTCTCTCTTGCTGGACGCTGAGAGTTGTCTGTTAACAGTGTGTAGAAGCAATAGACTGGGCCTGTTCTGCATTAAAGCGCAGGTTCTTCTCCAGCTCTTGCTCTCTTTGTGTCCTTACACAACCCAGAGAACTAGTTCTGAACTCTTAATGATCTCAGTCTTGGGCTCACTGGCAGATGCAGGACAGACCCAGGTGGAGTTTCCACTTTTTTAATAGGGAGAGTCCAAAAAATTAATTTCTGTCAGTACTTTCTCACACTCATTTTTTTTTCCTGAAATGGAGCCTGAAAGAGTTTTTAATATAAATATATTTTCTATAGAATTGAAGTGAATAAAGTTGAAGGCTGTCAAACTTTATAATAGCAAAATATAAAAGGCTATAAAAGTATCATAAAGCAGTTTAAAAGTGTAGTCTTTATGCTTTAAGTTCTTTGGTTTGGATTTTGCTGGGAGATGGAAAATCACACAGATTTGGTGCAACATGAGTAAAAAAATAATCACAATAATTTTTAGGTGTTTTATTACAAAAAATCTTTCGCTTATTATTTAATAATTTGTATCTCGCATATATAGCCGTTTAAACGTACTTTGATTAGTGTTCTCATTTTGATTTATTTTAGACTGAACTGCTAATATTTTAAAAATGTATTTATTTTAGCGCTGTCAAAAAACTAATCATGATTTATCACACCCAAAATAAGTTTTTGTCTACATAATATTTGTGTATTGTAATAAGTGCTGTACAATATGTGCATAATCTATAATGTAACAATTACATAATATACTGCGCCTGTTTATTATGTATATATAAATACACACACATGCAGTATATATTTAAAAGATATTTACATGTACACATTTATATTAATTCGTTTTCATTACATATACACATATTTAATATTTAACCATGACATATTTTTCACATTTTTGACACATTTTCAGGGTAGGAGAAATTTTTTTTTTTATGTTCCCTCACAAAGACATTTGTGTTCCCCGAGAAACTTTGTGTTCTCTTGCAAAAATATTTGCCTTCCCTCGCAAAACTTTTACAGTCTTTTACATGCATCAAGAACACACGTGTCGCGAGAGAATGCAAAACGTTTGCGAGAGGATGCAAATATTGCTGAAGAACGCAAATATCTTTGTGAGGTAAAGCTAATATCTTTATGAGAGAATGCAAAGTTTCTCAGGGGAACGCAAATTATTTGAATGAATGAATGAATGAATGATGCATTTATATAGCGCTTTTACTGTGTATGGCCATACACCCAAAGCGCTTTACAATCATGTGGG
>JAUCNO010000386.1:3901684-3915561 GCA_032353835.1 Enteromius viviparus | reverse complement strand
ATAGATAGATAGATAGATAGATAGATAGATAGATAGATAGATAGATAGATAGATAGATAGATAGATAGATAGACAATAAGCAAATAATTCCTTATAAATGTAGAATCATATAACAAAACAAAAATATTATTAATATTATTTTTAAAAAAATGTATGAGTGGCATTTAGATAAAAACTATATGTGAAATCTATTTCTTTGCAAAAGCTGCAGTTTGGTACTTGGATTTGTACATCTCTCATATGAATTCAGACTGCCTGAAAGGAAAGAAATGGGTTTGGCCAAACTGTAAAACCAGTATAACTATTCTTTTCTTCTGAACAAAACAGGCCGCTGACATGGAATTTTGACTTGAGATATTGCACGTCTAGTGTGAGATACTAATATGCTTTTATTTGAATTAGTTTTTATTTTTATGCTGTGCATTTTTATTAAAATTTTTGTTTATCTTTTTTTAATTTTTAAAGCTTTGAGTTTTTGTCTCATTTATTTATTCCTAATATGTCTATATAGTTCATTAAGTTTTCATTTTAGTTTTAGTTTAGTTTTAGTTAAGTATAATAAATGTATTTATTTATTTTTTTTAAATGTCTTTGTTAAAAATATAAATCACCAATAAAATAAGAGGAATTTTGTGATGATTTGTTGACTGATGTGCTAGCAGAACAATTAGCAAAATAGCTTTTTTTCTTCTGCCTGCTTGATAAGGGGCAGTTGTGATTTGCGTTTGAACACAAACGCTGGATTCTGCTGGCAGTCTCTAGGGAGATGATCTCTTGTTATGACATGCTATTTTGGCTCCGAAGGCCTGGCACAGCTGCAGGGATGCTCTCTGGCAAGAGTGGATACAGTGCTGGCATGATGGGGCTTTTTATTTCCCTGTGCCAAGAAGTGTGTTGGTTTGGTAGCTGCTCTTTGGCCCGTCACATGACAGGATGTTGATCTAGGCTTAATTTGTCCCTCAACACGCTAATGCAGAGCACTGATCCCGGTTTAATTTGGTCTCTATTGCAGCTCGCTTTAATTTAATCCATAACGCATTAGAACCTGACCATTGTAATCAGATACAATCAAATTGCATTTGCGAAAATCCAGCTTAAGATGTCAAAGCCCTTAGATGTGGCATGTCTTTTGGTTTTCAAACAAAACGTAACAGGTCTTTGATAAAACATCAGGATATTATAGTTTGTTTGACTTCACTCTGCCGGGTTACTTGCAACCGACAGTCCTTGCATAAGATCGTAGCACATTATGTCCTCTGTAAGTGGCTGGAGGCTTGCCAGACAAAACAAGCAGATCCCTCCTGTCAATCTGGAGCTTTAGTGAGTGAAGTGGTTGCCAAGCAAAAAGATAATGCTAACACCACAGCACAATGACAGAGAAAACAAGAGCAGACGCTCCATAATACTACACGGCATACACGGTTATATCACAAACGTTGGGAATTTACAGAGATGCTGTCATGTTAATAGGCTTGTTTTAGTGTTGTAACATGCACTCTTGAGCAATACAGCTTTTGTTTACACAGATACAATCTTTATTGGTATCTAATGGAAGCTGAATAAAAAAGGCTGCCATTTTATTTCATCATTCTAATTCATTTTTTTGCAGTTCTTAGTTTAGGTCTCAGAATTTTGATGGTTTTCTTCCAATTCTGAGAAGAAGAAAAATGTGCCTGTGAGATAAAAGAACTATGAACTCAAATAAAATAAATGCAGAATTGGAAAACTGGAAAAAAATTCACAATTTTACCTTTTTTATTATTTTTACATGCAAAAAATATGACATAAAAAATTAAATCTGAATTCTAAGAAGAAATGTTGCAATTACATTCTGTGGCAGAAAAAAAATACTTGCAAGATGTTAACTTAGAAAAGTTAAAATAATTTTATAATAAGTTAAAATAATTTAAATTTGAAGTAGTTCATTTTAAAATAATTGAATTTATTAATTGTATTAATAATGCATGTTATCATTTGATTTGAAGCAATAAAAATGTTTATAATAATTCTTAATTGCCCAAGTTTTTTAGAGTTCAGTTTTTATTTTAGTACATTTAGTACAGTTTTGTAGGCCTGCAAAAGTTTAAATAAAATAAAATGAAAAATAATGTCTGGTATCATTTAAATATTTTTAACAGTGTACTTATCGTTATGTACAAGTTTCTAGTTATATTCTAAAATTATACTGTGTATCCAAAACTAACAAAAAATAATTTATTTTTATTTTAGTTAGTATTGAAGTCATTTAATATCCCCCCTTTATTTCACTTAACAAAATGGTTTTCTTCAGTTTTTGTCAACAATAATACCACTGACCTCTCCCTTAAGTTGCAACCGCTGACTGCACTCCGCTCTCTGAAACAATACTGAGACACTTTGTGTTTCTCTGCCAGGCTGATATAAGATAAAAGCGAGCATCCTCCGGCGATGCATGAAATAATCTGTGGGTAAGTGTTCTATGGAAGATGACGGTGGCACTCCACTGTGGAAAACACCACAAAAATGATGATTTATTTTGCTTTACTTTACTTCACTGCATACGAGGAATGGCAAGCCACGGGACAAAAGATTTTGCAGGGAAACCTCAACGACCATAATGAAGGGGAGCCTTGTTTTAACATGTCATTAAAATGATTCTGCATCTTGCAGCAGTCTGGGGAATTACAGTCTGAGCTTGTATGCGACCAGTACCCAAGTTGGCAATGACCACCAGATGGCAATCTGTCAACAGCCTGACATATTTTTGCATTTATGGAGACTAATACTAATAATTCAATAATACGCCTATGAATCAGGATCTGGGCACTGTAGGTGATTGCTAGCCTGTGTAAATTGTGATAGTACTCGGTCAGTATGATAATTGATAGTTTGCATCCAGTTTATGTATATATATATATATGTGTGTGTGTGTGTGTGTGTGTGTATCAATTTATACCTTATCAAAGTACAGTATGCATATACTGTATTTTGTACATGATACATTGTTTGTTTGTTTTTAATGAAAGTGTAAATTGAAAGCCTGAAAAAAATCTGCTCTGACATCTGGTTCTTATCCTCGCGGTATCCTAAAGACAGTCTGGGTAGTGTCGTTGGTTAAGCAGAAACTAGTCTGTCTGAGGTTCTTCTGACAGCTGCAAACCCAACATATTATTAGATGCAGAGAGAACACCACTGGAGTGCATCAGAAGCCCGGATCAGTTTAGCACAGCCACGAACGCTGACATTGATCGATTTCAGTCACATGGATGTATTTCTCCTCTCACTCGGAGGATGGATTCTTATTACTGTAAATGGTGAAACACTTATCCCCACAGTCTGAACATACTGGTAGTCGCAGCAGGAGTGTACAGTTAAAGACAATTTTTGGAGGAGAGAACTCTTCACACTGGCCTGTGGGCACAGTTATTTACTACTCTAAACAACATCCCACAAATCCAGAAGAAAGAATTGCAGAGAGATGCCACAGACAGGTTGATATACCATTTCTGCTTCCTCTCAGTGTGAGTTTTTCTTTACAAGCCAAAAGGAGCAAGAATGGCAACTGGAATTCATTATTGACCTATAGTGCTTAGTTAAATGGGATACCTGTGTAAAATTCGTTTTAGTCTTTAAACACACAACATGATTAAAGGGGTACTATGATGTTGCTAAAAAGAACATTATTTTGTGTATTTGGCATATGTGGTTCAAGTAAAAGAAAAAAAAAATCATATACTGTACATTATTGTTTCTCCTCTAAGACCCGCCTTCTGAAACAGGTCGATTTATATAAAGCTTATCATTCTAAAAAGTAAGGTATGCTCTAATTGGCCAGCTATTCAGTGCATTGTGTTTGGCCGAATACTGCAAGCATGTGGCAGGTAATGTAACGCTCACCATAATGTGATGCCGTTTTATGACACAAAAACAATAAAATCCATTATAGATAAGGCATTTGTAGTATCCAGGGGGGACATAAATACTGATTATAATGATTTATACTTGTACTGTCTTATTATGCGTGGATTAACATTGTGCCTTGTAAACAGTAATGACAAACAGCAAGCACTACCCTTCACTGCTTAAAACTCTTGTTTGAATAATAAGTTGCAGATTCTTTTAATAAGAAAATGTAACCTACCTTTAGTAAGTTGTGAGTCAGAAGCGCCAGACTGTCCTTACAGAGGCAGAATTGCCACACTTTATAGTCTCTGTGCACAGCCAGCATAGGCTACTCTGCAGGTTTATGAATCAGTTCTCTGATATTTGTGTTGAACTGTTCTGGAACAGTGTTGTTAATACAACTTATCCAAGGTTTTGTTCTTCCAACCAGTTGATTTCACTTTCACAAGGAAACACAGTAAAAAAGTGCAAAAAAAAGTGCAACCTGAGCTACCAGAACTATAAATAATTTATAAAAAAAAATAAAGAACAGTATAAATCAAAAAATTTAACAGGATTTGTTCGAATGTCAGAGCTTGTTCTCTACACTCGCAAACGCACACTTTTGCAGACACACACACTCAGAAAGTCTCACACTAACACACACATATTCATTAAATTATTACCATCATTGTAGTAAGTGCAAGGTTCGTTTATACACCACATTTAAACACAGCTTAAGATGACCAAGCGCTATAAAAGAACTTTAAAACTAAATTAGTACAACACACTCAAATATATTTGTCAATAATAAACCTATATTGCACAAAGCACAGAATATACAGTAGTATATTCTTACTCTTCATAACTTAGTAGTGTTATCCTGTTTTCAGTCCAAAATCTTAAGTCAAGAAACATTTACTAAACACATGAAATAGCATAAGAAATTATGTTTTGTTTTCTGAAAAAAAAACTCAAAATAAAGTAAAATTATTATTACTTAAAGTAAAATTATCTTAAAATAATCTTAATAAGACATAATCTCAAATGGACCTTTAAAGCAACACTTAATTTTCTTATGCTGTTTTTCATGTCTAGTAATATTGATTTAAATTTCTTTTGATATTTGGACTGGAAACGAGACAAAATTACTTTGCAGTGTAGCTATACATGACAACAGATTGAAAACTGAATGGTCCAAAAAAAGCAAATGACTAAAAACGTGTCTTTAGTCTTGCAATGCAAAGTAACTACACCCCCCCTGCTTTACTACTGTAATTAACAAGCTAACGCTAACTTGTCATGCTTGTCAAGCTGGATAACGAGTAAACACCAGCACCAGGGACATCACGTTCCTCACTTCAAAACAGAACAAAAGTAGGATTACCATGTTGCTTTTGCATATTTTGCAGTAAACAGACCTTTTCTGTTTATTTAGTGTGACATGCTCCCACACCTTGGATGACTTCTCTTCCTCTGCCATGTATTTTTCCTCTACCTCCACTTGTTTTTTTTATTTTATTTATGCCCACCCTGTCTATGCGATTAAATCGATTTGTTGTTGCAGCGCTAGTGGTGTTCTGAAAATAAACCCACTCTGTGACGTAGAAATGTGGGAGCTTTTTTAGAGGGGCGTGGACAACACATCACATTTATAAAGAATATCTCTTTGGTTTTGAAATGTTAATCTTTGCAAGTTTAGGGGTCTTGTCTATGCACTATTAGCTTGTAACACACCAAAGAGAAAGGAAATGACCCCTTTAATAAGTACGTTCAAGGTCACACTGTGGAAAAGGAATTGCCGTGTACTGTGTTTGTTCCACTGAATAATTAGCAGTATGAATAAAGGAGCAACGGAGGGTTGTTTACCACAGGTAATCAGTCATAAATGCCCCTGTGAACAATGACCTGTATCGTTTAAAAGCTACCTGCTGAATTATATATAAGGTAAGTTAAACGCTCAGACTGGGCGTTCTACTTCAGAAAATACCTTTACTTGGGAAGTCGGCCTCTCTGGGTCTTTTTTTCTGCTTTTATTTTGAGATGTGCAGTGGTGGTGTCTTTTCTAAGCAGGTGTAAGATGTTTATTTGCGGTTTGTGTTTGAACATAGGGGCTGCTCAGCGGGAGGCCACTGGCATTAACATTAGAGCAGCGCAGCGCTCTTCTGACAGGCCTCTCTCCGCAGCGGAGTAATTACAAAGAGGAGACGGGATTATTGTCACAGATACTTTGACGCAGGTAAACCGCCTCCCGATGATGCCTTGAAAGTTTAGCAGCGGTTTCTTTAAGTCTTATTGAAGTGGCACATTATGAGTCGTGACAGGCTTACCGAATATACAGCAACACAGCTGACAGCTTCAAAACAGGGAAAATGTCCTTTCTCTTGTCACTTAGGGAAAAAAAATATTTTTTGTTGTCTTATTTCGATTTTTTTTTTTTTCATGTCGCTTCCTGTCTGCACTTACGGAGACAAAGTTTTCAAATTCTAGTGATGTGATTAATATGTGCAAATATTTGCATGCGTCTGCATATATCTAGAGAGTCCCTGAAAGTTTCAAAGGACTTTTGTAGCTGTTAGTCGAATGCACCAGCAGAAATATAAATATGTCTAGTGTATTCAAATGGAATGACTTAAAAGGAACAGTTGTCCAGTGCTATTACAGTTTGTTGTGGCCTAATTTCTAGGGAAGCTGTGAACAGCTTTTCTCTCTTTCAGTGCATCAAGGTTTAAAGGATCCATAAATGCCTTGCTGTGGGTGTTTCACTGACAGGCATGTGGGATAAATAAGAGATTTGACAATAATTAAGACTGATCATTTGGAAACAATTAAAACATAATCATATAATTGTAGTTCATTTAGTAAATATTATTACTTGATTTAAATCTAATAATATTTTTTATTATAACATAATAATAATAATAATAATAATAATAATAATAATAATAATAATAATAATAATAATAATATTGTTGTTGTTGTTATAATTATAATTGTACTATTGTTATTGTTATTATTCCAAAGTTTTACATTTCAAATTTCTATTTTAAATAATTAGTTGTTAAAATTATAATGTTATTCTTATAATTTAAGTACATTGCTTTTCTAATTTAAAGAAAAGTATAATAATAATTATAATTTTTTATGGTAGTTGCTTTGCTGTCTACAATTTAAATATATTGTTTCAGTTAATTTTAATATTAAAATATTGTTATAATTATAAGAAATTCTGTGATTTTTCATATTTATTTTTTAATATCATTATTTTGTTTTAAATTTTAGTTAATTCCATAATTTTCAAGTTTATTATTATTATTGTTTATGCAAGGTTGCTTTGCAGTCTAAATGTAAAAGCTTCTCTTTTTTGTGTGTTTGTCATATTTATTTTTGTTTGAATATCTGAGGACATAACTGTCACATTGTTAATCTCTAGTATACATGTTCAGACCACAGCTAAGACTCGACTTTGTAACAAGGCTTAGTCACTGTTTCTTTGTCAGAACAGCCAGTGAACAGAAGACAGTTGCCATAGCAGCTTGGGTAAACAAACAAACGTGGTACCATGGAATGCTTCAAAATATTTACAATGGAGTAACCCCTTTCAGTCACAGGCGGGATAATCTGGAACTTTCTGCATAGCACAAATTGTTCTCAGCTGGAAGGTAGTTCTCTCCTGTGGGTCAGTCCTCAGCAGCACAACTGTGTTTACATCACAAGACCTCTCCTCCTTTACTGGTTGGAGAAAACCATTGTCCACAGCAGGAAAGAGCACTTTCTTAGACAATGAATTGTGGTTGATAAACCAAATTAAGTTTTTGAGCAGCCTGTAGTGTGAATATGGGGTTGAACATTTTTGATCTTAACATAATAATAATCATTATAGTTTTTATCATTGTTTTTTCCCTGTAAACAGAACAGCTCTCGGCTCAATTTTGGATCACAGTCCACCAAAAATCATTAGTAAAAATATGAAGAAATTAAATGTGCATTTTTAGCACATGCCTAAAAATCACGTACAGTCTAATGTGCATTAATAACGAATGCTGAAAGGTTTAAAAACCCTGCTGAAAATCCAATTGCATGTGATTTCATAATGCCACTGCACATTAAAGATAGAGACAATTTCTGATTAGGCTCAAAGGTTACATTCATGTTGATTAATAACCGAGACATGTTTCCCTAGCAACCGCTACGTGTGTTGTCATTGGCCCCGGGCTATACCCAAGTCAACCGAATACATCCTGTGATTAGCGACGACTGAGACATCCAACCACATTTCCAGTAATAGCCTCATTCTGAGTTGTATTTCCTATCAATCTATCAGAAGCCTCTAGGTCCCAAAACCTTTCGTCAAGGCCACTTGAGTAGATTAAAAAGGGATTCAATATGGAAGCGTTTAGGTTATTAAATATCTCTTGTAGAGACTCTTTTAGACTAATTGCAGTGAAGTCTCACTTTCTAAAGATACATTAATGCTGCATTCGTGACAATATGTCGACGTAAACATTCTCTGTCTGTTACCAACAGAGTGACTTTTGTATATTTGCTACAGGAATAACACACCGGCTAAAAATGCTGTCACACTTAACATCACATTCACCTGTCAAAAAAACAAGACCTGCCACTTGGACCCCACCTTAAAGCTTTTGTTCCTCCTGATTGAAATGAACGTTTGCACAATGACTAGTTTTTACATCTGACGTCAGTGTGGCTCAGGAAAAAAGAACAAAATGTACTTTTTCTTTTGCACCTGACTAACAGTGATCTATCTCTTTCTTTGTTTGCTTCTTTCTCTCTCTCTCCCTCTCTCTCTCTCTCTCTCTCTCTCTCTGACTTATAATTGTTCATTTAGAAAGACGTGTAATGTCAGTGATTTAAAAACATATTTTACAGTCTTGCAGTCTTGTAAGAAAGAAAAGAAAGTAATTTTCCACTTACCATGCCATGGTTTAGCCACTGAGGTATAAAGTTGTCCAGGAGTCTTGGATATACCAAATCTCTGTCGTACACGTAAAGCGTCCAGAACATAGTCACCACAAACTGCACACCAAAACAAAGACAATACTGATAATGAATCATCAAACAGAACAAAAACCCCAAGTAAAAAAAACATTCTATCACCATATTAAATATCAAATTATATATAATAATAATAATAATAATAATAATAACTTTTTAAAAGTAATTGTTTAATATTAATGCAATGTGTAGAATATGTGTGGTATGTGATTTTATTTACATTTTTTAAATATTTATTAATAAAAATTAATATCCATACCATGTAAACTACAAAAATGCCAATTTGTTAAAGTCACTTTTATTTATATAGCGCTTTTATACAAAACAGATTGTGTCAAAGCAGCTTTACACAATTAAACAGATAAATAGTGTTAATAATGCTAGAGGACAGTAGTTAACACTCAATCATTGATTCAGTAATGTCATCCCCGCTCAGGTTAGTTCAAATAGTATCTGTGCAATCAAGTTGAACATATTGACAGAAATTAAGTGTCCCGAACTAAGCAGGCCAAAGGTGACATTGCCTCCATCGGTGACAGAAATGGAGAGAAAAAAACCTTGAGAGTAACCTTTGCTCAGTCTGGGGGCCGGTTCTCCTCTGGTCAGACGAAACCAGCATGGCATGGTCTAATTACAAATGGTGATGTCATGCACATGCATATTACTTGTTCAGTCCACAGGTATGTGTGCAACAGGGTTACCAGTTTTTTTCACAACAAAACCCCCCAATTGCTAATAACAAATAGCACACTTAACATTTGAATCATTAATTAGTAGTGTGTTTTTGCTCAACTAATGCTTAATTGTGAACAAATTAATCATTAATTAATGCTTAACTAATGCATTATTTTCGACCCCTATTCTAAAGTGTAACCGTGTTTTTTTAAAAGTCATATCGCCAACTACTGGCCTGGCATGCACCATACAGAATTCATGGATCTGCATGTGTGGGGATTGTTTTTGACAAAGTTGTTATCTGCACTTGAAACCTTTTAGTAAAAAAGTTATGTAAACATTCCCAAAGTTCTGGATTACAGCAAAATCTCTATATACTACTGAAGCACTACTACTGTCCCACGTCCAGTACAGAACATGTTTTGAACATTACTTGTCAGCTTTAAGGCAAAAAACCAACGCTAATGCTTTTTCCCATGATTATACGATTCAGCACAGAACAAGCATTAGAATAGTAAATGTGATTCTTGTACGTTATCATGTGCCAGGCATCTCAATTATGGACTTTTCGGAAATTAGCTAAAATGAGAAAACCGCAACTGCATTTTATCTTCAGAGACTTCATAACATTTTAAGACCTCTCACTCCCTGCCATGACATTAAATTGAGCCCATTCCTCACCCCCAGATTCCCAGCAGGTCTTCCGACAGACTGCCTCATGCCGGCACATCTTATTATGCCGAAAAGTCTAACTTGTCTAATATCCTTTTTGATTCCCTCATCTACAGGACGCAATCTCTGCGCAAAACCACGACAAGCATTAAAACCAGCCACGAGCACAGCGAACCAACACACAGAGCTCATATTTTCATATCAGCATACCATAATTAATCCCTAAGAGCTGACTTCTTTTTTTTTCTTGCTTTTATCCAACACTTACTTGGAGCTACAGATGCCTTCTGTGAAAAAGGACAGTGTTAAGATGATGAGGACATCACACAAGCTGTTAAAAACAAGCACGTTGGTGTGGAGCATGCAGGCCTCGTGAAAGAGCGTTTGAAGTCCCAGGCTCTCAGAGAAGGAATTTCACTTCCCTTGCTGTAATCCTGAACTGCTCAAACGTATTTGCATTAATGGGCCTCATTTATGGGTGTGACAGATTTCTGTTTGGTTTGGGTGTCTACGATTATTTTGCAGGATTCTTGTTTCCAGTAAGAGCTTGGATGATGGTCGCCGTACCCAAATAAACGGGCAGCACTATGAGGATAGACCTTGTGAAAGGGCTTTTGAAGCATATTTCAAGTAAACGTCGGCTTCATCTTGAAAGTCCAAGTTACATAAGTTCATTGCCGGACAGGTGGTTTATTTGCATTTGCCCGTTCTCATTGGGCAATGTGGATAAACCACATAACAAGTTCCTTCTCTATTATTCAGCCAAGCTAGCTAGAGGCTCCATCCCTAGGCCTGACATACTGTTTCCACCTTTAACATAAGAGCGGATGTGGCCATTTGTGGCCATGTGCAAGCCTTCCAATGTCATCAACTTCCAGTAGCTCTACAAAAACAGTCGTATTATGCAGCTTGATATTGCAGTGTGGTGTTTGTTATCATTTAAATGCATTATTTTTTATCATAAACACACTGGTTTGTAATTAAAAAAAGTTTTAGTTCTATTTATTTACCTAAAGCAACTAATGAATCAGAAGTCACATTCACAGAAATGTTGCAAAATAATGTGGATAGACCAAAATATATGTATATATTTACTCACCCTCAGGCTATTCAAGATGCAGATGAGCTTGTTTCTTATTGCATCACTTGCTCACCAATGGGTCTAAAGTGAATGGGTGCCATCAGAATGAAAGTTCAAACAGCTGATAAAAACCTCACCGTAATCCACAAAAAATCGTTACAACTCCAGTCCATCAGTTAATGTCTTGGAAAGTGAAAAGCTGCATACTTGTAAGAAACAATTCCATCAAGATGTTTTTTTTTTCAACTAACTTCAATCTCAACTAAAATCCAATTTCTCTTTCCAAAATACTGCTTTCTTTAGTTATCTAGTCTGAATCAGGACAGAAATGTGCATAGATCAGGCACCACTTACAAGTAAAAACAGTTCAAACAGTGTTCATGTGTGGTTCGATATGATATAGCAATACAAAGTTTTTCACTGGAGTAAGTGTTGTTATGGATTACGACCAGAAGAAACATTTTAAAGTTAATTAATGATGGCTTTAATAATGGAATTTTTTATTATAAACATTCAGCGCTTCCTTCTAAAAGATGTGAATTGATAGACTGAAGTCGTGTGGATTACTTGTGGATTATAATTTTTTTTTTTTTAATTAGCTGTTTGGACTCTCTTTCTGACGGCACCCATTCACTGCAGAGGATCGATCCACTGGTAAGCCAGTGATGTAATGGTCCCTTTTTTACATATCTGTTCTGTCATCTGCATCTTGGATAGCATTGGTTAATTTTCAGCAAAGTTTTATTTGTGTGTAAACTATTCATTTAAGCAGATGGCACAAAATTTGGTCTCATTGTACCATCGAGATAATATCACCGAGACACATATACCACTAATAGATCCCAGGAAATAGCCTGGGCTAAGGCTAACAAAGTATGCATATCACTCAAACACAGCAGTGCCTGTTTCCCAATATTAACGTCAGCACTAATGATGCTCATTGTGATGGCTGTAAGCTGAGCCTCATTCCCAGCTCTTAGACTGAGGGCTAGGGCCAAGTCAAGCATCTATTTTTTGTTTGTATCATGACTGTCTGGCTGCTAAGTTTTTTACAAGCTAACAAGGAAGCCTTCTCTGTCTGCCATCTCGTTAGGTCCCGCTGTGAATCTGCAATCTACAAATACCCACAGAATGATGCAATGGTCAAAGCTGTATGTTTATGTATATTTTAAATATTGTATTTAAAAATAAAATACTGTATTATTTAATATTTATTTAATTATTATTATTTATATTTGTTATTTGCTTTTTTATATTTATATTTGTTATTTGCTATTTTATATTTGCTTTGCAGAATTTCCCCAAAAGTAAGGACGATGTGGAGAAAACAAAACAAAAAAACATGTAGTCTAGGTCATCAGATGCACTTCTGATCAAAAGTTAAACATATTTAGGATTTTATAAATGTTTTTGAAAATACTCTGAATTTTATTATATCAATAACAGATTAAAAACATAAATATTGCAAAATATTATTACAATCTAAAATACCTGTTATAAATATATTGTAATACACACACACATATATATATATATATATATATATATATATATATAAAATTTGATCAAATAAATGCATCCTTTGTGAGCATTCAGTCTTATATTTTCAACATTTGACCTATAGTTTATTTGCATTCTGCAGAATTCATTTAGCATTTTTGCACTCTGCTTTATTTATTATTTAGCCATTTTAGTCATACTAGCCATTTATTATTAGTGATTCCTTCCAATGTGAGTGTAATGCCTGTGTCTCTTTCATTAAAATGTAATGAGCAGAGTCAATTTTCTTTCCACTTAAGGTTTAAGTCACTTTGACACTGTCATTTGACATCTTAAACTCCCTACTAACATTGTGCCATGCAATATTAAAAGCTATTTAGCCAGAGACAAAGAAAGACATTTGTGATCAAAATTTAAATATTTTCCATGAAATTATCTGATGGTCATCACGGACACACGATCACACACTGTAGTCCCTTTATGCAAAGCAGCATGTGTGGATGTGGCAAAACATAGCTGTATATGCTAAGAGAATACAGATGCTGTCTGACCAGACCTGCAGGCTCATGCCTTTACCATCAGTTCACCTATTGTACCTTTTTAAAGAATCAGGTGATTCAATGTTTTGATGGTTTAAATACAGATCTAAAGGCACCTATTCTGCCCTGCAAAAACAAGAAAAAGGAAGCTTTTGAACTGGATTGAACAATATAGATACTGTTTATGAAGCAGTTTCGAAAAAAATAAATAAATATAAGCAGCACAACTGTTTTTGACATTAATAATAAGACAGGTTTCTTGAGATGTAAGCTAAATCAGTTTATTATTATAGGATCATGCGCCATTTTGCTTGAAATATTTAAATATAAAACTGTTATGTATATTGTCACAATTTGACAATATTAATATATTTTGGTCAAATAAATGTGGCTATGTGGGTTGCAACCCAGTCTCATGTAAAAACGTACCCTGACTACGTTGGTCCAAACTGCAAAACGTAGAGGGGTTACAATAACGGCCCTTAAATTGTATGACTGTTACGTTTTTTGTCACGGTTTAGCTGTGATCC
>JAUCNO010000386.1:3859933-3901584 GCA_032353835.1 Enteromius viviparus | reverse complement strand
TAAATTAATTTTAATGTTAAAAATAGTTCATAAATCTCTTATAAATATTGATTAGTTTCATAAAATCTCCTCAAAATGGTAAATAATCATCAAAAAATATTATTGAATAAAGAGATATTATTATTATTTTCCTGAAAAATAGCACAAGTGAATATTTTTAAGGACAAAGTTTGACCAAAAAAAAAATATATATATTTTTCTAAAAGCTGCAATTTAATTTCATGAATGTAACTTACTGAAGACACGTCTAATTATTAATTACAAGCAAAATAATAAATACATTTATCAATCAAAAATACCAGTTGAATTATTTAGTTTTTTAAAGGTCTATATAAAAACACAGAAATATCCTGCAAGCGTTTAATCAGGGGTTAAATGTGGATTTGTTTATATGCGGGACACTTCTGAGGGGGGGCAGGTGTGAATGCAAACCACACAAAATCTTGCATCAATCGGTGAAATATAACAAAGTGTGCAACAAATGCTGATCAGAAACCTTCGAGACGCTGGCGGTGTACAAAGCTACATCTATGAAGAATTCAAAAATCAAATCTAAAACTTTTTCAGACCTAAAAAAAAAAATGTTAAAGATAAAAGTTTAAAGATAAAAATGAATAGCCTGCTATATGAGCAGGTGTCTATGGTAACAGATTAAACTGTAAAATGACTGTAAAAACATGATTAAGAGATGAGTCAGATGTATAAACTGTTATATTATTGTAATTTTGGGTCATATGGGTGAGAGAGGTTTATTAAAGATGCAATTATAATCCTCTGCCAGCAGGAGGCGCTGTAGGAATATAGCAGTAGCGACACACAGCAGCGCTGCACTCATAAACACAAGGAAATGGACACTTCAGAGAGTGATTTGTGTTTGTGATTAAAGTCCTTTAGGAGATCTTTTTGATTATCTTTATCTTAATGTACAGTAGCCTAATAAAAATATTGTTGGTCAGTGATAGAAATATGAATTAAGAGTAGTGCAAGTTTAGTCTGAAAAGTTGAAGAGTAAATAACGCACAAATATCAAAAGAAATATTGATTGTCTGCATGAGTGCTGAATGCTGCTCGCACTCGTAGCGTTGGTAACATCTGATCAGTCGTTCCCTTCACTGAGCTTTAAACGCTTGCAACAGACGGCAATGCCCTGAGCCCTTAAAAGACAATATACTACAATACAGTCCCCTAAAACACCCGCGACGCATCATTGTTCGAATGAGTACGAATAAGATGAATGTTTACAAATATACATTTAAGAGGAAAGTCCACTGAAGCCTGATTGAATCCCTGCATTTAATTAATGAATGCAAACGTATTTCAAATCCTGGACAACACTTAAAAACACAAGCAAATACTGAATATCGAGTCAGCGACGTTTCCTTAAACACTCCCTGGACTCGGTTGAACTCGCAACATTTTCAGAGTCCAAAAGGTTTGAGTCCGAGTCAAGTCCGAGTAAAAATGCATCCGAGTCCGTGACAAGTCCGAGTCTTTTAAAAACTGTACTCGAGACCGGACTCGAGTCCGAGTGCGAGTCCGAGTACCCCAACTCAAATTTTTTCTGATGTGTAAGGACATCAGTAAAATAGCCCATGTGACATCAGTGCTTCACTCATTATTTTATGAAGCTACACTTTTTGTGCACAAAAAAACAAAAAAATCTTTAATCAACAATTTCTTCTCTTCCATGTCATTCTTCCGTGAAAGTGTCAGTTGTGTTGCTGTCTATTCAGGATCAGAAAGCTCTCGAAAGATCTCAATCCAGAATCAATAATATCTTACTTTGTGCTCAGAAGATCAACAAGGGTCTTGTGGGTTTGAAACATGAGGGTGAGTAATTAATGACAGAACTTTAATTTTTGGGTGTACTGTCCCTTTAAGCAGTTGACTAATGCCGAGTTCAGACTGCACGATTTTAGCCCCGATTTTAACTCGCCGACAGGTTTTGAGAAATCGCAGACAAATCGGTGCTCGTTCATGCGAGTGACAATCACACATTCATGAGATATTTGCCATGCTAAACATCTGGACCTGTGGGCGATTAAGAATCATGCCATGTGAAATGTGTTCTGACTGAATAACATCGGTGATTACCTACAGCCAATGAAAGAGTCACATCCAGGGGAGCGGGAAGTTGGGGGAGGAGTTACAAAGGTATAGAAGGTAAATATCCTCCTCCATAATACTCGTTTAGTTTCAAATGAGCGCACATGCAATTTGTATGGCAAGCTTATTTTGCTTGCTATTATTTTAATTAGTCAGGGTAGTGCTTTTCTGATAAATGGCCCCTGCAAAGAATTCTCAATTCTTTTTCAACAAAATTAAATTGAAAAATATAAACTGATACAATTCAGCTCAACATCTGAATTACAGTTTTGTGTGTTTTTCCTCTCTACAAAGAGTTTTATTATAGAGTGATCAGTCACATGGCACTTGCAGCTCATATAACTGGTTTTGTAACTTTTTTGGAAATAAAGAGGCAGGAGCTTTTAGATAAATGGTAATGCAAATGAAAAACTCTCTTCAGGTATATTCAAACTCTTTAGTTAATTATCAATTAATCAATTAATTAATCAAACTGAAAGACTATACGTAGTACTTTTTTTACTTCTTCATTTCTACTTCATGTGCGGCAGAAATATTCCACTTGTGTGTGTGATGAGGTGATCCGGAGCTTGTGTGTGGAGGAGTGTGTGAAGGGACAATAGGCTGTTTAGCGGAATGCCACTCATCCCGCTGCCACAGAAATGGCTGGGGATTGTTCCCGTGGAAATGGCACAAGCAGCAGAGCACTCAGTGTTGAGGAGGATGTCGTGACTGAGCCCAGCGTTAGTGTGTGTCATAGGGGAGCAGCAGTGACAGGACTTTAGTCACAAAGCCTTTGTTCATGACACAAGCAGCAGGTGTTCTTCACTCCATAGGTGTTGTCAACTCTTCAAGACTTCTCAATCCCTATTCTTCTCCATTATTTAATGTTTACTTATATAATATTATATATTATAATTACAGTCACCTTATTTTTAATATTTCTTTTTTTTTCTGTTACTTGACATTTTACAATGTTTATTTTTTATTCAATTTATTCTTAACTGTCCTCTGTTTTGTGTGTGTGTTTGTGAGAGAGAATCATGTTTTTTTAAATACTGTAAAACAATCACACCAATGCATTACTTGGTGATCCTGTATGAAAATGTTTTGATTGACACTCTCTCAATTTTCCCTTCGTTTCAAACTTGCTGTAGAAAAGAAGGCGGCAAAGAAGCTCAGTTCCTCTCCATCTCTCTCTCACTCAAGGGATTAAGTGAATCAGTCTCAGATTGGTGGCGTATGCTGGAAGCAGTCATCAGTAATTCTGCAATGAGATTAGAGAGATCTCTCGCAGCAGCAGCGTGTTTGTGCATTTTCATATCTTCATCAAATTTCCCAAAGTGTTGTTTCAACTTCCTCTTCTAATTTTCATCATAATAGCGCAGGAAGATAATCTACATTTAGATCCAGTCATGTTTGATCAGGCTAAATACGGAGGAGAATTTCTGCTCTACATCCACCGAGGGAATCGTGTTGACTCTGATGCAGACACTAAATCTGACGCCCGGGTTCATTAGGTTTAATGTTGGCACTGGGCTCTCTCTCCATACGCAGATTAGCTGGCTCAGCCCCATATGTTGTGTGACTCTGCCAATCCCCCTGCGTTCACTTCGTTCTCTCGCAGGAAGTGACAAAGCATTTCATTTCCTCTCCAGCAGCAGGTAGCCTTCAACCCAGCATGTGGGAATTTTTGTTGATTTGCAGTGTGTTTGTGTGGCCTGGTGGCCCTTTAGATGGTCCGTCTCCTTGGCCAGTGTAGTTTCTATGACAACCCAGCATGCCATCATAATATCATGGGCCGCCATATAACATCAGCTGTGTAAATGTGTGCTTCACATGTGAAACTGAGCCAGTGTGAGTGTTGTGTTTGTGGCATGAAAATGTGTGTGTTTTCAGCATCGGTGTATCCAAGACAGCAACAGACAGTTACAAATAACTGCAGTGCTGCTTTAGCTCCAGCACATACTACCCTCTAGTGTCCTCACGATGAACTGCAACCCACAAAAGCGCTCGTTTATCCTGTTCTTATAAACACAGCCATAATGAATGATATCTTCCTTCAGTCAGCCTGGCCCTGTAGTAAGGAGATGTTTTATCTCATTACCAGGCTGTAAAACCGTAGACACAATAAGACTGGGAGGTTTATAGCGACAGTAATATGTGAAGAGGAGATAAAGAGCCTGGGTGGAGGTTTGCACATAGACATGACAGAAAAACACTTCTTGCTCAGTGTTTGCTGTCAATTACAGTTTTGCTTATTACAGTGTCTGCTTCTCCAGCACTCAAAAAAAAAAAACAGATCAGATCAGAGCCCACCCTTCATGCTTCACTGTGTATTTCGGTCTGTATTTCCATCTTTTCCACCTCTCACCAGATGATTCTTGCTCATCTCTTCCACATCCCACCTGTTTCTGTAACAGACACTTCTAGTTATCTTCCACAGGCAAGATGTTTACTAGATATTTCTGAATGTTCCGCATGTAGGTTTGTTTTGGAACAGACCTGCGAGCTTCAGATGACAAACAGGAAATATGAATTCCTCAGCCACTGCTCTTTCATAGCTCAAAACATTTCATGGAATTTAAAAAATTATTCCTGGCAGTGCAAATTAAAAAATCATAGTTTCTAATCCAAAATATATATAGCCTAGTGTATTATAGATTTAGAGATGATATCTAATGCTAATACTGTTTTTATTTTTTCATTTTAACTGGGTCTACATATACATGTAAATATAGATGCATAAATATACTATAGGATTGAGTTCTCTCAAAGAGAGTTTGAAAACTACTTCCTTAGGAGACATAAAATGCTACAAATTTACACTGTTAATCAATTTATAAATAAAAAAAACATGAAAGATTATTGGAGGACATTATACAAGAAAATACTGTTTTAGTTTTCTCTCCACTTGCATTGCTTGTTGTGTTTTTTGAAATTGTTTGTGAAATTTATCATCAATTTATTTAGCAAAAAAAGAATTAGCTGTGTTATTTGTATTTACACATGAATGTATAGCATAAAGTATCTTGGCAAATTTGAGCAGAGTTTGAGACATCCATTAAAACCTTCAAAGAAGTGTGTGATGATGAGTAATATCAAGCAAAAGATATCTTGCAACAGTCTCCTTTCACTTTTCATTCTCCAATTAATCGCATTTCTGTTTAAGAGAAGCTCTTTTATTTTGGGATTTTTGGTTCCTACAGGATGGTTCATTATCACAGTTGAACATTCATGTTTGCAAAGGATTTATTGTCTTTTTTCAATCCTGATCCAATAGGAACATCTGTCTCTGCCTATAGCTGCTTGGGATTTTCTGAGGCTCTGTGAATACTGATGCCTACCAAACAAGTTTATCTAGTTCTAAATATAGACCTTCACACGCCTCTGTGTGTTTTCATTTCTCAAACGGTAGGTCTGGGTGTAGGATGGGCGGTCTTATCACTTTACCTGTAAGAGGAAGTTCTTTCATAAAGAAGGTGTGTCTTTCAGGTGCAGCCAAAAGGAAGTCGGCATGTTCCTCTGTTTCTGTAAGTGTGTGTGTGTACATGTCAATGGCTGAAGGGTACCATCATGCACAGGCTTTGTCCAGGCAGTGTGTGTTGCTTTGCCCCGCTCTTGTTTGGCTGTGACGAAAGTGAGAAGGGAGATGCCAGTTGCTTAAGACAAGAAGACTTTTTGGAAACCTCCTCCAGCAGTTCAGTAAGGACAACAATCAGCAATGGTGTCTTCTCACAGGTTTGGATAGGCTTTGACTTTGTGTAGTTTCCACTAGAATCAGTACTGCAGTCTGTGTTAATGTGATGGGTATATTACTTATTATCAGATTTTTGGGGTTGTGAGGCTGAATGTCTCATCCCGGTCTCATACGTTTGGTGATCACTTCCTGTCAGCAGATGATTCATGATTGGCTTTGTGCATATGTGTATTGGCTTAGCTTTATTGTATGTGAGAGATGATGTAGTGTGTGTGTGTGCACACGTCATAAGGTTTATCTGGGTTAGCAGGACATGCTCGTTTGTGCTGATCTGATTACCGCCGCATTAATGTAAAGCCTGTAATAAATAACAGAACTGGATGGTCTGGGTAGTTAAAGACACATAGACAGACATCCCAAGTCTCCCGCATATTGATAGTGGCTCCCTGATGCCCACAAATTGTATAAAAAAAAAATAAAAAACCCGCTTCACCTTTAGATTACACTAATGTTAATAGTTATGTTCGATTAATGTAAAATCCGTATGTGTGGGGGGGTTATTTCATCTCCATGAAATGCAGGTTGGGATGTCTGTATAGACACTGTTATTATCAAATTTATGTATACAGTATGTGTAGCAATGATTGCATGGGAAAATCACCACTTTATATTTACCGTTATGCATTTAGGAGGTGCTTTATCCAAAGCAACTTTGTCACAGAGCCATTAGTATTCATAGTGTACAATGCAAGGTTTTTATTCAAATAAGATCTTCTATCTCAATGTTTTTCTATAGACATGAGATTAAATGAAGGGCGTCTGCTTCGCAGGCTGATTCTCCTCAGACAAAAGCCCTGTTCGATTGGAGCTCGTCAGGTAAATTCAAACTTGTCGCTGCTTTTTCACACAACCTCGGGGAAAATTACAGCCCAGGCAGGAATGTCTTTGATTGCAATATGTAATTTGTTTGCAGTGCTTCTCATTTAGTTTGCCCTCTGTTGAATACTGAACACATCTGTTATATTTTTGCCAACTTTCTCAGTAAAATAACAGCTTGCTGGGTTTGTGTCTCATTCAAATGTAAAAAGAAAATGAATGCATAAGGAATATCCAGACACAGAGGGGGTCGTACCTGACTGCACAGTACAGAGCATGATACTAACATTAATTAATTCCTTAATTAATTATGCACATAATGCACATGAAATCACAGAGACCTATAGGTTAATAACTGTAACCGAAACATTTGTTTGACAGACTAATCTTAATTTAAGTGTGCTTGGAAATCTTATATCCATATCCTCTATGGAAGAGATCTCAGTAGTGTCAAAATGTGTGATTTTTTTTCTTCTTTTGCTACTTATTTTAGAAGCTTCTAAATTGACTGTTAAAGTAAATTTAAGGAAGGATGATGTTTTAAGCTATGCATGAGCAAGCTGATAAAAATAAGTCAAACTAAAACTGATAGAAAATGCAATTAAGGCGAAGTAGAAACAGCCTGTAACAAAATTAGTGCTTCAAGTCAAATTAAACTAATAAAAAATAAAGTTAAATTAAGACTTAGATTTTTATTAGACCTATGAATTACTTACATAAAAAGGAACATATTTGCCTCCTGACTACTGCTGTTTTTCCGTCACACGATGAGACATCTTTGAAAGTCTGTTGATGGAGGGATCAGCATGCACACTGATGATCTGTGACCATGTGTTATTTAGGATTAGCATTTATCAGCTCTGTCATCTCCGCTGATCCAGTCGCCAGCTAAAAACCAATCATACTGTACCATCGACCACTGAGTGTTCTTATGTGTCCTGGCGATCGTAGTTTGGATCACATGTGTCTACATGCACATATCACTCAAACACTACTTCATCTTGAGGTCTGTAACAACCTGTGGTTACAGCTAAAAAAAATGCATTATTGTTTTGTATCATACATACACTAATATCTAAAACAGCAGACTCACATGGTTGCAGCATTAGATGCTCTCTGTGGTGCATGGGGAGTCTATCACTTGACCATTTTGCCGCTCAAAGAACTCTCTGTCTTTAATGTTCATCAGTCTCTGGCGGATAGCTGCCTCCTGTTTAGGACTTGAAAGTACTTTTTTCTCTTTTTCTCTGCCTGTGATGTTACCCTAAGTTTAAGTACAGCTTTTTAATTCAGCTAAAGTTTGATTTAAAGCAACAGTTCACTCAAAAAAGAAAACTTTACTCACCCTTAGGCCATCCAAGATTCAGTTGTAGATTTGGAGAAATCTAATAAAGAAACTGGATTTGTTTCTATTAAACAAGCAATACATCAAAAGTAATGAAACGTTTTACTTCACAAGATGCTAAGTGCTTGACTGGAGTTGTGTGGATTGTTGTGATGTTTTTAGCAGCTGTTTGGGTTCTCATTTTGACGGCACCCATTCATTATAAAACGAGCAATGTTATGCTAAAGTTAACCAAATGCCTTCTGATATAGGAACATCCAAGATGTAGATGAGTATGAGTGCATCTTCAGCAAATTTTCATTTATGTGTGAGCTGCTCCTATTTTAGGCATATTCATAATTAGCATTAAACCAAATATAAAGGTTTTAAATTGCCTATTGCAAAGCCAGTATCAGTAAATAGGATGACTATCCATATCTATCCAGATGCACACACACACTATAAGTTCTTACACAATCCAACGTGTTTAAAATTTAACTGGAAATTAGGTGCTGGGCGTCCGGCCAGAGGAGAACTGGAGCCTGGTTCTCCCAAGGTTTTTTTTCCCCATTCTCTAATGGATGGGGTTTTGGTTCCTTGCCACTGTTGCTTCTGGCTTGCTTAGTTGGGGAAACCTTTATTATCATCGTCTTGACTAGAGACCATCTCTGCATTTCATAAATAAAGTTTAATTCTCGTCATTATACATTACCATTACTCTGTTGTTCTATTTGATAATGTTCAGTGCTTTCAACTTACAATCTGTATTGTTAAAAGCGCTATAGAAATAAAAGTGACTTGACTTGACTTGAATATAATGTGCTAATTTACTACCACACATGTTTTTACAAATATCAGTACATTGTCCTGCATGGTCCAGATGTCACGATCATCACAAGTGCTGAGTGGTGCTCACCTTGGCTTTGCCCTGGAAGTTGAAGGTGAGGACGTATTCTCCAGGACGCGTCTCGCTCTGGCGGATCACAAACAGGCCGTGACTCCGTGCTCCTCCGGCGAGAACAAGCTGAGCCGCCCGCACCCGTGACAGCGTCCCGTGGAACCATGGGTAACCCGCCAAACTGGCATCTCCTTCCACTTCACCTAGGGTTTCACCTGGGCTTCCTAAATGACAGGAGCAATGTGAGTCTTTTATTCCCTCAGTTTTGGAGACCTCATGAGGAAAAATCATACAGAATTAAGAGTTTTGAGAATCTAAAATAGTAGAAGGTTTTGTGTGAGAAAGTAGGTTGGGGTTAAAATACAGAAGAAAAACCATTACACCTACTGTATGAAACACACCCATAAAACATGGAAACACAACGTGTGTGTGTGTGTGTGTGTGTGTGTGTGTGTGTTTCCAGTGTCATGCTGCTGGTCATAAACCAGGAACTGGTCATTTATAATCAGTAATTCAGGATATGAGAAAATAATGAATAAAACTTATGATTATTATATTAAATATATTTTGAAACAATAACAGTTTTGTATGTCTAGACTCAACACAAAATGAACAAGCTCATTTTCTTTTTTAATCAATTTAACCGCCTCATGTGCTGTGACACGATGCCTACTTTTAATGCACTGCAAAGATACTCCTGCTTATTTAACTTCCAACTTCCATTGTCCTCTCTAGTTGCTCAACGCTGCTCTCTAATGAGTAAGCCATGTGTTTTTAAAGAGGACATGAATTGAGAAACCCAAATTTCCTTGATCTTTTGACATATAAGAGGTCACTGCACTATAAACACATCCTGTAGGTTTCAGATCTCAAAACTTTCTCATTTGTCTAAAAAAAGCTTATGTTGAAGCCAGTCTGACAAAACAACAGTTTCTGGAATGATGTAATAGTGTGGATAAGCACCGCCTCCACAGAAGATCAACATCTGCTGTCACATCACTGCCTGTTTAGCCCCGCCCACTGATTCTACAACCTTGTCTGTTTGACGCAATAGAAGGTATACGTCTTGTAAGCTATGTGCGTCCACCAGATGCTCTCCAAAAACCGAACGATAAAGATGCTCTGAGGAAAAATAGACACTGTGCAGGGCCAGGCTGTGGAAAACAGTGTTTGCGTTTCCTTCCTTCTGATCCCAACTTAAGAAAGAGCGAATGAACTTGAAGGTCCAGATCAGATCAGTAAGAACTCTGTCTTTTGTTCACTTCATTTTACCATAGATTTATCTATAACAAGGCAGAATTTCAGAAGGATTAAAACTAAAAGATGATGCTGTGCGACTATATTGATTCACAACACAAGTGAGTAACTTGTCTTTACTGATCACTATTGCTTCGTCTGTTATTACAGATCACTGAGCATTTATGTGTTTTTGACCTAGCATCTATCTGTGAGGAATGTAAGCTGTCTATCATACACAACTATTAGCCAACTACCCACTTTTTGGCGTGTTCATGTCGCAAAATTATCCCAGTACTGTAGTACTGTACTTTTAGTTCTGGAAATAAAGCGGTGGGAATGGTCCAATTCTAAGTGGACCTTAGAGAGCAATACAAAATATAAAAAAAACAGGCCTTTCATGACCCCTTTAATTCAGTGTGAAGTGACTGTCCGGGTGGAGCATCACTGTGGTGGTGCAGATGTGTGTACCTGATGGTGTGTTAGTGCTCTGGGCCTCTGGAGACTGCAGGAACCGCTCTAACGGGACGTGTGAGGGATGCTGGGTGACGGGCGGCTCCTGAAAGCGGCCGGCACTCGACTGATCAGCAGCAGCAGAGTAGAGTCGCTCGGACCCCCGATGTGAACCTGAGCAACACATCCAGAACATAAACCCAACTCTACCAGCTTCAGCTTGAGAGGAACACATCATGAGTACAGACAGAGTTCATCAGAACGCAGCAGCTTCGGTCAGGCCTGAGAAATACTGAGCTCTAGAGGTGTAACGGCACACATATTCATACTGAAAACCTTCGGTACGACACGCAGGCGTACAGAAAGAGAGGTCACCTCCCATCCACAGTCACACCACTAGCCGGTCTGCTTTACCCATACACCCTTGTACCTGGGGCTGATCTCCAACACTCTCTTTCCCTGCAGTATATAAGACTAGCCCAGAGACTCACTCTTTGCACACTAACAATAAACGTCTCTATTTTTAATAACTAACATTAACAAAGATGAATAAATACTGTAAATGTAATAAATGTGTTGTTTGTTCATGTTACACTTTGTTGTAAAGTGTTACCTATTTTGCATTAGGCCTGCTGGTTAGCTTAATTATTTATTGTACTGTATGCTATATTTAAATAAATATTTTATGAAGTTATGACAGCCACATCATGTAGATGATTATATTTCAACAACACATAAAGTGCAATTTACATCACAGAAGTTTAGGCTCTGTTATTAACTGTAACATTACAGTAGGTCTAACGTAAGCGGCTCCCTATCGTTTAGAGCAGAGGTCGTTTTTTTCCCATTTGACGAGGTAGATTTAAAAAGAAAATTGTAATTCTAACTAAATGTATGTTTGAAAGAGCTATTTGTTAAAAAACAAAACAAAACATTGTTTAATTAAAAAATTCACATCTGTTTTTCCTCCTCCTGTACCGAAACCATTCTGAACAGAAACCGTCGTGTTTGTGCACCGCTACACCCCGGCTGAGCTCTAGGACAGGTTTAGGTGTAGGCTGAGCACGATGATGTACCGTCACACAGAAGCTCACAGCTGCAGGACGACACCAGCGAGAAGTCTTTGTGAGGCTGGCTGTGAGCGCATGACGCCAGCTCGATGTCATCACCGCTGTCCCTGTGACACACACACACACTCGTTACCTACATCAGCAAAAATCAACCTTTATCAAAGCAACTCATGAGTTAAATTCTGTCGTGATTACACTTCTGCTGTCAAACAATTAATCGCATCCAAAACGGGGTAATAAACAATCTTAATTTACTTGGAAAAGAGGATTGTTTTTCTTTCCCATTGGCAGGTATTTCTTTCTATTTTTAAGAAAAAAAAAAACTTAATCCTTGTTATTTTGCTTCTCAAGTAAATGCATCTTGATTTAAGAATGTTTAGATGAAAGTAATAGAAAACAAGATAAAAATACTAAGCAAGACATTTTTTTTTAATTGTAATAGACATGTTTTTCTACTATGGAAGTCAGTGGTGACCAAAACAGCCTGGTTGCAAACTTTCTTCCTTTGTGTTCGGCAGAACAAAGAAACTTGCACAGGTTTGGAACTACTCAAGGGTGAGTAATAATGATGACAGAATTTACATTTTTGGGTGAGCTATTCCTTTAAGTGAACAGGTCTCACCCGGGGTCAATGCAGTCCTGGATGTCAGCGACCCACGAGTTCTTCTGCAGAGAGTCGATGGTCTCCAAAATGTATTCAGCACCATTTTCTACCTGCGATCCACAACACAACACCACAGCTTAAACTGACCGCACCAGGAAACAGAAAGCTTACATGCATGACGTGCATGAGCATATGAGATGAAGGACCATCTAGACTAGAGTAAGAAGAGCGAACTGTACCTTGAGCACGAATGTGTTGTCTTTGTCGGGCATCTCCAGAGGCATTGTGGTCCTCACCTCCACGATAGCAGACAGAGGAATGCTCACTTTGGGTTTAGATGACTACAAACACAAATTAATGTCAATCAAACACACACTGAACAGCATGAAATTGAGTGATATATATATAAATAGAAATATATACAGTGGTATAAAATTATGAGAACACTAGTATTTTCTCCAGACAAACAAGGGTCAGGTATTTCTATCTTAGCATGTCAGTGAAATATCATGAACAAACAGAACAGACTAAATCCAGAAGAACTGTGGAGAACAACGTCTCCAAGACGCTTCAAGAAAGCTACCTGCAAAGCTCCTGAGAAACTCTGCTCGAGTGCACCGAGGACAGAAGCTGCTTTAGGACACTCACACCACATGTTGATTTGATTTAGTTCAGTCTATTTATGACATTATTTTTACCACCATCATAATTTTACAGCATTTTTACAAAAGTGTCTAAAACCTTTCAAAGTACTGTAGCTTTGCAGGAAGGCTCTTCACATAAGCTATAAACTGCATATGCATAAACTATAAATTGAATGAAAGATGATCAATCTGTTCAGTCTATTCCAGCTGCGAAAGTGAACCAATGCGCAGAGCAGTGAGTTATTCCTCTTTCTCTTCGCTTCTGATGCACATGACGTTGAGATTTTCTCCCAACTTTTTACAGAGAGCTGTGAACTTCTCTAGACATTGTGATTAGCCAATCAGATCTAAAGAACCAGTTTATAGTTTAGGTTTGGTGCTGGTACAGCAGTGTCAGTCATCTATCATTTCCTCTGATTGTAGGCATTACTCGTGGGTAGGATTAGGGTTTAGGTGTAGAGATATGGTCAAAACTAAATATTTGGATTAAAATGGATCAAAATATGTTGACCTAGAAACACATCTAGCTCAGCGTCCACTGTGATACTGACATGAGCACAGTTTACATCATATAAACTATTGCAATTATTGGGTAAATAATTTACAACCTACAATATATTTTATGGGTCAAAATTTAAATTGAACGCATAAAATCATTCGAATAATTAAGTAGACATTCTGTAAATTTCCTACTGTAAATATATCAAAATGTAATTTTTGATTAGGAATATGCATTGCTGAAAACTTCATTTGGTCAACTTTTAAAGGTGATTTTCTCAACATTCTCAAATAGCTGTATCTCAGACAAATATTGTCCTATCCTAATAAACCATACATCAATGGAAAGATTGTTTATTCAGATTTTATTAATATGATATATATATCTTAATTTGAAAGAAAAAAGGCCCTTAAGACTGGCTTATTTCCAAAATAAGGAATGCCACACTTCTGTTCTGGTTTCATCAATTATGGTCTGACTTGTTTGAAAAGAGGATGTTGTTCTGAAAACATCAGTGAAACTGATGACTGAAGCTTTACTGCGTGAAGACACAGACGTCATCTGACTGAGTCATTCAGCTTCTGTCTCCGATGTGCTTCTGACTGCCTCATTTGTCCAGAGCATCTCACTTACAATCATTATAATATGCTTTATTTGTTTCTGAGCACACATGAAGACAGACAGGAACTTGACTCGGCTCAGACACGGTTATCTCTGTTTATGCTGTAGTAGCATGGAAACGCATGCACTCACCCTCTATTTTTACCCTGTCTTTAGTTTGTTCAGGAAAAGGAAGTTATTAGTACTGTCTTGAGGGACTAAAAATGTTCTGAGCTCCGCTTCCCAAAATCTCCCTGAAGCCTTCTGAACAAAACCAAAATGTGGAATAGGATTTTAAGAGGCCGGATCTGCCGGATCTTACGGATGTAATGAGGAAAACATCACTACTAACACATGTCGGTTTCATCGGCTCACTCGTGAAATGTGTGAAAGCTAGCTGAAACTACACTGGAATAAATCAACGTCAGACAAAATGAATGCAAATAATTATTCATCAACCACATCCTCATCCTCAAACAGCAAAAGACAACGAGTCTTCAAATAATAAAAGCTGACAGACAAATATCACATCAGACAGTCCTGCTTCCTGACCGCCTCATGCATACTGCAGAAGCACTTCTGCTAACATTACCGAGAGGGGTTTCTATCAGTTCATCAGTCCTTCAACTGCTAAAAACTGCACTAGATTTAAAGCGCAGATCTTTGAACAAAAAACAATAACAAAAAGCCCACACCAGTCCATTACTGTGGTAATCCATGTCAGAAAATCCCACAACTCATTGCTAAATAGACCCTATTTCTGTCTTGTTTAGTCAGTATCCTGTACTCGAGAGTAGTGGTAACCTTACCCAGTGGTTCTTTATGTGTGATGCTAAAATTGCTTTAAGAGCATATATATATGATTTTTACAATATCTTATTAAAAGAAATAAGTTTATTTTATGAAACTCATACGCCGTTTAAAGCACAAGGATAAGACATTTTTTATGTCATTTCAACTTGCTTTATGGTTGTGAAAACAAGGAAACTTAAGTTGAACCAATATGGTTTTTTGTTGACTTAACAAAGACATTTACTTGGTTTGCTAATTAATACAGTATGCTGGCTCAACTTATAGGTAGTTATTTCAACAACTACATATAAGTTGAGTAAACTTGACATCTAGTGTTTGCTAAACTTAACAGAGTCAAAGCAACAAGATGACTTGACTAAGTCAAGTTGGGTCAACAAATAATTTTTTACAGTGTATGTCTCGGAACTTGGTCGATCCACTGAGTCAATCTAGTAGGGAAGCTCAGGACTTGCTGCATCTGTTGTTGTTTTGCTGGATGAAGACTCTGAATGAAGCCTGAACGTAGACTATACCTTTCATCGCAGGATGGAGGCTCAGAACGTGGTTGTATCTGTTGCTTCCTCTAAGCTGGATACCCAGGACTTGGTATCTGTTGTTGCCTCTTTCCTGACAGGCCAGAGCTTCAGAACGCTGGTGGTTCTGTTAGTGTCTATCCCCTTACGGGACACAGAACCTTGGTTGAACTGTTACTGTCTCTTTGAACATGCCAGAGACTCAGAACGGTGGTATTCATTTAATGTCTTTCCTTTGACAGGCTGGAGACTCAGAACTTGCTGTTCTGTTACAATCCTTTCCTTGACAGAATTTAGAATGGTTGTTGCTGTTAATATCTCACCCTTGCAGGGCTGCAGACTCAGAACATATTGATCTGCTGTTGTCTCACCCATGCCAGGCTCAGACTCAGAACCTGTATTTGGTCAACGTCTTTTCCATAGTAGGACTCAGACTCAAAACAAGCAGTGTCTTTTGGGAAGGTACCTTTATCTCTTTCCAATGAGGAGGAGATTGCAATCTGGCACTTCTCCATTTCCATGCAGTGATTGGCTGATTCTATCAGACTGGGGGGACACGGTGTGGCTCACCTTTTTTTCCTCCTTTGGAACTTATTTGCATAGTCCAAACACAAAGTTAAAAAAAAGTCTCACCAAAGTTTAACTGGTGCTTTTCCCACTTACCAAAACCATAACCTGAATACATTTGGCAATGTTACGAAACACATTAAGTCCAAACATGATGGAAGAAGATTGAAGGGTCATGCATTCCTTCATTTGTCCATTAACACCTGAGTTTGCGTAATAAGTTGCACTACACATCGCTGTCACTGAGAATATGTTTCTCTAAATAAGATGTGCGTGTTGTAGTTTGCATCAGTTTAAGGTTTGAGAACATAGTTATAATTGGATTATGAGGGAACTTTGTGATCTCTCTTTGTTTGACCCACTGCTGCTGCATCCAGAGATCTTAAGAAATGTATATGGCAGTCAAAGGCCAAAACTTAAGCAGTTGGTGGGTGAAGGGCAGAAACTACATTTTGACCAATGAAAAGCACTGTCCTTCCCAGGCTTTGAACCAAAGGTCTTCTTCTTGCCCTCTAAGAGTTATCTGGCAGTTGTCCTGGCATCTATATCTGATGGCGTTGGACAGTTTGCTCATCTTAGTCCGCCAAGGTCCAATCAAAATATAGCAAACCTATGTCCACTATTGTGGTCAGAGGGGGGCCCCTCCATAAACTGGGCTCCTGGAATGTGCTGCCCACTACATAACATATGTATTTAAACTATATTTGAGGGAAACATTGTTAGTCGAATTTGTCTGTATGACTAAGATTTTAAAGGGATAGCTCACCTAAAAATAAAAAAATAATTGAATCACCCTCATGTCAATCCAAACATGTATGACTTATTCTGTGGAATGTATATATACAGTATATACTGTATATATAAAAAGGCATTTCTTGTGTCTCTTTCTTGTGTCTGTTTTATTCATGCAATGAAATATTGGTGACTGTTTGGTTACCAAAATTCTTCAAAATATCCTATCCTTTTATGTTCTACAGAAAAAAAGTATGCCACATGTAATTGATAAATAATAATCTTGTTTAACTTTTAAGTGAATTATACCTTTACACATAAACCTTACTGAGCATGCATACTGTAACCAGTTGCCCTGAAATATTCACATCCTACAAATAAGGCCTATTTCATATACTTTGCAGTGTTTGTTACTCGAGTAGATATATAAACTCGCAGGCTGAACTAACAGTTGCAAAACTCCACAATACTTCTGAGAACAATAATCTGTTGGATTTTGTACTGCGAATGTAAGAAGCCACTAAACCAATACACAACACACATAGTAGTAGTTAAAATGCAGTAGAATACATCCAATAATTAGCCAAGCCACTATAAAAAGCAGAAGTGCATTAGTAAATCTGGCAAGTGCGGTGCTGGAATATTTGGCAACAGATTAGCCAAAAGAGAATGCATTATTCCAGGCATCTGAGCCAGTCAATCCAATACTTGATTGCCTTGTCCAATGGCAGCCAACCAAGTACTGGTGTCTGAAAAAAAACATACGCTCCAAATGGATTCAATCTAATTCATAGAGCGATTTATTGTTCTGCCGAAGTGCTCGGAACGTTAATGGATAAGGACAATAAGTAAATAAAAACAGAAATAGTTTAAAAGAGCTTCTTTCCCCCCTCAAAAATACATCTATGACTGTAATTCTTCATCATGATTTTGATGCAGTTGTTTTTCTGGATGATCTGTTCATTGGAATTCTATTGGTCACTCTGTGAATTCTCTTCTACGATTCCTCCATGAGAATGCATAGTAATGGCCAAATAAGTTTAATGGTTCTGTTAGGACGTTATGTGCCGGCTGAAGTTGGATATGCAGAGTAGCAGAACCTCAGGAGCCTGACTGCTGGACCGCTGCCGGATACACCCTGGCCCTACGCCAACCTACTAGATCCCTTGAGTTCAAGTCTGAAATCTCCAGTGAATTTTGTTGTAAAAACATGATCAACTATGCCCTTTTTAGCATGATCAATTATGTATATGTGACCGATTAACCTTTTTGTAGAGCAGATTTACTGTCCATACTGTTTATTTTCATAATGAGATCTCCCCAGAGTACTGCTCATCATCATTAAACTTCGCCTGATGGAGCCTGTACTCTTGGCAGGGGTTTGTGGGTTTGTGCTGGCACATTCCTGCCAGTTTGGCCTGAATAGACACTGCAATGCCAATTTCAATACAACTCAACAGCTGCACAGATGGTCTTCCCCTGACAAAGCTTTGCTGCTGTTATTCACTGGAAACACAGAGGAGTCTGAGCGACAAAGCAACAGTAATAGCCAATACGTGTCACATCTGAAAGTGTCCTGAAGTCAAGTGATGTGCTGTTGTTTTAAGTGCTGCTACTGTACATATCTGAAATTCTTTAATTTGTTCTGATAATATATGCTAAACCTGGGGATAAAGCTGCTGTATGTAATTTTTGACTGTATTAAAGCATAAATATTTATGAATTTTTAAAAACAACACTACAAACATTTGTTCTACTTTTTAAATGTGCGCTCCATGTTGGAATGTCTGTTTTTGTTTTGGTCTGCGTGATTCCACCCACTGCTTAAATTATTTAAACCAATACAGCATATCGCAGCCATGGAAGCCGGCAAAAAATGTACATATTTTTTTCCCGAGCTAAAAATCTTCAGCAACAATCGCAGTTAATGTCACAAACATACATGGTTGAGACTACAGCTTTGGACCTGTGGTTAGAAGCATAGTTTCTTGTTAGTAGGATATATGGGCTTAAATAAGTATGCTCTTGAGCACAACAAGTAAGGTAACATGCATTACTGTCTGTATCTTCCATTCTATCAAAATAGAAAATGCATTCAAATTTTGTATTTCTGTGCGTCCTTTATAAGTGCATGGGTGCGAAAATGTGCAAAAATGCATGAGGGGAACCCCGTAAGAGCATAAGAGAGAACCCGCGATAAATCAAAGATCAAATAAAGCATAAATAAAATGACAGTGAATAAAAATTTTCTAATCAGTTAAATAGCATAAGTTCCAATCGTTTCCAAAACAATGCATCATACTATGGGGTTGAACAACGAGTTACTTCGTTGTTCAGGAAAAGCAATCCTGTTCTGCTAATGATAATGAAATTGTCGTTGTCTACCAATAGTTATACTATCTCAGAAGTGTTCAGAAGTGGGTAGGTTTAGGGTAAAGGTGGGGCTAGGTGCTACAATGAAAGCATACATTTTATATCAAATTAATTCAATTGGGAGGCCGTGACAAAAAACGTAACAGTCATACAATTCAAACCGTGACAAAAAACGTAACAGTCATACAATTCAAGGGCCGTTATTGTAACCCCTCTACGTTTTGCACTTTGGACAAGTGTAGTCAGGGTACGTTTTTATATGGGACTGGGTTGCAACGTGAATTTTCAAAAATCTTATATAAAATATACTGTACACTACTGATGTCCGTTAATGTATTAAACTTCAAAGTTGCAAAGATATTAGACCACTGGTCAGGAATAAGCAGCAAGTTTGGCTTTGGCACCCCCTATAACCCTCCTTTCTTAGATCCACTGATTGATAGCTTGAAACTAATTTTGAATAGTTGCCTCTGTTTTTCTGTGGTTTCAGACATCTTAATGTCAACAACGTGTGGGAGGGGGGCGGCAGCTTCAGACAAAGTATTACATTCATGTTCCGTTACTGTACTGTTTTTTTCTTTCCAACATATTAACAATGGAACTTGATGGCTCAGAGAGTTTATGATAGGTTCACACACTTTAAACTCACCGCAAACTGTAAGTCCCCACCAGCAGCCAATGACTTTTGCTGATTTTCCATGTACGAAAAAATGCAATGCATACTTACATACTTACTTACAAGCTGAAATGTTTCCAAACTTTAATTTAAACGCTAGATTTCTTAGCACAGTAATAACTTGCATCACTTCATTATTTCACTTTGAAACATGGCCGGATTGGTGTTTTTATTAAATTTCAATCCAATTTTTAATGTTGATTTTAAGCATTGATTTTATCTGAACATCAACATATCCTCAATGAGCCAGCAGCACTGCTTACAGTCTCCAGATGTAAATCCAACTTACAAAAATAAAGATAATTTTTTTAGATCTCAGTCAGTGTACACATGCAAAACAAGAAATCTGATTGGTGGTTTATACATACCGCACCAACAGGAAAGGCCAGAACAGCCATCATCCAGTCTCGTAAGCTAATCAGCTTCCTCAACTGTCTCTCTTGCTCCATACTGGCACTGCCTTTTGTTAAAAGGCTTGAGAGGTCAGTCAGGACACACACTCCAAAGAACACCGCCTGAATGACCTGACATGGAAAATCACAACATACTGGTTAGGAAAAGGTAATGGTATACCCAGAAGAAATTGTACACACGTCCCATCAGATTTGTAAAAGCAATATTTTAGTCAAATTATGTTATATTCGTTTACATTATGACAGTGAAGATAAATTCAACTTTATTGTAACAATATTTCACAGCACTTTTAAGTTATTAGATGTCAGAGTTCAAAAAGTCAGAGATTAGTACATACAGTATAATTGATAAACTGGGCTTGTGTGGATTAATAGTGAATAATAATAATGGTTTTATCAGTTGCTTGAACTCTCATTCTGACGGCACCCATTCACTGCAGAGAATCCACTCTTGGGCAAGTGATGTAATGCTAAATTTTACATAATTTCAAATAAACTCATCTACATCTTGGATGGCCTGAGGGGAAATAAATATTTTACAAATTTTCAGTTTTGTGTTAAATATTCCTTTAAGCCCTAACTGAAAAGAGCAGGCAAGACAAAAGATGTAGCTTGGTCAGTTTTTGTTATAAATACATAAATGATATAGGATTTCAATGTGTGTGTTTTTTTTGGTAGGCCTTTCATTGACATGTAAATCAAAGATGTTTTCTAAAAGGAACACAAGAGAGAGTTGATGGGAAACTTGATGAAAGTTATGCATTCATCTTAGGTGGTCTCAAAATAGAATTTGAGTATTTCTAAGCGCCATCATTTTCCAAGACAAAACAAACTCACATCACAGGAAACAGAACAATATACAGATACAGTTGACAAGCTTTAAGATGTTACAATGCAAGACAGGCTGCACGAAAAACTATCACTGGAATAATTTAATACACAACCTTTCCTCCATAACCCATTTCTTGTCTTAAGCTAATATGTCTTTTTTTTAGCCCATTTTCCATTAGCGAACATTCGTGATGAGAGTGTTAGGAGATTGCTTTGACATTAATTTAAGATGGAAAGACATTATGGAATTATGAGGGTTTCTTTATTATATCTCCTCTATGGGTATCCAGCATGCAAAAAAGTCTCCCATTAATGCACTCTTTAATATTTCATTCCTCATTATCTTTCTGCTCCTAAATTTGTTTCCTGGTGTCTGAAGACAGGAGAAGCCCTGCTAAGGCTTCATATAAATGTTCGATTTGTCCAAAACCAATCTTTTATTACTAAAATGATCTATTTTTCTTACTCTTCCCTCACTGCTGCTTTTGATCTTTGCTGTAGCTGAGCTAAAAATTGATGTTCATCCTTTTCTCGTATCCTCTGAGAGTTAAAAAACACCCACGGTGCAGGGACATGAAGCTAATAGAGGCATAAAATCATTTATTAGCCATTCAAAGTCTTATTTTGTGCTTATAAACAACCACAAGGATTCCTGGACTGAGACTCAAGTCTCCATGAAATCTAGTGAATTGCCTGGAATAATAATAATTGGGCTAGAAAACCTCAACTCTTATCAAACAACAGACTGCTACAGTATACTGCAGAAGCAATGGCTTACAAATGCATAATACACAATACATTCAAATGCACCATTGTGAACAGACTTTTTCCAACCGTATTTGTCTTAAAATCAAAGATTTTAAAATTAAAGTTACGTCGCGTTTTAGATAGCAACTGCTCTCACAAAAATATAGGCTGCCTTTCGTCACAGTAAAGATACGCACTCAAAAAACCTGTGCATCTGTGCTAATTAAACTCTTCTAATTAATCCACGGGTATCTCATTGTCAGATCACTGAAAGCTTTCGGCCACACTTGACCAGGCACTTTATAGAGATCCATTATATGCCAGGCTCCTCAAGTGTCCTATTGTGAGAATGGAAAGCCAAATCTGAACCTTGGTATTTAATAATTGATGAAGTCTGATGAAAACATAAATGGCTAAAATCACAGTTAACACAATGGTGCTTACTTAGAGTGTTAATAAAAGTAACAGTACTACAGTGGAGGAGATCAGTTGAGTGCAAGTATTTGATCCAGACGTACTTGCATTTCTTGTGCCAAGATGAGATAATGTGCCTCTCTGAACATGACATGTGTTTATCGTCTGTTCTAATATTAGTTTCACACAGCCTCATCATCCAGGTTCATTATAACAACGCTACGAGTGGTGTCAGAGGTCCTTAAATGCTGTCATAATTAATCATTATACTATTACACAAAGCAGCGCAAACGATAAATCACTTCCCTATCTCTTTATGGTTGTAGGTGAAAGCGAGTTTAGTTTTTTGTGCTTAATATAAAATTAAAGTGTAACTGTAACTGTCATCGCTTTTTTTTAGGTTACAATTTAAATGTTTGTGCATTTATTTGATGTGCATGATATGGATTCTTTGATTTATAGTTTTATTTGAAGCTGTAATATCTTATAACATTATAAATGTCTTTACTGTCACTTTGTTTGATTTTTAATGCATTCTTGCAGATAAACGAAAGGAATCTTACTGAGCCCAAACTTTTGCACAATGTGTTAATAGTGTGCACTACATTTCTAAACAGGCACTTAAGGGTTCTGAGAAAACATCACAAGTGTTACGAAACAGCATAAGGTTTGAAAAGCTCAATCCACGATAATCTGAACACATCTGCGCAGAACCTATCTGTACATGAGATTATTCCCAAACGAGAATGAGGGGGAAAAAAGCGCACAGTGCACTGGAACAGATGTGTAAATTTGAAGTGTAACAAAACAACTTTTATTGCTATTAAAAATCACAGTTCGAAAAAGGGGGAAAAAATGGGCTGTTTATGTGGAAAACATGAGTCATTGGCTCACAGACTGTCATAACAGTCAATGCTTATGTGCGTGCGTGCAGTTGCTGGCGCCTAATGTGACCTGCATTTACTCTAACAGACTGGTCCCTTATGGTGCCAGAACAAAAGAAAAGGATGCTTCAGTTTATAGCTTACTTAAATGGACCCTTAATTTGTCCTCCATGAACTGCTCCTAATTCAGCATAAGCCTTCAGAAGAAGATTCATTATTAATGAGGATGTGAGATATGAAAAGCATGACATCACCATTAGAGATTTAAAAAGTCATTACGTCATGTGATTAACGTTTAATGCTCAGTAAATATGACGTAAGACTATTTGCGTTTGGCGTTTCAGCATAACTGGGGCCTGTCTATATAATGCATTATGGAGATCTCATATAAATATACATCAGGCAATGCATGGGAACGATACACATGCACTTACCAAATCTATGAACGTAAGAAACTTCCAGCTACCGCCGTATGTTTGATGCGCGGGCATGTCTATGGCTTTGTAATTGCAGAGAATGGAAAAATAAGAGAGGAGTATAGCTACTCTGAGGATCTGTGATGGGATGAGCGCCATTTTCCTTTCCCCGTCGTATTTCCGTCTCAGGAAATATCCTGTTGACAGAGGGATGCTGTTGTGCGGTGGGGAGGAGACGTTCGTGGAGGCGGCGGATGTGCGGGAGAGGTCGTTGCTATAGTAACAAGCATCGCTGGCTACGCGGAGCAGCTCGCGTGTCGCTGTTCTTTGTGTCCGCGCATGCTCGATGTACCGAGACGCTGATCAGTACCAGTGTTGGGTTTTGAGGATTTGTTTTGCTTGTACTTTTCGCTTGTCTTTCACTAGGGTAATCTTTTTCTGTATTTGTTTACTGTCCTAATTTAGCACAAAATGTTTAGATGAAACATTTAGTCTCTATTGTAGGTCATGTTGTCACACTTTGTAGTTTATTGTTTATCAGAGAAGGCAGTTTATTTAATTAAGTGCACATGAAAAAAACTGGATTTCTGAGAATTGTTAAAAACGTTATTTTAAAAAGGCATCTTCATATATCAAAGAATCCTGAAAAAGTATCACAGGACCAAAAAATTTCTGAAGGATCACGTGACACTGAAGGATGGATTAATGATGCTGAAGATTCAGCTTGGCTTTACAGGAATAAATGTACAGAAAATGTTACAATAAATGTTAAAGAACACTAAAATAGATTAAAATTTCAATTATATTTCATAAAATGTAAATTTTCTTCTGTATTTCTATACAATAAATGCAGCTGTAATAAGCATAAGATATTTAAAATCCTGTTGATCTCATATAGTATAGGCCTATATACAGTACAGTATATAGTACAAATTTCTACAGTATGTGTGCATCAAAAAATCCTGAAAAAAAGTGTCACAGATCCCAACAAATATTAGAATGATTTCTAAAGTAATTATGCTGAAAATTCATTAAATAAATTAATCTTGCTGATCCCTTTTGGCACTGTATAGGCCTATATACATGTTAAAATATGTGTGTGTGTGTGTGTGAACATTAACAGAACACTTAATTTATAACTTTTTTTAGTATGAGAAATTTACTTTTGATGTTTTTGGAATTTTCTTAATTTTATTCCATAAGTAATATATTAGACGTTATTTATTTGTTTATTTATTGACCTACTTACCAGGTATAGAAGCGACGAGAATGAAACATAAATAACTCTTCACAAACATAACCCTTTCTCGCCACTCAATTTCTCAACAGTTTAACTGTAACCTATAATTGGCAATTGGAGTCCATCACTGTTTGAAAGATGTCAGACAGTAGCAGACAAAATTCTTTGCCCCCGTAAAACCTGCATTATGATACAATACGGCAGCCAAAGTGGTTTACAGTGGAAAATCCCTTGCCACAGGCACACAAATGGTTCCCAGAACCAGCCATTTAAGAGGATGGAGGAACGAGGATTAAACAACTATGCCTGCCTTCACTTAAAGAAGCATTGCAGGGGTTAGTGTGATTCCTGTGACCTGGACTATACTGGACTATCACTATATTACCTAAGACAGGATGAGTTTTTAAAATTTAATTTTTCAAATCAAAGGATAATATGCATAATATACACCATTTTAGTTGTCATCTCAAATAACGTTATCAAACTGGACGCTTTCATGTTTGGACTTACTGTCACTCACATGCCATATTATCTCAGCCAAATCCACTTATTACCAGCATGTTATTGCTTTTTATATCTTAAATAAATCAGGTCAGTGAAGTTGACGTGTGTAAATTCAAATATTCAAAACCTCATATTTATCTAACTCAACCTGAGCCCCATGACCAAAATGAGAAAATGCAAAGAAAATATAAGGCACACTGACCGCTGTGCAGGCTCTTCACCTACTGTGGGGTTTGATGGGGTCTGCCAGAGTGCAGGAGTGCTCCACAGTTTGTGGTTAGCTGTGGGGAACGTGCATAAGTTTCCAGAGCTGAGGTAGACTGTTCACAGTAAGTGCACTTGAGTGAGATACATGTGCATGTGGTTCTAGATGAGTGGGTTCACCAGCAACCCAAAACTTCATCTCATTCATTTGGCCCCATGCTATCTGACATTTAAAGCTCAGATTTCATGAGCAAAATATGTGCAAGAGTAGATCTCAGTGTGTTTATTAGTAAGATACAGTGCCAAAAGTCGTGAAAACACAGATTACGCTCCCCATCTTACACTTGAAAAACATGCTTCCTAAGTAAATAACAGTCAGTCAGGCCAGGCAGTCTGTTTTATTTTGGTTTTCTTTTTTGGTTTATTTTGTGATAATGACCAGTTGACTGTATGTTATCCTGCTTAATTGTTATGTCTCAATACACAAACATTACATTTCTACCAAGGGGGCCAAGTCAATATACTGTTCAGGGGGGCCCAGAACCACAGCAGCGCTCCCGGAAACTATAGCACTGGATTAGTTATTGTATTATAATTATTCCCATTTTTACAAAAACATTCTTTATGCAAATACTGAAGTCCAGCGGTCGTACTATATTTGCTGTTAGTAGTTAAAATTTTGCTGGTCACATTACGGATACATTCACACACTTATGTTAAGTATAGAGCTTTTCACACTTAACCCTGGGTCATTCTGAACCTGGAGTAAATGGAATCCTGGGTTATCTTATTTCACGAATTTCCACTGTTCATTTGGCTATATATTAATAATTCTAATTCTAATTTAATTTATCTCAATTCTAAACTCTGGGTTATTGTTCTTCTTTGCATATTTGCCGTGTCATTCACTGATTGGACAAACAAAGCACGCGATTTGTTTACATAACAAGGCTATATATCTGTTTATTCTTTTAGACTCCCGATTATACTATCACGTTTTCCTGAACCATACGCGTGTTTTTTTCTTGACTGGCGTTAATAAAACACAAACTAGGTAGAAAAAATGTATTTATTGCTATTTTTCTGCCGTAGCTGAATGTATTCTACTTTCAAACTTTGAGTAAAAGTTGATGCTAACGCCACTTCTTAATTACAGGTGTGAAACGTTCTTTCCTTTTATCCATGGTTTTCCTACAAATCAAACCATGTTTACCACAGGTCAGTCAACCGTGTTAATCAACAAATAACCATGCTTTTGTTGCACTAACCATATATATATTTTTTTAAACTGTGGTTATAATGTACAAACAGTAATCAGTATGCCACTAAACATGATTACTACACATTTACTACAATAAAGGGGTTAAAAGCGGAGCTTAAAAGGATAATAACCTGAGTTAAGAGAAGTGTGAATAGCCTGTATGTTTATAATCAATTATACTGTCTGCTATAGAAGGACAAACGGACGAAAATGATCAAGACCGGGTTATTTTTGGAACGTTCTCACACTGAACATTCCAATTAATCATTCAGACTCACGCACTAGAGAGCCACATAAAATTTTATATTATTCAAGTTTATCAAGTAATACAAGAACAAACATGTGTATAATGAATTATATGAAGAAATACTGCCTTTAGTAAAAGCAGTAGGAAAAAGCAGTGGGCTGTAAAAAGGCCTGCTGAGGTGATGGACTTGTGGCTTTTGTGGCTGGCCTGGTCTGCTTTCTATATGTCTCTTTCGATTTTCTGTTAACTTAAGAAAGTTCATAGCCTAACTTATAGGCAATAAATGTGCAATGACAACCATCATTCAACCACATTTGAAAAGAGAGTTTAAGACACTGAACCGCAAGTCTAAATGCAGTTCACAGACGGCGCGTAGAGCAATATATCTGTCTTTTGGATACGTTTATGGTCATGTGGGGAAAGTCATGCTAATCCCTTTCCCGCTTATCAATCTCTTAGTCAGATCTGCAACAAGATCCCAGGTAATTAAGTTGAGTTGCCCTTACGTACGTATACCAGCGTGACATTGTAGCAAAGTGCACTGTAGCAGCCTGTAAATGGTATATCAGTGTCTCATTAAAATGTTGTTTTGTTTACAGCAGCGCAATGCTATGGACCAAACACTGGTGCCGGCACTGATGTTTGGACTTGTTTGTAGACATCAAAGTCTGCCCAATCAATCTAATGAAGAGAGCGAACACACACATCTGTCCGCTCGCCCACCTCCTGCTTACCTTTGTCCTGGTTCTGCCAATTAGATGTCCCTTCTCAGAAACCTCCCACTCTAATCCCTCAGATAATGAGGAAATATTATTCATTCATTACAATTGCCTCCAGATTCAAATTTCGTTTCATAACTGTCCTACGGTTAATCAAAAAACGTCAACACAGATTATCAGATTTTTGGATGAAGGTTGGCAGGACCGCAGGAGCTTCAGTGGTCACATTGTGTTCACTGAGAGCTCAGGTATTCAGTGATGTGCACTAATCATATATGTAAATATATTAAAATAGAAAACTGTTATTTTAAATTGTACTTCAAATGTGACTGTTTTTATAACATTTTTGATTAATAAGTATATTATTGGTATTTTTAAGATTTGACAGGTAGCCATTTCTTCAAATGTGAATTTTTCATAACCTTGCTGGTCTGCGTCCTGTATCTTTCTTCTTTCGCATGGCCCATTTGCTTGGGAATGAATGATGCATGTGGTGAGGTTTATAATTGTCCCTGTGGACTTCGAGATTTGAGTGTTGTTTACTGTGCCGGCGGCTTTCATCATCATCTTGACAAGCAATAAATGATACAGTGTGTATATAAAACGCTCACCGAAAGCAGTGGGGTTTCCATAGTCACACCACATTTATGGTCTGTGGTCACAGTCTGTCCAAATATACAGATCACACACACACCTGCAGAGATATTTAAAGCGCAAGGTGTGTGTATCCATAATGGAGAGGTGTGAAAAGACAGATGGCCGATGAGAGGTGTGTAAACATTGTATTTTCACTGGTTCGAAGAAATTGCGCAGAAAGCGCAAACATCCACCATGACAGCATAAGAGCTGGGCAAACAGAATTATGAGCAATTATAACACGCAGATGCTTTTGGATGTTGCGACTGAATAAGAATAATTCGCCTCCTTACACTGATGTATTTGTTTCCATTAGCTGTTCACATCAGGTCACTCACCAGACTCTTGTTTAGAAATAAAGCACACAAACTTTTTCAAATGTATTTACTGGCTTTTATTTTAGATCGTGAATCAGTCATGCAGGCTGTTAAATTAAAGTGCAATAAATTGCTTAACTATTAAAAGCAAAAGTGCACCCGGAAATGAAAATTTGCTACAAATGTACTCACCCTATTTGCATTATATCACTTGCTTACCAGAGGATCCACTGCAGCGAATGGGTGCCGTCAGAATGAGTCCAGCTGATGAAAGCCTCAAGTAATGTTAGTTATTCACAAACTGGGTGTTTGTAATAAACAAATCCATCATTTAGACCTTCAAACCATCACTTCCAAATAAAATACCGGTATTCTATCCATTGCATTGCTTTCTCAAGTCATTTAGTCTGAATGAAGAGAGAAATATGCACAAATCAAGCCTTAAAGATAAATAAATTGGAGCATTTTGATGTACTGTAAGAGGACAACAGGAAGCGTTATTACTGTATTTGGAATTCTGACAGCACCTGTTCAATGGAAAGGATCCATTGGTGATTAAATTACAAGTCCTCTAGTCTACATCATAGATTGCCTGAGGGTGAGTATATTTCCTGTAAAAAAATATATCCGTGGAGGGAGATATAATTTTGGGTTATTGTCTTGTATTATATTATATGCATGGATAAACTGATTTTATTGAATTAATTTAGTGTTCAGTGTTTTATTCATTGATGTTGACTTTTAGATTATATCAGCAGTCTTCAATGCTTCAGTGCGACGGTGTAGTCTTCTATTAAGAGACTTTATTTAGATAACAAACTTTTTTAGTTGAATATATTAACTGGATATAACTGCATTTGACAGGCAGGTAAAAGTCAAAAATAGGCCAGTGACTGTTAAAATGTTTTGATTGTGAATGATGTCCTTCCTGATCCGTGGCAAAACATGAGCACACAATTCATGTGTGCCAAGTACACTGTGGAAAACCTGGGTTCTGCCAGGCATCAATGTTTTACCACTTTCTGTCAGTAGTTAACTTCAAGCACAGCGCTTCGGTCTCACGGGATGAAGGAGTCCGCAATCACTGCGCTTTTATCTCATGAAAACATGTTAACCGCCTTTTTACATGGGCCTCAGTTTGGTCTCCAGGGTCTTGGAAATTGAGAAAACGTTCTGGGGATGAGGAAGCACACACTGAAAGTCATATTGACCATGAAAAAGAAAGTAATTAAAAGGCACTCTGTGTACTCTACAGCTAGAGGTTGACCACACAGTTAGGGGTCAAACTAAATGCTAACATACAGGGCATAGTACCAACTGACATATCATATTATAGGAAATTAGCAAATTGTTATATTAGTAAATGTTTTATTTTGATTTATACTGTTTAAATGTTTTGGGGCGGGACTTTTTTCATCCTTTGTAATTAGTTTAACAATAAAAAACAATAGAAATGTGAAATATTATTCCTATTAAATAACTGTTTTCTGTTGAAATATACTATTATATTCTTAATTGCAAAGCTGAATTTTCAGCTGCTGTTCATTTTTTTGTGTGTAATATTTTGGTCACAATCATTTTTTTACAGGATTTTTGGTCTGATGAATAGAAAGTTCAAACGAATATTAGTTATTTGAAATTTTTGTAACCTTATAAATGCTTTGTTGTTACTTTTGAGCAATGTGATAAAGCGTCCTATAATAATTGCCCCTCCCCCCCAAAAAACAAAAAACAAAACACAGACAAATCGGACAGAATTTAGTGCTTCTTGAGATAATGTAATATCATTCTCAACCACCAGAGGTCTTGAGGCAGCTCCTCAAACGCCTCTTTTTAAAATATGAACGCCATTGAAATTTACCTTTGACAACGATTTCCAAACTGCTATGTTTCTATATTTTTTAAACCAATAAAAATTTTTAGTTTCTGAAAAAAAATAATCATAAAGATGACACTTTTGATGTTCTTTCAACAGATATTAATTTAAGATTCGTGATTCATTAGAAAGCATGTCAGGTAACATCTTGTCACTGAGCAATCAAATGAATCACAGCGGCATTCTCTTTATAGTCAGCAGACCCAACAAAGGAGTATTTGAAATGGTATGGACTCTGACACTTTAGGCGTGTCTACTCGTCAGGTCTTTGTCAGTTTTACAGGGCGGTTTTACAACTTAGGTACATGAGATGAAAGGAGTCCTTTGGCAAGGATTCACACATTAGTGCCCTGCCTTATCGCACAGACAGCCTGACCTTTGTCAAGTGTAACATATTCTTATGTAATTTCCTGGCAGTACTGTAAGAGCAGAAATAAAAGCTCTGGGATTCCTGAGAATGACGTGTTGCTGAGTATGAGGTTAATCACAGGGATGTGAAAGCCGCACAATAGTCATAGATTACCGGGGGGTAAAACTGGGAGTGGAGAAGGGAGAGGCAGATCTCTCTGTGTAAACTCTGGCAGGATGGCTACTGTTGAAGCAACATTATACCATCTCTAATGGAGAAACAGATACAGCCTTGGGCTATATTCCTCTGTGTCATATATATACTGTATATATATATATATATAAATATAGATGTGAGAGTGTGTACGTGACTCTCAGATTATTGATGTGTGAAGAGAAGTGGGACTGCTGTGTCTCAAAGAAAGCATGAGGAAGTTTGCAGCTGTCTGCTTGTTTTGACATTTTAATAATGGAGAATGTGACCTTGGATTACCTATTAATAAACATTTCTGATCTGCTTTATTTCAGAAAGGAACAGCATGTATAAAAAAAAATAAAAAAACCATAAAATATATATATGTAACTTTATACACACACAAACACACATAGACATAGTACTACTGTACATAGTAGTCAACATTTGAAGTATATCATAACTTTCATCAAAGTTGTCCTAAAACATAAAACCTAAATGCATTTTCTTTTTTGATCCAATTCAAATGTTGACTATATAGTTAACTATATAGTAAATTCTAAAAATAAATAGTTTATCAATTGAATGCATCATGTATTGTATGGTTCACTATAGTATATATATAACAACTTCATAAGTCTAACTTGTCATCCAAAACTGAAAATTTAATACAAACAAATATTATGTACATGCACACGTTCACAAACAAAAAAACTGCACCACAACAGGCCATCCCTTCATGTCCTTGTAAACAATAAAGTATAAAGCTACTACATCTGGATTAATGTAACATTTATCAGAAGATGCAGAGGAGGAGGATAAAAAAATTGATTCAGTAATAACAGTCATGGGAGTTACGATTTGCTTCTAGGAATGTCTGGTGGTGATCACTTCTGGGAAATAAAAGTGCATTGTGATTCATGACATTCAAACATTTATTATAATGGCATGGAGCAGTGTTTTTATCGGGTCCGCCGATAATTAACTGAGAACTGCTCTGTGCTGCTGGGAGCACCCTCGTGTCCTTGAGAAAATGACTTTGTGTGCTCAATACACGCAGACACCAACACAGGCACTTGCGAGCAGCAAACGCCAACCAGTGCAACAAGATGACTTGATAAATGTTGATGAAACATGCCCTTTGGGTCAAGTGCAGACATTTCCATTTCCTCTTTATTTCCTGCGGGAAAGCGCCATTGACTGTGAAGTCTAAGCTCGTCCAGCAACGCTGATTTATGTCTGTGCGCTGTCAATTATGCTTGAGTGACTCAGATGCCAGTGCTTCTATGGGGATGCCCTTGCTGAGGATTACAGAGGAGCTCCCTATTGCCAGTGCGATGGGAACTCCAGGTCACAGCTGATGTGATCCCAAGGAAACGTAAGCCACTTTAACCTAGCCAGTAATCCATTTAACACAATACAGAACAAATGCACCACTCCAGGCCAGAAAAACATGTGCATTCCAAATCACAAACAGGATTTTCTAATGATTTTATAGTAAGCTAATGATCATTTCTATCTCCTACCCCTGAACTAAAGCCTCAAACTAGCTTTCGTTGGATTCCTTCAAGGACTTTCGGTTATAACAATGTAGGTAAAATCTAGGGCCACATATAAAGTGTGTGTACGCTCAGATTTAATCTTAGAGAGTGTATGCACTTATCCACGCCAACGTTTGTATTTGGGAAAACTGGTTTTGATGTGGAAAAGTGCTTAGTGTACACACTATTTCCTGTGTGACTCTGAGCTTTCTTGTCATTCAGTTGCGGGCAAATTCAAGGACATTCGCGATTCATATTTCACATCTAAAAGAGAGTCGTACTGTATATGCGTTTTCTGTGCGTACTTTAATTCTAGGAATTACACATACGCATATTTGAGAGAAGATCGTAAGGTCAAATTTAGAATGGTTTCTGCACAACATTTTATAAAGGAGGCCCCTAGTGCACACACAAGAAATTAACAGTATGGTTATGGGGCTAAGAAAAAATGATGAACAATAAAAATAAAATAGTTATACTTCATAAATATAAAAATATAATATAATACTTTAACAATCTCTTTATATGTGGGGCTAAAATAAGGCCTACATACAATTGAACAATTACCATATTTACATGTATATAATTTTACACTTCTGGATAGGTCTTTACTCAGAAAAAGCCTGCGTTTGAGGCATTTAAGTAATATTGGAAAGTAATTAACTTATTATCTGTCAGTCGTGTTTGTGTGTGTGCACTGTCAGTGATGCAAAACTAGGTGTCTCAATGTTTACCCCCTACAGTTTTTCTTTCCTAAACAATTTGTGTCATGCATGGAATCAGGGGAAACGGGTCACTGCCATGATTTTAGTGTAGAAAACTCTAGAATAATATAACACTGGAAGATGTCACATATTGTGCAGTAGTTCTTGGATGATTGCTTTTAGATCTTGTTACTGATTATAAATTTTATTTTGTAACATCACTCAAGCCAATTCAAAAGGATATCTTACTCTATTACTCAAGAAGCGCAAGTCAAGTAGACTTAATGTCACAGCGCGTTCTCGCGCTGCCCTGGTGCATCAAATTGCAGGAACACAAGACATCTGTCGCGGTTTGGAGTCAGAGGAGCTCGTTCTGGAGAAATTTCACTAAGGGAGTTCCCTCCTCTATCAAGACAAGGAAGAGGCCAGGCAGGCGGGTAGTCTCGGTCAACCCCACACCCCCCCTCCCCCCCTGCAGCTCCACGGGGACGCGCGCTGGGGGATCCGATGACGTCACAACCACACTGACACACGCGCGCAGATTCTCTCTCTCTCTCCTTCTCCCTTTCGCTTTTCTATTCTGGGAAGCGACGCTAGGAATAACCCCGTCTGGCCCCCCAGCCGAAGCGGACTAACTCACTTTCATCTCTTCCTGAAGCAAAGACGCACTGCATTGTACTCCAACACCTGGCGTCTGCAGCGTTGTCGTTGCGTCACAATTCGAGCTGAAGTGATATTTTGTGTCAGTCAGAGGTTGAAGCGACAGTGGCGTTTGACACTCTTTTGGAATGTTGTAGGCGGATTTGAAAACGTTCTACCGGTAAGTTCTGGTCTTGTACACCTTGCTCTTAGAATGTCAGGGAGTGACATTCTTTAGAAAGCGCGATTAAGAGAGAATGAGTAGCGGATGGGTCTCCTCCGCTTATTGGGACATGTGGGGAATACCCCGTTTGCCTGGTTGGAGATAGTGAATATTGCGTAATATCCTAAGGAATTTGCACGGCTAGTGCGAAAAGCGAGACGAATCGCTATCTTAAGAGCGAATGTCATTGATGTTGAAGGGTCTGTGTTGTTTGTGTTGTTGTAGACCGTTCGTTTTTTTCAGCATGGGCAATGTTGTGATCTGTATTTTCATGTACACACCGCCTGTGCGCGTGTATGTGTGTGAGCAGGAGAGAAGGTGGGTGGGACTTTGGCTCGTTCCGGGAATGTTCCATGACGCGCTCTCAGTCAGTGTAGGGGCCCTTTGAGGGAGACTCTCGACGTGCGATTGTTTCTCAAGTCAGATGGCACCTGCTATAAATGACCATGCCGTGATAGGATGGAATTATTTATTTAATTTTTTTAATGTGGTAACATATATTGCATTAAAAAGTACACACAAAAGTATACCACTTCACAGATTGACAGCTCTAATACTAAATTTCAGATATTTGTTGTTTTTTTATGCAAAACATACATATGCATACACACATATGCAAAGCTTAGTTTGAGGCTATACTATTATTATAGATAAATATTTAAAGTATCCTGAAATTTTAGGTCATATATAACCTTGCACAGAACATTTCTAAAATATACAATGATTTTCTGTTTTAGGGAGAAACGTTTTGCTTTTTGCAGATCTTAATGCAGACATTTTCATCCAAAGGGACTTTCATTGCATTCAAGGTACACGTTTACTTTTTTTTTTTTCTCAGTTCTTGCTTTTGCTGGAAATCACGCCCATGACCTTGCCATTGCTGGTACAATGCACTACTGTTTGAGCAACAGAAAAAAATGTGCGCGGTTCTATTCTTCCATGTTTAATATGAGATACTATATTTTGTATATCAGATAGGCGGTAGGGTTATGTAACAAGCAAGCACACCAGCAGAGACAGGGCCAAGGGTGTAGCCAAGTATTTACAACCCATCAGGCAAATTAGTTTATTTGACTATGCCAAATACATGAGCCATTGCCCTTTGCACTGGCTTGATATATATGTCCAGTGCAATGCATAAACACACCCACCGTGCCTCTTGACACTGACATATGATACATAAACATCATTTTGTTTTCCATCACCTGGGTTCTATCCATCAAGAAGCAACAGACAGAGTTGGAGGTTTGACAAATGTCCTTGCGCATTTTTTCCACAACAGAATCAATCACATTGATTCTGTGTTGAGCTTTGACACATCTAGGCTTTCTGGCAATTTATTTGTAATTGTTTCTGATGGAAAGTGGCTTTTAAAGGTAAACTGACCCACCTTATGTTCTCCCTTTGAACACACACACACACACACACACATTTATGATTCACCTCTCGCAATGGCTTTTATTCAGTAATGCCAACATAAACAAATGGGCTCCTGGAATTAGGGAAGCATATTCAAAGGCTTCAAATTCTTAAGAGCCACTTTGATGGGAATTTCAACAAGCTTTCTTTGGTGACAGCCTGTTCCTCGGTGCAAACCAAACCATTAAATGCAGAGAACCATCAGCACAAATTTAGGAAGGCAAAGGTCACTCTCTAGCACTTAGTCAAACCACACTGTCATTGGCTACACAAGGCACTAGCTCCAAGTCTAACTCATGCCATTTAATTATAAATTAAGATTACTGGTGTACGTTTTACTACTTCGGTCTTTTTTACTTACAATTTTCATATTAAATTGTCAGTTACTGTAAAATGATTTGTGATATGAGTGATAATTATTATTATAATATTATAACTTTGTACACCTAACTGCGAACTGAAATTGTATTTACATTTATGCACTTCGCGTATGCTTTTATCCGAAACACCTTTTGCATTCAAGGTATACATTTAATCGTTTGAACCCATGACCTTGTGATTGGTTGCTAGTTGCATGATTCGTTCTTTGGTACAGGAAAACTGACATGCCCCAATTGTGGTTAAATGCTAAATTGTGCAGTGGGCGACTGTTGTTTTTGCATGCATGATGAGGGGAAGGATTGGTTCTCATGGTGCTGGTATGGAAGGAAACAGTTGAGGCGTATCACCGCTTAAACAGTGTGACAGAATTAATGCCAGCATCTGGGTTGTGCTTTTCCACCTGTTGCTTCAGGTTACGTAATTGGATTTCTGCTCGAGAATACAAGGTTAAGGAGGAAAATACGTTCTGGAGTAGCCACATGCTTGGGGCCGAAGACAATCAGAGATGAGCGATTGGCGGAGGTGCTTCTTTTATTGTGGTTTTAATGTCCTTGTAACATTTTATACAGTAATGCTACCTATTTCGCGGCAGTAATAAAACTAGCTCTCTAACTCACAACACAGAACTGAATCCGGTATAGATGCTGGGAGGAATCTACATGTGTGTGTTGTAATCCTTATATCGTCTTAAAAGTGTCAAGATGAGCCGGCGTCTGTGTTGACACCCCGCCAGAGTGCGAATGCTGCCGCGTGACGTCCTCGCTCGCTTCAGCTGCACAACAGGAAATACTCACGGCCTCCCCTCCTTCCTGCTTTGAAAAAGAGGTAGTCTCTCACTCCTGCCCTTCTTTTCTTTCGTTTTCTGCAGCAGCAGGGCAAGGCGAGACCTATTTTAATGCCTGCAGCCATCGCCGTGGCTGACGCCTCCTTCGGACCATCCGGCCAATCAGAGAGCAGCTGCTTACACCGAAGAAACATGATCGTTTTTTTCACTGTTTTGCTCCTTTCTCTGAGCAAGTGAAGGTAGCAGGAGTGGGAGCAACCAAAAGAAAGAGTGAGCAGGAGGGAGGGAGGAGGGAGAGAGAGAGAGAGAGAGATAGAGAGTGAGAGAGGAGGCTGCAGACAGCGGTAGGGAAACAGCTTCTCGCAGAGAACGAGAGCGAATGGTGATTGTACGGGCGACTGCCACAGCAGAGAGTAAAAAGGTTCGGAGCCCCTGAGGATCTAAAGGATGCCATGTCAGGTGAGCAATTGACCCAGACATGGAGTGATTAGTGAAGGAGCAGTGAAAAAGAATGAGAATGAAAGTAATAAATGCTGGTTGTGCTGTGGCTTGTGGTTTCTTGCTGCTTTGCTGTTTGTTTTTAAGTCTTATATGGAGTCAGGCTGAAGTGTCAGCTGGTTAGCGGGCATTGACAGGGGATCTGAGCGATGCTGGAGACATTTGCACAAGTTCAGTAGCTTACGGGAACAAGTTTGTTAACCCACTGACATACCTTTGCTGATAATGTGTAGTGATTAAACATAGATACCTTGTCCGATTCTAGATAACTTGTGCGCTAGATGACCTGGCATATTAAACACTGCTGCACTGTACATTTTTTGTTGGTGAGTGCGTGCTTTAATAAAACCAGTGTTGCATGCACTAATGACATTATCTTTTCTCTTTCTGAACAGGGTGTGTGAAGAGGGTGTGTACCTGGATTAGATTCCCGGGACCGTCAGGACAAGAAAACCAAACACTGGGTACAGTATGTTTAAGATGTGTTTGAGTACAGGTGTTTATGCTACACTTGCAGCTGCATCAATCAGAAGTTTGCAAATCGGTGACATCATCGGTTTCGGTGCGTTTGGCAAAGCATCTCCAGAAAGGTTTGCACAAGGGTGCGTTACTCGAAACCCATCGCGCTTTTTTTAAACTGCAGTTTCCGAGGTTTGTTAATAGGGCTGAATAATTAATGAGCAGGTAATTGAGTTGGACTAATTATTCATTATAAGAATGATGAATATCATTGCCGATCTGGGAAGTATTTCTCGCCTCTCATTATTTTCAGTCGCTTTTGATGAACTTGCAGTCAACTTTGGTCAGGGTTGAGTTTGAGATAACAAAGAAAAATGAATATGCAGGACTGGAATCGAAAAGAGGAACTGAAAATAGTAAAAGTAGAACGCACTTTCTAATCTATTTTAGAATATAGTCATCTTCAGTGCATGCATTGTTTTGCTGGAGGTTTCAGAGGCAGGCCTGGTGTGCTGTATATGTTCTCTTGTGTGGCACACTTTTTGTAGGCCAGACCTCTTCTGGCTTTCTTTCAGTCTACCTCAACCATATGCAAAGGATACAAAGAGCTGTTTGTTAGTGTACATAGTTTGCACGGTAAAAATAGATGTATAAAACGCTGATAACCATCAGGCACTGAACAAGCCTGCCAGTGGATCAACAAAATTGAGGGAGCGACGCTGAGCAAAGTGTAGAAGAGTGTGTAAAGTAAATTGAACGTGTGTTGGTTGATTCAGGGTGTGGTGCAGTCACGTCTGTTATGGTGTGTGTTTGTCGATGTGGTTAGTGCTGGGCCGTAGGTAGAGTGTGAACTGTTGTGTCTGTCTGGACTAGAGTATTGTGGGTGGCAAATGTTGATCTATGCCTGAAGAAGTCCGGTGATGTAACCACAGTTTGCTCTGGGTGATAAAACAGGCAAGTCATTGAACTTTTCTGTTTGTGTTTAGTCTGGAAAGTTCAGGTAATGTTGAGCAACAGATTTTAATATTTGGCTTTTCCATGTGGAAGGCTGAGAGGGTTTGTCGTGCCGATGTGTATCACGGTGGGGTCAAATGGCATTTGATTGCTCTTGACTCCAATTGGCTAGGAGTGTTGTGATGCTGTTTACTGATTTGAGGTGACAGTAAAGCGCCTTCTGGTTATTATACGCTGTGATAATTGGAAAAACATGCGGCCTCTGGAAGAAAGGCAGCTGTGTGACAGTCAGGCTGTCGTTGCCCTCTTCCGAGTGCCCTTGTTTACCTCAGGGCGCTTGAGCGTGATGGGCATGGAGAGGTCAAAAGGTCATGTTGTCATTCTTCCACATGCAAGGGCTGAGTTATAAGTGGGTCACAATGACAAAGGTAATGACAGGAACTTGGGTAAGTGTGCTTCAAGTATAGTCGAGTATAGACTAAAGTCAGCATTTGAATTTATGCTGTATGATGCGATCAGAGCTGTTGAGGATCAGTTGCAACCCTCACATAGGCTTCCATAGGAACTCAAGAATGCGGGAGTCATGGAGCGGCCAATAGTTCCAAACAACCAATAGTTCCAGCATTAAAGTCCATTCATTTCAGTGCTTCTCAAGCACACTCACCAGAAAGTTACAGAGGAAATTACAGCAGTTTTTGGCATTTTAATACATTATTTATTTATCTAATTATTTATTTAGTTGTATTAAATGAAACGCGTTATGGTTAATGTTTTTTTTAGATAACAGGCAGTTATGCTGTATTTGGTTTTAGAAACACCTAGCGATCATGACCAGATGATAGTTATCATATATTTTTAGTTCATATTAGTCTTTCTGCAATCTTTCTCTCCTTGTAGGAAGTTGAATAAGTTTCAGTGGAGGCTGACAATTAAAGCAATGCAAGAAAGAGTTTCCCTGAACGCAGTTGGTGTCTTTTAAACGTTATTTTAATTTCACTTATGTCATAGAATTTTACTGGGATGTGGGTATAATTGCACTGTTTACATTGAGTGTTTGATAATGTCTTAAAGCAAAACAAATAAATAAATAAATAAGCTATTATGACCGCTATTATGTAGGTAATATTTATTTAACAGCCATACCGGCATGTTGTGGTTAAACCATGGCATTTTATTTTTCCATCCACCAAACGCCTCTTTGCACTGGAATTTAAAAAAAGGAAAAAAATCGATTTTAACCCTAAATACTACTCTAATTGTAATTTAAATAATAAGTATATAAAAAAATATTATTGCTGTCTCATTATAACTCTCTAGATTAAAATAAGATTGTAAAACATAGTAAGCATAGTTATCAATACACAATCAATCCACATGATGAATTAAAAATCACTAGAAAGTGCTGCAAATATATTGAAACTGCTGTAATCTCATTCAAACATATTGAGTTTTTTGGAACTATTAAGAGCTCAATGAACCACGTGACTGCACGGCGGCAATTATTATTTCAAATAATAAACTGAAGATTGAAATGCTGTGTGTAGGTAGATATCAACGCATGCCTCCCAATACAAACCTTTGTAATTTGATTCTGATTTTTGATTCGGTTACGCTTGAGTATATTTCAGTGTTTAGTTTTACTGATTAACAAAAATTAGTAGCTCAAGAATTATCTGTTTATTAATCGGTCTACACTAGTCATGTTTTTATCAACTGTTGACTGAGTGTTGACTGATTTGTCTGCCAATTATTATCACCAGCATTGTCAGCGTTTGCTTTTCTGTGTGTGTTACTAAAATGGTTGAGAAAATTATGCTGAGGCATTTTGAAAAATATTTCTAAACATTCTTTTGAAATGACATTCTTGTGATGTTAGTGCCACTGTCACCCATGAATATCAGATGAACTTTTGACCAGCATGTGCGTGCTCAACAGTCCATTAATGACAAGTCAGCCATTATGACTAATTCTTGCATGCAATCTGTGCACCTGCTAGTGTTTTTCAGCTCAATGTGGCAATGGAGGATTTTTGTTATGGATTACCTTTCAGAAAAGGGTCTGACCTGTGTGTGTATATGTAGGTGTTTGTCCCTATAGTAATTGGAACTTTTCACCCTATTTAGGGGCTATTAGGCATCTTCCATTCCAGTCATAAATGTCAGAGCTGCCAATGCGGTGACCACAGTTCTCTGGAGAGGCATGCTTCCTGCCTTACAGCTCTTTAATGCTTAAAGTACAAATAGAAATAAAAAAAAAATCTGATTGTAGCCAACTCGCAGCAAATTCTGTTTAAAATCTCTTTGAATAGTCATCAGGTGCACATTCTGCCCCAAATATAAAGAAAGCAGAGAACAACTGAACGAAATTGTGCAAGGAGAGTGAGGGATTGAACTATTTGACTCCTTTTCATCTTGTTTTTTTGTACAAGTCAGGGCTAAAACAAGCTCTTATTGCTTGAAATGTTGGCAATTAGCTGTGGAAAGCTAAAGTGCATGCAACATGACTGAAAACATTAAAGTCTGTGTCTTTAAAACATATTCTGGTTTGAGATTAATCAATAGTATTTGTGGAATAATGTTGTTTTATTATTATAAAAAAAAAAATCAAGGTAACAGAGGATGCAAATTAGGCCAGTTTTCTAGGATTTTTTGGATGCAATTAATCGTGATTAATTGTTTGACAGCAATGATATATATATATATATATATATATATATATATATATATATAATAAGTGCTGTCAAATGATTAATCATGATTAACCACTTCCAAAATAAAAGTCTTTATTTACATAATATATGTGTTTATGCTGTGTTTATTTATTATGCTTATATTAAAACACACACATACAGTATATATTATGAAAGTATTTACATGTAAATGCCTTATTTTCTTATATTTGATATTATATCTAAATATATTTAATATATCATTAAATATATACATGCATGTGTTTGTATTTATATATATTTAATAAATATATACAGTACATACAAATATATTATATAAAATATATATATATTTTGATGTGATTAATCATGATTAATCCTTTGACAGCACTAATATATACACTATATTACCAAAAGTTTTCGCTCACCCATTCAAATGATCAGAATCAGGTGTGCTAATCACTTGGCC
>JAUCNO010000386.1:3796359-3859833 GCA_032353835.1 Enteromius viviparus | reverse complement strand
AATTATCACAGAGGTTGTGAGAGAAAAACACAGACATGGCAGATTCAGATGGGATTAAAATCACCAAGTACGTCTGTGACACAAAACATTCTCTAACGACCCCCTGTAAAACTAGTCCCGTCCGAATAGAGCTTTACTTTTAGTCAATATTTAGGTAGCACACATATTCTGAATGCCTTCGGCAGAATTCAAATAGAGTCATTTTAATCTAGATTTAAAAAATTCATCTATGCCCACCCCTAATATATATGTATATGCACACACACATTACTAAATAATAAAAAACAAGTGAGGAAATATTACTATTGTAGTTTAACTGTTAAAAAAAATAATAATAATAATAATGATTTCATTACCTATAATTTTCTCATGTTAAAGATTCAAACATACCATTGATTTAAATGTTTGTAGGGAGAGGTCAGTCTTACAGTGTGAACTATGAAACAAACTCTATCTCTTAGACATAGTGTGTAGGTAGTACATAATTTACCCAGATGCACTGCCTGTTTACAGTTCCTTTATGCCATCTGATATCACTTAAATCCTTCCTTGATACATTTAGTCGTCCATTAGCTCTTAAGTAAAGGAGGCGGTCTAGTACAAGCGATCGACTTAGTAAAACACACGGCGCAGCAAAACACCATGCATGATGATTATACGAATCTTCCCCTGTCAGCAGATGCATGTATAATGCTAATGGAGGATCTCGCTCATCAGAAGAGCGTGACCTCCCTGATATACAATGCTGAGACGACTACTTGATGATCAGAACCGCTGCCGGGGTTCCAGGTCAGGGTGATGGCTCGAGGTTGTGGAAAACGAATGCTATCGGTCAGCCCAGAGATTTTATATGAACCCCGCCGAAGAAGACGATGCACAAAAGCCCCCTAAAGCAGCAACACATACTCTGTTACTATGGGAACCTATCAGAACTGTGCTTTGTCCTTGACGGAATCAGATGGATAGAGAAGCTGTATTAGTGGAGCTTAGAAGAGAGAGAAACAGACCGAGGACAAAAAAAAGAGTAAAAGCAGGAAGCAGCATGCGTGAGGATGAATGGAGATACAGTACGCCTGCCTTCGAGTGAATTTCAACACAACGGGAGACTCTTGACCCTCAACCCTTGCTCTGATTGATCTGTATGTATCGATTTAGTGCATTAAGAATTTATTATACCGCTAGACGTGTCACTAGATTACACAAGCTCTTTGCTGACGAATTAGGTAACAGCAAAAAAGACAACAGTGTATTGGGTCGGAGAAACAAAGGTCCCTCGCACACATACACACATAAAGAATGAAACACATGGCACACAGGGACTAAAACTAGTCTCATCTTTCCCAAACAGAACAATAGTATGTGCAGGTGTTTCATCTGATCAGAAATAGAGCACCCACCCACACACACACACACAGTTATACAAAGACACACGGAAACTCATACGTCTGCACCAACGAGCACACACATACATTCTCATTCACCTAAACCGTTTACGAGCAACCACGCATGCAGTGCACCTTTCTTGAACAAACAATGCTACGTTAGATACACTGTCTGTGGGTCGGAAAATAAGTTAACGGAGTTGTTACCTAAAAATGAAAACTCTGTCATCATTTACTCAGGCTTTTGTTGTTCCAAACCTTGATGACTTTCTGTCTTCCATGGAACACAAGAGGAGATATTTTGACTAATGTCTGAAATTAAAATGAATGGGAGCTTTCAAGTTTAACAACACACAAAAGAATAACCACAAATGTGTAAAAAATATTGTTAATGTCTTCCATACAAGTCGAGACTTGGTCATTATTCACCGATTTTTCTTCGAATATTATTGGAGCAAATGGGAACACAAAAATTGGATTTCGTTTTGCTCAACTGGGATGACTTCTGCTTTTGGGAAGCATGCAGATATAAAAAGAGTGAGTCAGTAAATTAAACTTAAAGAAACAGATCAGTCTGATTCATGAACCAGACTGGGTTTGGTAACTGGATTCACCAATTCACTGAAAAGATTTGATTCAAAAGAATCATTCATGCATGAATTGGGCATCAGTTAACTCTAAAAAAACACTCACAAAGATGCAGAGTTTGGGAAAATGTGAAGGTCAACTAAGTCAGTAAATGTAAGTTTAAAAATACATATCAATCGAATTCATGAACCAGTCTGGATCCACCAATTCAGTGAAAAGACTTAAAAGAAAATGATTTAAAAGAATCGTTTGTGCGTATATCTAAAAACTCTCACAGACAGGCATAATTTGGGATTTTTTTACCTTTACCACAAATTTGATGAACAAGACTGTACTTTATCATGATTCAATTGCTTGTATGTGCTTATATATATGTAGATGTATATTTGAAGTGCTGCTACTGTTGAGATGAATAGTTTGTGATTGTGATAAGTTAATTAGTATTTTTCCTCATGTCACTTCCAGATAACAGAGCATTTGAATTTGAATAGTCCAGGATTGGACAATAAGCGTGCGCGCTGTTGTTTCCTGCAGCCGGACAGAAGTGAGGTGAGCGGCGTGTGTCCGTAGGCAAAGCACATGGAAAGCAGCGAGAGACATCTCCCACACATCGCGGCGCGCAGGGCGTGCAGGCAGAGAGCTGAAATCCGTCCTCCTTTCGTTTCCTTCTCTTTGTCAATGCAAATTGAGCGCCGTCCAAAAGCTGCACCGCTGCAACGGAGCACGCTTCCTGTTTGACAAGGTGCATGCGTGAGCTTCTGCAGAGGTGGAGGGATGTGTGCTGGAGTCGAAGCCGGGCCTGTGGTTTTCATGCCCACTCGCTCAGTTGCCACATGCAAGCGTGCATGCGGGCGCTCAGCTGGCTCGATAAGGTCAGACGGTGACGGCTGTTTCTGGTGTGGAATTGCATCACAGCATAAGACCCATTACTTTTGCTGCTCGACCTGGGTTCTAGTGATGCGTATCTCCCTATCTGGCAGACTCCTTTGTGCTGTGCTATCTCTCTCTCTCCGGATGTCAAAGGCGGCCAAAGCAGCACTTATGTGACACCTATTCAACTTAATCCTCTGTTTTAATCACGGTTTATCTATATCTTAATCAATTAACCCAGCATCTGCAGATGACCAACAGAATGCGTCGCTAATTTGCATGAAAATCCACATCATTAGATTACTAACATCATTACATTACTAATACCCATTACCCAGTATGCAGATTACTAGATAGATGTAAAATAGCACCAGATGGCTTTGAAATCAGAGACTGTAGTCACTTTAAATTTAAGATAATTGTTTTATTTGTTCACACAATCTGTTTTAAGTCACTTACGGGCTTTTTCGTTCCCCAGTTTTCCATATAAAATGATCTCAGGCTTCGCTAGTTTTTGTCCTTTGTTTAAAATCTTTGTTGATCCCATATTCCTGGACGGAGGAAGATGGTTATATCGTATTACCGGCTAATACATGAATCGGCTGTAATTGCTCATCATAATGACTTTTTGGCAGTGGTTTTCCAGAAAGCTGGACAAAATAGGAAACCCTGTTTGGGGGTTATTCAAGGAGAGCTCTGTTTTTGCTCTCTGTAGAACAGGTGGTGAGCTGAGCTCGGTAGGATTGGTTGGCAGGGGCTTTTCGTTGAGTTGGTGAGGTGGCAGCTGCGTTGAGCACTGAGCAAAAAGTAGCGCTTCCCTCCCTCCCCGTCTCACTTTCAGCACACCCACGTGCCACCCGCATGCCGAAAAGAGCTACTCTCGCCCCACTCTCGCTGTGATGGGATGAGGGTGTAGCGAGGGGGTGGTTGGGGCGGGGGGCAGTGTGTTGCAATCAGTGCAACTGAGAGATGAGGAAAGATTTTAGTGTATTTCAGTGTGAGTGGTAATGTTGTCAGTGAAATGTTCGTTAACATTTTTTTTATAGATCAGACGTAAAAATGCACATCATGGTGAAAATGTTGTTTAAAAAAAATAAGTACACTGAAATGCTAGACATCAACAATCAAACAATTCAAAATAATATAAGAAATGCTTACAATTTTCTTATTAACATTTTTTTAATTAGATGCAGTGTTTAGAATTTTCATACTTACATAGTTTAAATTTGAAAAAAGTTTAGTTCTACACATTTTTTATGCTTGTGTTTTTTAGTTAATTTTTAATATTTTAAATAAATAAATATTAAATAATTTCAGTAATTCGACTTAAACATTCCAGTTTTTATTCAGTTATATATATTATTAAGTTTACAAAGTTTTTGTTTACATTATATATATGTGTGTACTATGTATGTTTATTATGTATATGTAAATACACACACATGCAGTAAATATTTTGAAAGTATTTACATGCATATTATGCATCAATATATTAAACATATAAACAACATACACATGCTTGTGTTTGTATTCATATATACATAATAAATATACACATACACACGTTTTATATATATATATATATGTGTATATATATATAATTTTTATGCAATTAATCACCATTAATCATTTTATTAATTTATTTATTTATTACTATTATTAGGATTAGCGCATTATCTAGTCATTGTTTTGCTCATTTTGTGAGTCTCCGCATCCTAGATATACATCCTCTCTCGATCATATGTTTGATTTATGTTCACTGCTACAACAGCAGTCTCACCTATCTCCTCTTTTTGAAGGTTGGCCTACTTATAGGTGTGGAGTATTTTCCCTATTGTGTGGTATGAAGCAGGTAATCCCTACTGTATGTCATCTGTCATCCAACACTCTTGCATATGGAGGATTTGGCCTGTGAAGAGGAATATAGAGGGGGTAGGCCACCCCCCTGTCCGCACGAGGAGTGCCCTGCTGGGAATGGAACACCTCCGACACTGGCCTGTTGGCTCATCTTCGCAGGTCATTAATCCAACATTCTGTCATTAGTGGTTCCACGCTGTTCCTCAGCAGCTGTCCTTCATACTTGATAGCAGTATTCTGAAGTGCTTATTAAACAGAGCACAGGCTGGACAATGTGCTTCTGTTGACACAAATGAGCAGCGGATGACACTCGCTCTCCCTGCAATCAGGAAGGGTGCTTGCAATTAATTAGCGTTGGTCTCTCCAGCTAAAGATGCAGTCAAGAGGTGCCCTAAGATGTTTGTACTGTGATCTGGAGACTAACAACAGCACACGTGGGGATCAGGAAGCGGTTACTTAATTCTGTGTCAAACAGAGTTAGGTGTGTGTGAGATTAACATCAGATAATAACTGTGCACACTTGACCAATTAGCAGAGGTTAGGTCGTGCCAGGTCATGGCTTTGGTCAATTGACCCTCCACTAAGGGTGAGTTAGCTAAACAATAACCCCCTCTGTAATTGCTCTCTCTCAGTTAACCTTTATAGAATGTCCCTCATGACCTGGAGAAAGGTAACAGTCAAGAGTGATGTTGCAACACATTTGTTTTCATCTGCCTTCAAAGTAACTGTTGTACACATTAATTTGAATAAAAAACTCCAAGCAGAATTCAAACGCAAGACTTTTTTGAAAGCCATTTCAAATTATAATTTTCTATTTACTCTACCCTGTTTACTGGAGTCACAATATGAGCCACCATGCTTTCTAGACATCTGCAAAAAAAACATTGTTTGGCCACTACAGGACATCTGTAATCTGCCAATGGACTGAATTACAGTAATCAAGTTTTATGAGGTGAGAGACGGGAAAAAAGCTTGTACAATTCTGGGTGCACGGAGTTGAAACTAAGTTGGATGCACGGTACACATGTGGTTCTGATCTTTTGGCATTTGCGATGGAGGACAAGATTTGAATTTGCATCTGCTTTAATAATCCCTCTCTTGCCCTTCTTGTAGCTTTGGACCGATCCATCCATCCGTGCATGCAGGATTGCCAACATTTCATATACTCTGGAGGGTTCATTTCTGTTCCTAATGAGACCTTTTGCTGTCACGGACAGCATGGCTCTTATGATGTGTTCTTCTTCGCTAAATAAGAAAACTCTGCTTTGGACTACCCAGTAGACTGCTTGGAATGTTTTTATTAAAAACTGCCATCTTCACATAGTCTAGTGATGAATGGCCTGCTAAATCTTTCCCTTGCTCCAATTTACTGCAGGGATTAATAGAAGCCAAAGTTTAATTACGGCGTGTGAGTGGAGACACATATTAAGGCTCTTTGTTCTCTCTGTAGATGAAAGGTGATTACAGGTGTAGTACAGCTCTATGTATCGCTGCTTTGGAAATACACCTCAGTGATTCACCTTCACTTATACTCAGATGTGGTTTTGCATCAGAATGCCTTTTTTTGGTCTATCAGCGGACTGATTCCATTATTTAATTTTGAGTTATTTAATTTACTGTGCTTTTTCTACTGTAGAGATTTCAACTTCTCGAGTCAAATCTTGAGGTATTACTTTATTGTTTCCTATCTGGGCTTTTATTTCACAGCCGTTGGAATGGAAAACAGCTTTTTTTTAAATATCTGTTGAGGTTCGATTAAGGTTCTGACTAAGGAAACTCTTACTATATATCACAGCACCGAGGCAGGGAGTTACAGACATTATGAATCAAAGCTAGCAAAGTGCTGACAGAACCCACAGCGTACTGTATTACTCACCTGACGTCTATGTCACAGAATTTCTTTTTCCACCTTTACAGTCCCTCTTGACAAGTTGGAAAGAGATCTTGGAAACAACAGCATCGTGGGATTGTGTTTGTCTAGCGTGCCTCACAAATGAGCTTGATACTTATCTCTAGCAATATAATTGTTCATACTTGTACTCAGGGATTTTTTTTAAAATGCACATTGCATTAAAATAAGTTTGGTTCCCCTGTGGTCAAGACATGGTTGCGATCTTTCTCTAAATCACTTTATTTTTTGACAAATGAAACCAAATGTACGATCAAAACTTTTATAGTGTTTTTGAGGCATTTTGATGCAGTGGCTAACCGATTCACATGCTTTTGAGTCTCTGCGTTTGATTTGTGTTAAGCTTCTCTTCATCACAGGAGGACGGAGGAAGGGAGGGAAGGACCGCCACTCCTCCTCCTCCTTTGAGTCTGGATCCCTTGATCAGCAGCCTGCGCCTCCAAACGCCGTGTCATAGGTTCTGACGAGTGCAACCGCTCAACGTATCAAAGACCCGAGTTGTCTGTCTCGCCGCATTGATCCCAGTCTCTCAGAAAAAAAGAAATAAAAACACTGACAGTATTAGGAAAAGAGATGAGCCCTCGACTTGACGTGTGTTGAAACGTGCCCTGCTTTCAGAGCCCACCGAGCTAACTGGGAGTCTTTTGAGTAAGACGGGGGAGGGGGGTAACTGCGCTTCATGACATGCTTTTTTTAAATGCTTTTGGCTGTGAACGGCTGTTTCTTCGTGCGGTGGAAGAATCGGTGGCATTTTGTTTTGCTCGAGCGCTATGATCAACCAGCTTGCCTGGGCCACCGTGTGACAGGAAGCATTGCTAACAGAGACGTTATTACACTGACAGCCAAAAAAAACACCAGAGATGTGAAGTGTATGAGGAGATAAAATAGACCTGCACTATCAGTATTTTGCCATTATTTGAGTGTGTTTACTTTGTTTCATCCATCTGGTTGTCTTCACAGCTGACCCCGTTAGCATGCTTTGTTTCAAGAGAGACAGCATTATGCCAGCCTAGTCTTTCATAGCCAGACTTTTGACTGGGTTCTCATTGCAGCCTATACTGGCCAAGAACTGCCCACTTAGACAGGAAGAGACAATCTGATTAAACACTGATAAAAGGAAATTCTTTTGTAATCAATCTAACATGCTGATTTGGGGCTCAAGAAACGTTTATTTCCTTCTCTTATTCCGTTATCGATGTTAAAAAAGTTCTGTTTAGTGATACACTACTACTGTGGGCAGAAGGAATAAAAACAAACGAAAGAGAAAAAATACTTTTATTTAGAAAGGTTGGGTTACATTGATCCCAAGTGACAGCAAATACATTAGTAATATTAAAACAGATTTCTGTTTCTAATGAATGAATCGAAATTTATCCCCCCCCCACTTAAAATATTTAGAATTATTGTTAAAATAATGATTTCTGACAATTAAGCACCAAAACATCAGTATATTAGAATGACGGATCATGTGACAGCTATCATGTGACAGCTATCAGGGATAAAACGGTGGTAATAATATTTCTAAATTGTGCTGTTTTAATTGTATTTTTGACAAAAACATCCATATAAGATTTATATATTTCATCTGAAATCTGAATAAATAAGTTTTTATTGATGTATGGTTTGTTAGGATGGGACAATATTTGGCCGAGATACAACCATTTGACAATTGGAATGTGAGAGGGCAAAAAAAAAAAAATGTAAATAAGAGAATCATCTTTAAAGTTGTCCAAATGAAGTTAGAAGCATTTATTATTATTATTATTATTATTATTTATAAAAAAAAAGGTTTTAATATACTTACAGTATTTACAAAATATCTTCATGGAACATAACCTTTACTTGATTTTTGAAAAGAAAAAAGAAAGATCGATTATTTATTATAAATCATCCATTATAAATTATTTTGACCCTTACAATGTGGTTTAGACTAAATATGCTAAATATACCTCAGTGACTGGTTTTGGGGTCCAGGGTCATATTATATATATATTTACTTAATGTGTATATATATATATACAGTGTATATATATGAATAGTTAATATGCATTTTTTTAAAAATCATATTTTTTAATTGTGCATTCCAATTAATTTCTTTATAATTTCTAAAATAATATGCTAGTGTACTGTATATACATTATAATTTATTTTGAATCTTTCTTCATGTATTCATTTTTGAGATCGAGGGATTTTAAATCAGTTATATGGTAGAGACAAGACACTATAGTCAAAACACAAAACCCGATGATAAAAATCAGTTTTTGATCACTTTCCAGACTTATTTTTTGTGGTAGCGAGATAGATGGAAGATTACAGTCGTTTAGCGAAACACACTCATTTAGCTCGACGACTTCTTGGTTTCCTCTTTGGAGAGGGGTAGCCACCTGCTCAGTGTGATGTCAGCGATGTCTGCTTTCCCCTGCTCAACATGTGGTGCGATGCAGGGCGGTGGAGTGAGAGGAGGTGTTGCTGGTGCACGCGCACACACGCGTTCTCACACATGCACACACAGCGTACTGGGAAGGCTAAGGAAGTGTGAGGTGCCACAGCGTCAGGTCTCTGGTGCTCCCAGCAGCCCATGCCGAACACACTCCACTTCCTGCCTGAGCTGACAATCTGCTCTCTGCCGACTGCATGTGTGTGCGTTTGTGCGTGCAAGTGCAAACACTGTGAAATTCAGTTCCTTTGAAATGTCAGGTGCGCAGGCCTAATGCAAAACCGTGTTAGTTACAAGATGTCCCTGAAAAGATTTTCCTAGCCTTGAAAGCTTCGGAGGAACGATGCAAGAAAGCGACTTGTAAATTGCGATCTGTGAGTATGACGTCCATTTAAACGATTTCAGAACTAAAATATCCCAAGCCTCACTCGCTTTCTCCCTCCAGTCACCCTCTGGCCAAAACAAATTGTGTGGCGAAGCAGGAACATTTTAAGTGCGACTCGATGCGCTGTTCCTGGAGGATTGGATCTTGGCAGGGCTGCACCGGTAGCGTGGCAGGAGGGGGGTTTCACTTTATCTCAATTCTGTCGGTTTCCTCATCCCATCTGTGAGCTTGGCAGCCTTGTTAAACTGACATTGCTAGTCTCCTATCTCACCTTCTAATTTTTGCCCTGCAGCCCATCCAAGAATCGCAAGTGCATCCGTTCTCCCGTGCTGCTGGTTTCCATGGTGTTGAGGAACTGTGGTCTGTGGTGGCATACCAGTTTGGTGCATGCCATGCTCCAGTGGTCCTTCTTCCTCGAGTACTGTACGGAGCAAACGGTTCTCGTTGTTTGCGATGTGAAGGGATAGTGTACCCAAAAATAAACATTCTGTTATTGATAATGCACCATCATGTTGTTATAAACCAGAAAAATTGGTGACTTTTGTCTGTTTAATGCAGGTTTGGAATAGGATGGAGGTGTGTAAATAATAGAAACCTTCTAAAAGCATAGGATTTTAGTTTTTAATCTCAAACCACTGTGGAATTATTTATTTTATTTGCTTATAAATTAATTACAAATTATATAAAATTGTACATAAATGTGTTATCTAATAATACATGAAACTATGACAAATAATGGGAACCAACGAATATAGTTTTTATTTTAGTTGTAGTAACGCCATTTAATGAGTTAATTCAGCAGCTTTAATTGCTATTTAAAATTAGGAAATGTAAAAAAATAACTATATATAACTTAAATTATATATCAAACTTTAAAGTTTTATTTATTTATTTATTTATTTATATTATAAATGTAAATTTATTTGAAATTAAAATGTTATGCAATTATTAAAAATGGTTTCATTGTATTTATGAGTTTATATATGAGTGCTAATGTCAAGAAGATAGTCCAAGCTTATGTTTAGTACACTCTGTCAGTATACTCTATCATTTCTGTCAAGTTGTGAGCTAGAAATCAAGGTTAATATGTAATATTAAAGTAATATTTTAATTTTGGCTTTAGTACAGTGACAATATTAAATAGCATAAATATAGATATTCCATTATATACTGTACAGTAGACTCAAAATGATTTTGACCAATATTTAAATATTTGGTAACACTTTAGTATAGAGACCAATTCTTATTTGTTTATTGGCATGCCTGTTATTAACATAAGCTATTTATTAGCACTGATAAAGCACATATTCTGTATTAAAATATTCCATATCCCTATTCCTACACAACACCTAAACTTAACAACTACCTCACATTAATAAGCACCAAAATAGGATTTTATTAAGGCAAAAGTCATAATTAATTGGTTGTTAATAGAGAGAATTGAACCTTAGAATAAATTGTGACCCAATATAATTTTTTTTGATAATATTCATGCTTAATATTGCTCTCACATACTCCTTAAACATGAAAATATATATAGTTGCCTTTATTTGTATATATATAGTTAATGATGAGTCCCAAAAGGCTACCTTGATTTGTTGGGGCATATAAATAGACTGTAATCCTGTCAATGATTGTTGCTTTTTTTGCTAAGGAATCTTTTCATATATTTTATGCAGGGGCCATTTGAAGGTTTTTCATCCGACATTTAACACTGTCACAGGCTGTCAGTTTGCAGCACAGTGAGTAATGTTTTGAAGATCCGGGATGAGATGAGAGGAAAAGTTTAGAATGCAGAAATCTTTGCTGCCTTTACCTAAACTAAATGCAGCGACGCGGCTCCCAGTGAACGCCTCAGAGAGCACAGGAAGCTTAACTGTGTTAATTAGCCCTGAATAGGTAAGACGGTGTTCAGCCCAAACCACTTTGGGATTGTAGGGACTCGGTATGCTCCCATTTGAGAGGGGAACTCCCAATTACTATGCAGAGCCTTATATGTTGACGTGTAAAATCTTCGAGTCTTGCTTTACATATTCAATCTTGGATTGACACAGCCAGAGTCAAAGAAGAGAACGGTAGTCTGGCTTTTTACAAATATCCTGCTGAGCCAAGCACTTTATTGGCTTAGAGGCTATCTGCTTTGTGTAAATACACAGCCCTGGAAGCCCTGGCAGTGGCGGGGTGAATTGATTTCCTCTGGTGGGACAGACCCTGGATCTGTGTGAGGAGGAGACGGCAGCTGTGTACTTTTCTGTCTCTCTCTCTCTCTCTGTCACTATGCTGCGTCAAGGCCACTTTCAACCCTATTTCTCCCCCCCTTTACTGTTTACTACTCCCTCCTTCTTCTCACACTCTCTCTGCCTACACTTCATCATGTTTTTTTTCCTTCTGACACTCAGTTTTTTTCCCCTCTATCTCTGAATATATTGTCGCGTCTGGCTGTGAGTGTGCTTTAAGCACATGCTGCAACCTTGATGTTCTCTCCCTCTCTCTTTCTCCCTCCCTCTCTGCCTTCTTGTCCTCCTCTATTTCTGCATCCTAGCTGCTGCAGGTCTATATTTCTCTCCCCCCAACAAGCTCAGGATCTTTCCCCTGTGTGATGTAAAATGCGGATCTAGGTGAGGGAATGGCCATCCGCTTGTACATCTCTCGTTCTTTGGATGGGCTCTGGGAGAAACCTAGATTTAGCAGCTCCATGCTATCTCTGTTGTGTTTGCCGTGCATGGCTTAATTAGCTGTTGCACACAGCATGGCAGAGTACGTCTTGGATGCATTATATAATGCGTTATATAATTGGATACATATTTCATGTTGAATGTTGGAGAGGGAGTCTTCAGAGTCACATCCTGTAGTTGAATATGAGCGCAAATGTCAAGAAGAGAGTATAGGCTTATGTTCAGTACACTCAATATCAGTTCAGTGACAACATGAAACTGCAGCAGATAAATATAGATACATTATATACTGTATAGTAGACTCAAAATTATTTAAAAATATTTGGTAACACTTTAGTATAGGGAGCAATTCTTAGTTGTTTATTAGCATGCCTGTTATTAACATGAGCTATAGTACTAATAAAGCACATATTCTGCATGAACATATATCCCTCTTCCTACCCAATACCTAAACTTAACAACTACATCCTTAACTATTAATAAGTGGAAAAATGATTTTATTAAGGCAAATGTCATAATTAAATTGGTTGTTAACCTTAGAGAGAATTGAACCTTAAAATAAATTGTGATAAAATATTATTTTCTTTGACAATATTCATGGTTAATATTGCTCTCACATACTCTTTAAACATGAAAAAATATATAGTGTATAAATAAATATATAGTTTATTTATATATATATATATGGCTATATGTACCAACAATACATTGTATGGGTCAAAATTATAGATTTTTCTTTTATCATTAATCATAATCATTAAAAAAAAAAAAAATATATATATATATATATATATATTATATATAGTATACATATATTATACTATACATAATCATTACTATATTAAGTAAAAAGCATGTTTTATCAATATATTTTGTCAATATGAATGTGATTAGAATTAATTATAAATAATAACTACTATAATAAAAAGAAATTATGCATGATTACTATAAAATAACGCTAACCCGGAACATATAGTAAGTACACATAGTTAATTAATATTACAGTGCATAGTTAAAATAGGATAACCAAATAATAATACTTAAATATATTAGTATCATGAGGCAGGTTTGCTGAAAAAGAGAACTGAAAGGGCTTTTTGATTGTTTTAAAATGGTTATTTATTTAATGGTTATAAATTGTGTTACTTATGTTAATAAGTAAAAAAAAATCTGCAAAAAGTCTGCAGCAAATGTGTTTTTGAAGTCATTGTATTGCTGGCATCTTTTCTTTGTTGAGCGTGATTAGCTTGTCAGAAACTCTCTATGAGAGATCAATTCAAGATGTTTTCTAGTTCGATGTTCTTTGTAAACGAACAGGTCTTGTTGATTGTTGGAGTAATTGCTGTAAGCCTCAATGAGTCATTTCTTTTCCCAAAAGCGGAGAGGTTTACAATAGATGTTAACAAGCTCATGGCATGGCACCAGCTTACAAATATCTGACTGGAAACGGGCTGCAACATAATAACCCCTCAGGAGAGGAACATTTGTGTAGTTTACAACTGAAACGTTAAGCGTGTCATGACCTGGCCGTCATATTGTAATGTAACGTGAGTTAACACAAAAACACCCAACTGAGTCATTCCATCACAAAGTCTTACAAGGCACATTTGATGGTCGTGTTTGTTTTGCACTGCAGGGAATAATGTCACGGCATGTAGAGGTTTTCCTGGAGCTAACAGATGCTCTGCTAGCTGATTGCGATGCAGTGGCCCGGGATGATAGTGGCATCTGGGGGGTGCTTGGAGGGGGGAGCTTGTGACCAGGCCACCGCTGCGTGAACGGATTGCATTTCCAGAGTGATAGATAATACTGCAGCCCAGCTCATTGACAGAAATTCATTTATTCAAACCCTTCATGTTCACTAACCTCTCTGCTTACAAACCCATTAGCCTTGAAATAAATCCTCGCGCTGGAGAAAATGTACTTTACTGTTTCAGCCACCTGTCCAACCAGCTTTTGCTCTTAGTATCTTATGATGCTAGAAACTGTATACATTTTTTCTTGCATTGCCGAAGTTGTGAAGAGTTCACCTTTACGAACAGCTGTTACTACGTTACTACTGATGTATATTAATATATGAATGGCTCAGGCACTTACTCTGAGAATGTTCCAGAGCCCTTCAGGGACATTCACAGGACAGCCTAGCATATTTTTAGAGACAAACAATATGTCCAATGTGCCCTCCTGTTCATCCAGGAGCAAGGCCCAAGTTTAGACCCTGCCACACACTGAATCAAGAATGCTTTTTAAATTCAGTTTCAATTCCTGGAGTTGAATTTACTTGCGGTAACAAACATGATGCACGATTTCAATTTGAATGCAAGAAACAAATAAACTAAAAATAGCAAAGCATAGACAGATAGATTTACATTAACATTTACATATTTATGCATTTCATGCCAATTCTAAATATTAAACAACCCAGCTGCACAGAAAAATTTTGAGCCCTGTATTTTTGAACCAACCGTGTGTGTATAGAGACAAAAACAAAACCGCTGTCAAAAGGGTGTATTGCTGAACACTAGTGTTAAAAGTTTGTGATAAACAGAGCAAGCACTGAATTTCTAAAAGCAATTAATAAGACTGATTATTGTAGAATGGAGATTTAGAATGACCTTGGACCAACGAAACCAGGGTACAAGGGTACATTTTAGTGCTGCACGATTAATCATATCGCAATCACAATCGCGATGTCAGCTTTTGCGATTATATCACAGCAAATGTTGCGATTATTTTAAATAAATAAATGCATTAGTGGATGTAACAAGACATTCATTCTTGCTCACACCAGACGCGAATGAAGCGTTAAGCGCGAGTCATTTACATGTTATGTCAATGCAAAGACATCCTGCAGCACGATTCGCGCGAATTAAGCACCGCGTTAAACACGCCGGATTTACACTGCAGGCTGTAAGCAACTTGCAGCCCTGGTACATTTACAAAATTTAACCCACCCAAGTGCACACACACAGCAGTGAAAAGTGGACAACCACACGCACACCCGGACAAGTGGGCAGCCATTTCTGCGATGCCCGGGGAGCAGTTAAGGGAACAGTGCCTTGCTCAAGGCTCTAACCTCAGTCGTGGTAGTGGAGGTGGAGAAAGCGCTGGTTATTCACCCCGCCCCCCACCTACAATCCCTTCCGGACCTGGGACTCAAACCCACAACCTTTGGGTTACAAATCCAACTCCCTATCTATTATGCCACGACTGCCCCCTTGATGTATGGTTTGTTAGGATAGGACAATATTTGGCAGAGATACAACAAAACTGGAATCTAAGGGTGCAAAAAAAAAACTAAAAATTGATATTAATAATAAGAAATTATATGTAGGAAATGTAAAAAATATCTTTATGAACTTAATGAATCCTAATAAAAAAAAAAAAATCGATAATTTTGACCCATACAATGTTTTTTGGCTATTGCTACAATTGTACCCATGCTACTTAAGACTGGTTTTGTGGTCCAGGGTCACATTTGACTATTTAGTTAATTTTTTTCACTCAAATTATATTTTTCACTCATAATTAGCCCTGCATAGCACATTCTGTAACCGAAGAATGAAAATAGCCCAAATTCAGTCGTGAAAACATGTAGATCAAAATAGAATACTCTATAAACTGCTATAAAATTGCGAGCCTGATGCAGCCGTTTCACACAGTGCCTTCAGCTTTTGCGTAGCTCAAATGTGTATAGTCAGAGAAATTGAGTTAATTTCAGCAGCAAATGTTCTATTCAAAATAATTGTTCGGAAGTGGAAAAATATAATTTCTTAAATTACCCCCAATCTAAGGTCTTTTCCATGCCCCGGTGGACTGCATGAAAGGCATATACAAAGCCTGAAACTGTTTGCTGTGTACTTTAATAGAACTCTTGTTCTTGCACTGGGCAGCAGCCTAGTCACCTGCGCCGCAATGTGTTTGGGTTCGGGGAAGCGGAGGGGAATTGGACGCAACAGGGGTCTTCTGTTTGGGAAGCCCCCGGTGTTCATTCCCAACTTCAGCCAGCTGATCTGAATCAGGGCCAGGGCTAAAATTGTTCGTGCTTGTCTGGGCGATTTTTGTAAACTGACACTGCGGGCGAGGGGGTTCTTTTGGGGTGGCCGTGCCCTCTCCGTGCCTCGCGTTTAAACGCAACAGGTGCAGTGGGGCAACTTGAACCCTGTGGAATGACAGACTGCTGAGAGAGCTGCTCTAGGGACGGTGCTCAGAGGGGTATTCGCTCCACAAGCTTTCTTTTCCCCTGTACTTTTCCTTCGGGCAAAATTGGAGACAGCTGCTGGGGAGCGGCGCAGATAGGAAAACACGCTCCTGGGTTGCATAACAGGAGAAAGCAGGTCCCCGATGGTGCACGGAGTGTGAGCCACTGCCTTGCACTCCAGTGAGCAATTGTGCAGCCCTCGCTTGAGAGCCTGTTTGTTTTGGAATGGCTGCTGAGTGACTGTTTTCATCAGCGTTTGTGCATGGCCTGTCAGACTACACACACGCACCCCCCTGAACTCCCGCCGGGCCTCCTAGGAGAATCACTCCTGGCGCGAGTCATGCCGGGGTTGAGAGGTCAAATGGAACACTGACATGAATTTGTGCTCGGTTCATCAAGGCCTGAAGTGCGATGTCACAAATCTGGGACTGTGACCCTGCAGTGTGTTAAATGAACAGCTAAATTAATCTTGATTTTGAGCCCGGAATATGCAAATAACAGCATCATATTTATTCTTGCCATGAGCAGTTTGCCCATTTAATGCATGAGTGTGTGTTTGATTGTGTATGTGTGTATATATATATATATTAGTGCTTTGAAACGATTAATCGTGATTAATTGCATACAAAATAAAAGTTGTTGTTTACATAGTATGTGCGGTTACTGTGGATATTTATTATGTATATAATATATAAATATACATATGCATGTATATTTAAGAAAAATGTTACATTTATATAGTTAATGTATTTTTATATCATTTATATAAATATAAAAATATACATTATTTTGAAAATGCTGCACATGTCTGTCCTATATACAGTATGTTTATTTATATATACGCATATATGTTTATGAAAGATTTACATGTATTTAAATGTAACATAATTTTCGTAAATAATATATGTTTTTATATTTTTTTATGTATTTATACAGTATATGCATAACAGATATACATAGTACACACACATACTGTATATTGCATAAAAAAACCTTATAAGTTATAAAACTTTTATTTTGCATGCTATATATATATATATATACTTGTGAAATGACATTTTGCACATGCTTAAAATATGTTCTATAAAACTATTTATACACTAAATAAAAGGCCACGTTTATTTCATTTTGGTTCATCATGGCTGTTCTGGAGGAACAGTGTGTAGGTATTTGATAGGTGTGAGGTTTTGTGTTAATTGGATACTGCACTGCAGTGCTTTTCATCCACTGTGTCTCATTTTCAGGCTATCTTCAGGTTAATCACTTACTGAATCTGCAAACCCCTCTGTACTGCTAACATGCTCTAATTGTGTGATTCATTTATGTGTGCGTAAAAGCTCTTGTTTTCGAGCAGTTGGCTGTGTCCTGTTCTCATGCGCTTGATGGATCTAATGGAAAGTACTGTGCAGCATTACAAATGAGACCCAGCACAGGTTGCCTCCCAATTTTCTCTACTCTAGTTATCCACTATTGCATGATTTTCCCTCTTATAGCATCTTTTCACAACACTAGTACTTCCAGCAAATGTGTCTGAATGAATAGTAAAGTAAAACAGGCACAGGAGAAGTGATTTCAGGATGTGCCCTGCTGATTACGCTGCTTTTTTTAGTTATATACAATTGAACGCTCTCTTGACAATCCCCACTCTGGAGGATTGATGGTTCCTGAAGGCACGAACTTCTGTTGTCACCAACGCACGGAAACAAAACATCCCTCATTTCCTTTCTAAACAGATGCCTTTTCATTACAGCTCCAAAAATAGATTTAAAGACAATGCTGTCAGTTGTGTGATACAAACACGTTGCTACAGAACAACATTTAATTATTTAGTATTAATACGAAGCCACTTTGATACAGATATCAGAAGTTGTCTTTCTTATACAGCCCACATTTACTGGAAAGCAATACTTCCAGTAATACTTACGGTTAATTATTAATGAAGTAAATATATACAGGAGGAATAAAACTTCCTAATTACATCACCATCACTATCATAACACGACATTTATTGCTACAACATCTTGTTTCACAACTTCACTGAGTTCTTAGTGGTTGCTGATGCAGTAATGATACCCCTAATGATACCCCTAATGCATAATATCATGACTAAACAGTTGCAATATGAAAATGTCAAAAAGTTCAAAGGTTTGGGACGGTAACAGTAATCTCACCGCAGTGGCAGTCAAACAGTGAGTTTACTTCTCAAGGTAGTTTGAGCAAAAGATTTGTCATTAACATCAAAGAGAAAACTTCAATGAGAAGGGGAAAAATAAAGGCAAATCCCAGCTGGGGGTTTGGTGAGGTAAGCAGAGTATACTGTGGTGACGGGAGGATCCTTCATTTCCCTCGAGTCATCGCAGCCTGCTGATTAGAGGAGTGCTCACAGCTCGGCAAAGGTCCAGAGCCTCACCTCAGCCATTAAAGTTGTTCATTCAGCACTAATGCCAGCTGAGATCTTGTTCCTGTCCGATTGTCCCTTAGCCACAGACCTGCCAGGCTGCTTACGTACTGAGGATGATGCAAAGAAACAGCCAGCCGTCCATCCTGCCCTAGATCTTGTCCTAGACCGCTATCTCTTCTCTGCCTATTACCGTGAACATGACAGGCTTGTACCTGTCTGCATGCATGGCATTGTCGCCTTTTAATTTGCTTTCACGCTCAGCACATTGTCTCATCAGCAGTGATTCGGGTTGAGGAACTGCTAAGTGTAAGCAGGATGTGGACTGACACTGTTTTTTAGATCAAGGGCAATCACATTCTGAGCAGTTAAATATTAATGAAGTCTAGTTTAGCAGAAAACACACTATTATGTGTTACTGCGTTTAGTAGGAATTTGTATACGTTGCGTGCATATGGCCACAGGTACTGGATAAATAATTAATTTGTATAACAAAACGGTAGAAGATAGACGAAGCCTGCTCTTTATTTGTTCACAGTTAGCAGATGGTATCCAGATGATCGCCTATGGTTAATACCACCTGATCTACAGAAAACATGGAAATCCCTTTCCATCTTTATAGGAAGCTACATTTCTAAAAATATGAACATGAACAAGCACAAGTATTTTATTAAACCTTCCATTTTTATGGATATTGCATGATACACTGTTTTAAATGCGCATCTATAAAGCAGATATTGAAATTACAAGGCCAAAAAGTGTGCATATCATTTGCCACTCCAATTAAAGAATGATCTAGCTAGTTTAATTAGCAGAGCAAATCATACCCATCAAATCATATCAAAAATAATCCAACACATTTTAATATGGTGCCCTATTAGAGATCTATCGGTAGCTAAACCAGCAAAGTTGTTTACAGAGAGACTTGTTCAGACATTGAGTGAGAACCCCCAGGGAACCAGATTAGGTCCTTATAGTGTGTTTATTCTCTGTGTATCTGAGTGGGCGATGTCACAGGGGATCCTGGCTCCCTGTTGGCCAGATTCTCTGTTAGTCACCGAGTCGTTCTCCAGAGATCAGACCTGGTCAAATATATTTAGCTGTGTAAATTGGATTCTGTGGTAAGGGCAAAAGTCTGCTGAAGAGCTGTATATGTTTAGCCCGGAGATGTGATTAACTGATTCATCTTTGGGATAACTGGGATGGTCGTTATCACAGTGACTCCTGACAGCTTGATATCATCCCGCAGGTTGAGTAAATGCTCCCTGGAATGGTGCCGCAGCTGTGGGCCGATGTGGCCATAACTCTTGATCCGACAGCTCATTCAGGTGACCCTCAGAAGGGCTGCATTGCTGTCACTCATGACACAGTGTGGCGGCGGTAAATATATTAGCATAAGTTAGAATTAATCTTCTCTGCGGTGAAGGGGGTGGCTGGGAGTCTCCGCTCAGCAGCCTGGTTCCCCCGTAAAGTCTTTTATTATTGGGATTGTCGCAATGCACACCTGTCCAATGTCACCGTTTTTTCCGTTAAAGTGAAATAACCCTTGCTAAATGCACGCACCCTCACACAGACACACAATTTCACGCCGTGATCTAAACGCTAATCATATCAGTGCCTGGGCCTGGCCGAGAGTGATCGGTGAAAGCGCATCTATAAAGGGATTTTGTACGAATTAGCCCGGTGAGCTATTTTTAGCCCTGCGGGTGGTGGTGGAAGGAGGGGTGAGTGGTGATACCATGTTGTCATACGCCGCACTCTGTGGACAATCCCAGGGTCAAAGGCACTGAGGCCAGACTGCAATTAAAGCACTGTACGATAAGGCTCGAGCACTGTTACGCACAAAAGCTCATTCAAAAGGCTGCCTGTGATTTTTGTCAAGTTCTTTGACCTATCTGCAGTATTTGTGTTCGCAGCTCTAGAAATTTAAAAGGCACCAAAACAGCACAGAAGAGCAGGCACTGCGAAAGTACCTCTCAGCGTAGTCTGTTGTATAATCCCTCTAGGGGCCCCATTGCTATTTTTGTTCCTGGATATGCGTCACAACTGGGTATTTTCTCTGGTGACTAGCTTACATCAGTAGGTCTCCTGGTATACGCTCTATCAGCGAGAGCCTTCTGATTGATGGGAGTTTCGGCTGGGGCTTGCTGGCGTTTTATTCCTAACCTCCCAGAATGGACAAGGGGAATTTGAGATCGGCGGAATGTTGTGGATGACCAAGGACCTTGAGAAGCCAGGTTGGTTGACAAATCCATTTTTTCCCCCTTTTCTCGAGTTATCTCTACCAATGCGTCTAGTGTTGATCAGAGAGGTGATATCCCTGTCTGTGTTTGTAAACTGATGGGGGGCTATTGCGACCGCGAGGACAGGCACAGGAGTGGAGGAGCGCGTGTTAGCTGTATTCCATGGGCTGCAGCAAGCTGTCAGTGACAGAGTCTCCGCTTGCTTGATTTCCCTGTATAGCTTGCACAGTGCCGTGACATTACCAAATCGATATAGCCTTGCTTTTTTTAGGAATCTTTTTCCTGCGCATGACCCTTTCTTTTTCCGTTCTGTGTTCCGATGGTGCACTTGTTGTTACGGGCTTGATGGTGTATTGCTGTTAGACTTTCATTGATACGGATGCATCCTTGGCGTCTGTGCGCTGAGGAATGTCAGTTCCCTTCTCGGTCGTGGGACACCCCTCACATACCCCCACCAAATTCCCCCCGGGTTCACATACCTCACGTCATCCATCAATTGCACTGGAAATTATTAGAAAATGCTTGTTTGCACAATGCGTCTCATCTGTCTCCGGTTTTGCAAACCCCCCTTCTATACAGCTGTCTGCCTTATCAGCATGGCATAATTCATTATGTGAGGGATAGCTCTGGTGATAACGCAGGGAAACACCAGGCGAATGTCATTTGCGCATATATCCCAGTCCTTGTTAAAGTCACCAGTTTAAATATGCATCGATTTCTTTTGCCCAAACCTTAGACTTGTATGAATGTACCAACTAAGTTCCATTCAGAAACCTTTACAGCGACCTTGAAATGCAGGTCAGGAGAGCATATCCTCTTCGTTTATTTCCATCCCCCTCCTCTTGTTGTATGTCTGCTTGTGTAGAGTGAAAGAATTGTAATATGTCTGTCTGATAGCAGTGGAATGATCCTCCCTGCCAAGTGTGCTAAAGCTTTTTCCATTCACAAATACTTGATGTTCTGGATTCGTTTGCTGTACTGTAGGTCGGAGAGGTGTCTCTGGGACAGGGTTCGGGAAATGCCCTATTTGACGTGCGTTAAGGATTATCAAGAGTTTGTTGTGTGAGGACTGGTTTGCGTAAACCTTTCGTTATTTGTTTGGAGTTTACATTTTTTATTTTTTTTTTCGTCTTGGGCTCTGAACATTTAAAGTGTGTCAGCTGAGGGAAGCGTACCACCACGGATCCGTTTGACCTGTCGGTGTGATAGAAAGCAATTACCGATCGGAGCGGGAGCTCGGTCCGCCGTGAGCATGAGAGTAATGCGTTGTTAGTCTGCCACCGCTGCACTCACGGGATTACAACAGACCCTCGTGCACAACATCCAGATACAGACCCCGCTTCATCAATTGCTCCGTCTTGGCGCTGGGACAGGAAGTAATTGTGTCCAGGTTTGGGCACTGCATTCTTTTACCGCTTGTTTTCTGCTTGCCATTATTTGATAAGCCCAAAGTCCTGTTTTTCTGGATTTTTTGTGTATGTGTGACACATATAGATCTGTGCTCCCAGAAGTCCGATCTCCTGTAGTTCCTCAATTTACTGTTTAATTTAAAAGGAATTCAAAAGATTTACTTCTTTATTTACCCTCATGTCATTCCAAACTATTAGGTTTTCTTGTGCAACACAAAGGGGGACATTTTTAATGATTTGCTTTTGTCTATATAATTTAATTTAATGGGACTAAAGATTTCAAACTTTAAGAGATCATAAAAGTCCATGTGACTCAGCAACAAAGTCTTCTGATGACAAATGTTCAGTTTGTTTGAGAAAGATATCATAGTAAAATAACCCAATGAATCAACTTATTTGGTTATGCATATACTGTTAGTTTTCTACTGTCTACTTTTTTAGTTTTCATTTTATTTTTGGTTGTTCTTGTAATTTTAAAAGCTTTTGATATTTGTTATATATTTTTATATTCCTATTTAGCTTTAATTTGTTTCTTATTTCAGTTTTAGTACTTTAAACTAAAAACAAATTTGAATCCCTTTAAGTACAGCTTAAACTTATTTCAGTCAGTTAATTATCATTAAGTATCATTTTTTAATTATTTTGAGTTCCAGCTTTAATAATTTTCGGTTACAAATTATCGATCTCTACTTAACCCAAGGTGCGTTCGGGAAGATAACGGTTTTTCAGATGTCTCAGTTTCACTATTTAAGACCTGAAATATAGTGCGGAAATCGTAAAGACCACTTTTATACTCAAGCGCTTATACTGTGTTTTTTTCTGAATCTTAAAACCTTCAGTCCCAGTTAATTGTAACTGCGATATCTGCTGTAAAAGCTAACAGTACATTAATCAAAGTCCTTCTTTTTTATTTCATGGAAGGAAAAAGTTTCTATAAACCAAAAAATGCTAGATAAGTATTTGTCCAACTCAAGATTCTTTCAGCCTTCGAAGAGCACAACAGATCGCCATTGTATTCAGCATCTAACCTTGTGTTCTTTTGTGTGTCCTACACAGTGTCCCCGCATGTCTTTGTACACTTCCTCTTTTCAAGCTTTACTTGAATGAAACAGTTTCTCCGCCGCTCATTTTCACACATCAGAATGTCTTTTCCTTCCAATCATGACACATTTTCATTCCCTTTCCAGACAGAAGTGGATGTTAGGCATCTTCGCATGCTGATTAGAATCAGCCATTTACAGTTAAGGACCTGATTTCTTAGAAGTACAGAAAATAGTGTTCTGATGATAAATTCTGCCATTCAGTGGCTAAGCTGAAGGCAGCTCCTTTTGAAAACTGAAATGAATAAAGAATCACAGATGGCAGGAGGAGGCCACCTGTACACCTGAGCGATTCTCCGTGACCTTGCACCACTGCGCTCTTCCTTCTGTTAAAGAGGAGTGAAAGAGACAATCACCACATCCATGCTTCCTCTGTGCTAATACAGAAGTCTCTTTTTGTCACGTGTTGACAGATACCGATGAAATATCTTCTCATTTTGTTGTCCCCTGACAACGGGTTCGGCATCTGGACTCTTGAATGATTCTGTAGTGAGCATCGGTGTGGGGTAAATTCAAGGCTGCTCCCTGTGCTGTATTAGAGAGATGCTCAGGAGAGAAGCATCGTGTCCATGGTGACAAGACTGGCATTTTGCCCCTATTAACTTCTCTGACCTTTGTGTGAGTTAATGTGGCTATTCTATGAATTAATTATGCTGACGTGTACATGGTCTGCCTATTTTGTCTGCTTCCTGCTCATTATTAAATCACTTCTATTCGGTTAAGCATTTTCTCGATTTCTTTTTATATTTTGTCTTTTTATATTCCTGTTTGTATTTTTTTTTTTCAATTAGTACAGTACAGTTTTATAATTTTATAAGTTTTACAAATTTTATATTATATTATATTATATTATATTATATGTAGTGCTGGGCAATGCATAATCACAATTTATTGCATCCAAAATAAAAGTTTTGTTTATATAATTTATATGTGTGTACTGTGTATATTCATTATGTAAAAAAACACACATACAATATATATTTACAAATATTTACATGTATATAGTTACATACATGTCAGTATATTTAAGTATATATATGTTTGTGTGTGTTATGTTAATATATTTATAATATATAAACACTACATATATTTTTTTAAATATATACATGCATGTATGTGTATTTATATATACATAATAAATATACAAAGTACACGCATTACATACACAAAAACTTTAAAATTTAGCAATTCACAGCACTAATTATATTATATAGTACATCAGTAATCACTGTCATTTAGTTAATCATTTCTTTGATTATTTGTTGAATATATTTTTTTAATAAATTCCATATTTGAATGTTATTTCCTTTAGTATATTACACTGAGAACTTACAACATATCTTCAAATAAAATATTGTATTATATATTTTTTATTAATATTATATAATGAAAATATTACATTTGATTTTATGTGTACAAACGGATGGCCCATATATATTATTATTATTATTATTTTTTTTTAATGCAGATATTTTGCCCATAACTTTGAGTAATTAAAGCCAGAAGAAACATTTGCTGAAATGCACAGCTGCTGCCATTAGAAACCACAGATAAGCAACTACAGGGTGAATGCAGCAGGGTCTGATCAAAAACAGCATGGCCAGGTTTTCATAATGAATGCTGAGGCTTTCATTCAAACCTACTCTAGCTGTGCCTTGTGACGCAAATGTCACTGATCCGAGTGCCAGAAGAGTGTGGAGGTGTATGGATGGAGGTTGGACAGACCATAACTGCGTCCCCTCTCTGCGTCTGTGGCCTGATCTCCGACTGGGCTAAGCTCTCCATACCTTCTGTTCGGTCCTGGCCAATGCCAGATCTATAGCAAACAGTGAGACCTGGATGCCCATCCTGAGCCAAATGGGCAAGCACTCTGTGACTCACACTTCAGTGAGAAAGAGGGTGGAGTAGACATTGAGATTCACAATCATGATTTGTTTTTTTACATTACATTTACATTACAGTTGTTATTCATGCTGTTTATGTCTTGAGACGCATAGAAGTATAGCAGCACAGAGTGGGCAGGAAGTTCAGTCACGCTGACCTCTCGACTTGTGAATGTAGATTTCAGTGTGTGTGCTGTGCATTGCCGGCAGCATTTTGTATGTTTGTGTGCATTATACTGTACGTGTATGCACAGGCATAGCATTGGCCAGGCCCAGTGTGTGGGCTGAACTCAGGAAGTGGGCAGGCAGGCATGTGGCCCTCTGCCACTTGGGCCCCAGGGTTCCTATCACAGATGGCCCACTGACATTAGCCCAGGCCTGGGGTCAGCTAAGACATCATATGGAGGGAAAGAGAGAGCGACACTCATGACATTCTCAGCCTGGAAGGATGAAAAGGCAACAGCAAGATGAAAGATGCACAAAGACACTTTACCTTTGCTCAGACGAGGCTTCTCGCAGTGCTCGGATCCGAGAAATAGAGAGCGGCGACAGCCAGGAAAATGGTGGGTTTATTCCACTGAATCACAGGTGATCCCACCTGTCTCCACTGGCCTGAATCAGCCACATTCCTGGCAGCGTTCACGCTGGAAAATCGGTTCGCTATGATCGAGATTCACATAAAACCAATTTATGGTTCAGATCCATCCCAGGTACAGATTTGACGTTTAATAGCATATATTTACAGACTTTTATTGCGCAGGCATAAATTTATCAGACATCCCTTTCTGAACTCTCCTTTACGGTATGGTTAAAGGTAAAAGTTTAAAGGTAAAACGTCAGACGCTTATTTTTTTTTTTTTTTTTTTATCTCTTCTTTTTCCAAACAGCCGTCAGACAGATCAGGTTTTTTTTCTTCTCCTTTTTCTCACCCAGACTCCCTCTGCTCTCTGAGACTCTGTGGCCTCCATTATTAATGTTGAAAAAAATCTGGCTTTACACACCAGGCTGGTGGATTGTACCCTATAAAACATATCATCCAGCATATGAGTCACTCCATGCTGGACGCAAGGTTTTATAGGCAAGCGTTTCAACAAATCTTTTTTTTTTCAGCAAAACCTTTTTGGATGGATTTTGTTGAGAATGAGGCTGGTCACATGTCCCTTTATTTTTTGTTATTCTAATAACATTTATTTATTTGTTTTTTTTAAATTTTGGTATTTAAATATTATTTTAAAATAGCCTGTGTACTTTTTTATTTATTTTATATATTTAAGACATTTTTATTAAATAAAAAATTTAAATATTTTTAATAAATTAAATTATATTATTAGTATATTTAATTTTTTTGTAATTCTAATTTCATTTTTAGTTTTAACAATTGTAGTATTTAAACTAATATTTTAGTTTAGTTTAGTTACATTTTTAAAATATTTTAATTATTGTTTTATTGTTAATTTGAATTATTATTTAGATTTTTAGGATTCATTATTAAAATAACCAGGATACACCAGCCTGGACCAGCATCATTCTGGGCAACCTGTATATAGACATTGATTTAAACCTTAATTTCTCACACAAGCACAACATATCAACATTACACATATGTGTTTGTGTGCTAATCACTTCCTCATAGCTTTTTAGTACTGCAACACTGATTTAAAAAAAAGATACAGGAATCATACTAGGTAATGCATCATCTTTCTTTATCTGTCAGAGACAGAGATACAACAGGGAGACAGTGTGTGGCATTTCATAAGGGAATCAAGCAATGTTTTTTAGAACAGGAAAGAACCAGATTAATGGAAAAATAGATGGGTTACTGTAACGAAACCCACCTGAATTTTCAACCACCATAGAGAAGAGAGCAGCTGACGTTTATTCATCCTACTGATGCTCTGACGCGCTGACACCGAGGCAAGGTGAGGGCCTCACTTGTATTTTTAGCCTGTGAATGGAAGGAGCCATGAGTTGAGTCAGAGGGAGGAATAGACAGAAAAGAAATAGGAGGAAATGGGAAAAAAAATCTGCAGGCAGATGGAGAGGCAGCAGCCGTGGGTTGCTGTGACTGAGATTGTGCTGCTCTATTTAAAAACCACAGGAGTTTGTTAATGCTGCCGTGGGGTACATGTTATGTGTGTGGAGATGGAGAGACAGGAGTGTGTAAGTAAGTGGGAGGACAGAGGGAAGGAAATAGAAAAACTGCCGCTAGCATAGCAGCCCTCATTACAGTGCGACACAGATCTGACCACATACTGCTGTGGGCATGACACTTATCTATGAACATTATAGCATGACTGTTTACTTTTGACCTCTGCCCTTGGTAAGCATTGATGTTTAATGTCGGATTATGGAGATATTGATTTCTTGAATTTTGAGCATCAACTAGGATTGTTTTGATAACAATTTCAGTTGTTGATACCATTAAAGTGTGATTATTTCCTTTGAATATCATTACTATATTTACTGTAAGTACTTCTCAATTAAGGAAATATTGCTTGTCGAGTACACTACCATTTAAAAGTGGTATAAGATTTTTTTAAAGTCTTTTATGCTACTCAAGGGCGCACTTATTTGATAAAAAAATACAGTAATTTTGTAAAAGATTGTAGAATAGCGGTTTCCTGTTTTTAATTTTGCAATATATTCCTGATATGAGAATAATGAATTTACAGCAAAAATTACTTTCTTACAGACAAATTTAAGTCCTTAACTAAATTAGGTGTTATTTTTATTAATTTGTAAAATAATAAAAAATGTACTGACCTTAAACTTTTGAAAAGTGTTAAAATAAATTAACTTAAATAAACATTTTTTAAAAAACTTTAGAAAAAGGAACAAAATAGTGAAAAAATAGTGAATAGTGAAACCCTAAAATAGTGTAAAAACGGGTTTGATTTTTATTTTATTATTATTTATTAGGTTTTGAAAAAAGCATTGGCATACTTAATCTAAATCACCCACTGTACAGAACAGTATCCTAATGTTTGTGATGTAGCTGAACAATTAAAAAAATCACATATTCATTTATTCCATATCTAGCCATCAGCTTTTGACCCAAGCTACTGCATTATGCTAAATTATTGCATGAGACTACAACATTAGAACTCACTTAAATTGTCATCCCAGGAAAAGGAGCATCACTGAAAAGTTGTAAAATTGCTGTAAATGTCTGTAATGGAGAAGGCCAATCCCCATATGCCCATTGTGCTGAGAGTGGTTCATGTTGTTCATTTCTCATTGCCAGTTAGGGGAGATCTCTCTGTGATACTGAGGAGAGGAGGCTGCCACTCGTCCATCTGCGTACAGTCACACCAAACAAAAGCCGAGCAGGAAGCCATTCAGCAGTGGAAGATACTAGATCTTTATTTGCTTCTGTCTACATTTATCACCCATGGAGACGGCCAAAGCGGTCTAGGTTGGAAATAAAAATGGGTGTCCTTAGAGAAAAAGGGTATCAATTTTTGGCTCCAGCTGCTGTAATTTTGATATACTATTAAAACATCTTTTAACTTTTTTTTAAAGTAATAAATGCTTCAGTTTATCAAGGATGCATTACATAGATTAGAAATGACAATTAAGACATTTGTTATGTTTTACAACATCCTTTTCATCAGTGATGGAACAAAATGCATCACAAAAATATTTCAACATTATTATTATTATAAGAAATAATAATAATAAATCTCATGTGAATTATGTGAGATGATATCTGAATGGCTGCTGAAAAAGCAGCTTTGCCTTGGCAGAATAAATGACATTTTAATGTAAATTGAAATAGGAAAAAATTGCTATCAACTTTAATAACATTAAAATTTTTTGCAGTTTTTGCTGTAATTTTAATCAAATAAATCCAGCCTCAGTGAGCATAAATATACTTGTCTTGAATGCTAGCGCATATGTGTGATATCTTTTACTTTTCTTTAAATGTCTAGACTTGATTCGGTCTACATGTTTGCGTAAAACATGGATTCTGGCATTCCATATCCATTGTAAGTTTTTTAGCGTACACACACAAACTCTGTCTGTGTTAAACACCACCAGTGGACTGCCTGTGGGGATATCCCGTCAGCAGGTAGACATAAACACACTGAGAGATCCTCACACTCTCAGACTCCAGCATATGCAGGGCATGCATGTCTGGCCCATGGAGAGGGAGGAATGTGGAAAACCTCGTAACGCACCTCTGATTTTCCACTCCTGCTGTGTACACATCCCATTATCAGTTTTATAAGAACACTGGAAATTCCTCCAGCGAGGTGGCTCCAGTGCACAGATGCCCCGGGCGGCACAGCCGCTACATTCCTGACTGGGGGGCCTCTTTCCGAGACAAACTTAGGGTGGCCCCTTCATGGCTCGTTTAATAGTGATATAAAAAAACGGTATGCTTTTTCCCCAACTTCTCCAGTCATCAGCATGCAATGCAACACCACATAATGTGTGTATAGGGTTGCATGCGTGCATGTTTTTGTGCATGCAATATACTCTGACCTCATGAGCTGGCAGGTCAGGCAGTCATTCGCTCAGCGTTTGTTGATCCAAAAGTAATTAAACGCAGGTTAAGTGTTTTTAGCGATGGAAAATCGAAAAGGAACTGTTGATAGATTTCTAATGTGTCATGGAAGAGGATTGGTTACATAATACGCAGGGCGGACAAAAGCTAGACTGCAGTTTGAATGTTATTTTATTCTTATTAGTGCTTGAAATGGGTGGATTTATGGTTGTCAGAACTTATTTCGACAAGAGCGATACCAGAAAATCATGTAATATAGCCAACACAATGCAAGATGTTATGTAGCAGTACTGGCTCTTACCTTCTAGAAGTCATATGCTTGTATCTGTGTCAGATATACAGGTATAAACACACAAAAACACTGTCGCGGATATTGATTCAGACTTATTTCGCAAATAAAATTCATTTAGCAGTCAATTTTAGACAGTAACAGTACCGGGAAGGTTGTTTTTTTTTTTTTTTTCAGATGAAATCCGACTGAACACACTCAGAATGTGTGACGTCTGCATCCGAGATTCTTGAACAGATTTGCCATAGTCACATTTCACTACAACTCAACAATAGAAAGCACACAAATGGCTAATCTGGGTTAAAATGGGATCAGACTTGTTCTGCTTTAGAAGTGTGACAATTCATGTTTGGTATTATTTAATTGTTCTGTTCTAAATTTATCCCAGAACTACGTGTTAATCAGGTGCAAGTGTGACGTGGCAGCTTTAGCAGCTCTCAGATCAGTTAAGTAAAGCATCATCAATGACGTGGTGTTTTGGTGTGCTTTCTATATAAATCTCAGTCAGGTGCTGGAGTGACCAACAGTTTTTGTGAAAATGACAGATTACAAATGATTAGAATGTTCTGGTTTATATTTACCAGGGAACTATTTTAAGCTAGATGACTTTAGCAGTCTTTGGTTCCTGGGTGACAGATATTGCTGACTACTTACTAAGAACAGATTAATGAAACTGTGAACCAAAAATAAACACTAGACAGACTTTAACTATAGTAATTTATCTATATTAATATTGAATATTTAATTGCCCATGTTCAGTAGCCCTATTTTGTTTTTTACTATTGTTGCCACCATGTAACTTTTAATCTAAATTAATAATAAAATAACAGCTAGGATTAAGTAATATTTAGCAAATCTTGAAATTATTATAGCTTTTGTATTGTACTAATGCCTAAATTCACTTGTAGCATTTAAAACACTTTTATGACTGAATTAAGAAAATTTTTTAATTTTAAATAAATGTAATAATTTTTACTGATATTGTGCCAGTCGGGCTAACAGACCTACATAATGTGATGCATACATGTTCCATTGGGCCTCAAAATAATGTGGGACATGAATTGAATCCTTCAAATATTAAATTATGCATGTATACAGAGTGATAGAATCTGTAGCTTGACTATAACTGCACATGTAAATATATTTAGTGGACCTGAGCTGCGAGACAGTTTATGCGTTCTTGCTTCATGTAAAAAAAAAAATATATATATAAATAAAAAACGACCACGATTTGCCTATGCGGTTTGTTTATGTGTTTATTTACTTCTCCTACCCCTAGTCTGATGTGTCTCTGGGGATAAATGTAAATATACATGTACAAGCAAGCTCTCCTGGGATCCGTACACACCCTTAAGAGATGTACACAAACAGCATACGTACACGCTTCAACATTCAAGAGGCCTCATGTGTGCGTTCTTGCTTCGAGGCCAGATGATGAGGACTTGTTTGTGATGGGGGCCAGCAGTGACCTCAGACGCTTAACAGAGAAGCTAGTGTACCCCTCCACCCCTCTGACATACACAGAATCACTCAGCACAGTTTGTAAACCCCTCCGCCCCAGCGAGACAGCGCAGCTTCTGTTATGTAAGACACACACACACACACGCTGACAGAGTTCACCGTGAGGTTCTCGACCGAGTTAGGCGTTGGACCTCAGTGACGACGCCTCGTCCATTCCATCTGCGAGGGGGTCTGCATTGTCAGAGACACAAAAGAGGGCATCCTGGGTATTACATAACACTGACATCTCGGGATTTTGTGTGCTCATCCTTCTTTCTTTGCACTGAATTGTATTAGCTGCACTCTCAGCTCAGATCTCTGAGGACGAATGGCTGAAGCAAGAACTTCATTGTCTGGATTTGATTCTGTAAGACAGGGCTTTCCCCTTGAGAGTCAGCTTATGACATCAACTGAACTTTCCTCTCTTCCACAGTTACACGTTCCTGAAAACTGAAAAAAAAAAGGGTTTCGTGTCTGTCAGGTGAAATGAATGTTCAAGTTGCTTGACTGTGGCAGACGTGTTTTTAAGAATGGAATCGGAGGGGAAATTGCCTGTTGAAATTGCGATGGCCATTCCGACTGGAGCGTTGGATTTGTGTCTGGGCACGGGCGTTGTTTTCACTTTGAGAGGTGCTGATAGACAATAGTTTGCTTTTAGAATGACACACTCAGTGTTGACTTGTAAGTTATACAAAATTCCTGTGAATTGGAGCTTGAGTTTGACGTGAACGTGATGAGATAAATATACACGTACCACAAATTTATTGAAAGAAAACACTTTTTTTCTATTCTGCATGTAAAGTGTTGTGGCGAATCACACATAAACAATTCTTGTGATGTGGTTCTTTTTAGGGAATCACATTCAAACTGCAAAACACTTTAGGTTTATTCACATGACCAGGCTCTCTTTGAAGAACCATATACACACAACCTGACTAGTGTATTATAAATAGATTATTTAAATAATATCTTTTTAGTGAGTCATATATTTACAATGTGTAGTTTGATTCAATAATGATTCTTTTAATAATTCATTCAAAAAGACTTCGTGAATCAGCCAGATCAATCTTTTACTGAATTAACTCACTGAATCAGTAAAAACATGTTCAGAATCAATATCTGACTCACTAAACTACAGTATGACTTGCAAATTAAACAGCAAATTTATTACCTTTAACCTCTGAAACTCTTTCCTGGAGAGGATTATATATACTATTTTTGTTTTATATTGTAGTTTCAATACACCAGTAAATGTGGAATGTTCTGTTAATGAGGTCTGCTTCATTATAGTCTAATTTAGCTCCAATTTAGTGATTGTTTTAGTAGTTCACAGGGGAATCTGCTAACAGCCAAATAGTATCTGTTTTTGCTGTTCCCAGCTCCCCAGTATCACATGTGACTCAGCTGAATGTGGCCACTGTACAAACATGATACGGAACAAGCTGAGCGGGAAACACGGGCACACGGAAAGGCTCAGCTGCATGTCAATGGAACTGGAAAAACAATTATCTAAATTTTGTATTGAAGGGTTTCGTCCCAGTGCTGAGAGAGGCCGAGAAATTGTGAATGAGTGGTTCCATCCCCGATGTGCTGCCTTTGTGATGTAGTTGACTTTTAGAAATGGAAATTCACGGTCAGATTACACTACGGACCTGTCTCTGGAAATGAACATGCCCGGGGAGAGCAGTCGTCAAGTTATGACAAATGTGGAAAACGCCAGAGAGCCACTTGGTTTTCCACTTTCCAAGCAGCTTGGAAAAATAATTTCTCAAAGAGACTCAAAACAAGGGAAAGAAAAAAACAACAATGCCATCAGAAACGGTTTTGCACAAATATTTGCGTGCTAGTGCCCAGCTTTTCCACGGGTAGTATTTGGTCTGGGGAAATCTGGCCTGTTTCTCCATTTCTTTTTCCTCCAGTGGTACCCAAAGTTTCCAAGCCTGGAAATGTTAATCAGTGTTTAATCTGAGCCCAAGTGTGTGTGTGTCAGACCCCAAATCCATGGCCGGAAAAACCTGGGGCCTGCCCCTCCAGTCAGAGCAACAATTCATCATTATTTACCTCACACCCATTGTCTGCTCACTCAAAGAGAGCTATAGAGATTTGCTCTTGCATGTGGGCGGATGTGTATGTTTGTGCGAGCGAGCAAGTCGCCTGCACTGTTGTGGTGTTGTAGCTACAGTCTTGTGGGAGTTCAGCTCGCACCTTTACGTTACCACTTCCTCCAACGTCACTGATACAGATGCGGCCTCAACAGAAGTAGTCGCTGTGTGGAACTCAGCATTGCAGCCTGGGATGCCACCCAAGACTTTTGTGATTGTAATCTTAGGGTTGGCGCGAACATCTTCTCAGTTACTTTTTTATTTTGAACAACTGAATGGAAGGATTAATAAATGCATCAGGTAACAGGTAACACTTCTTTATTCTTTTCATGAAATATTTCCTGTTTCTCTCTGATCTCACAGGTCCAACACCACTCAATAAATGGCGGAAAAATCTGTCTCCACTGTGCGCATACTTGAGGCCCTTTCAGAGATTGAGACAGGCAGATTTAGATAAGGCAGAATTAATAGAAGCCTGTTTTTGCCTTGATTAAAAAAAAAAAATCCTGACTTCTTATCTCACCGTGTAACCCAATATATCCCAGAATCACACAATTATGACTTTATAATTCAAAACCTGTTTTTCTCACTCCTGCGTCTTTTTCTCATTGATCAACTTGTTTCTCATAAAATACATATGTCTCAGAATTAGATCCAAGTTACTTTTTCCAGTAATTCTGACTTTCTTATAATTATAAATTTGTCTCATAACTTAATTCATAATTGTGACTTACATCTCAATAAATTTAAAATAAGGCTTTATAACTTACAATTATATCTTTATGTCTAGTGACTTTATTCCTCACTACAGTAGGTGACTATATTTCACAAAATGGCGTTATTTCATTTAGTTTATTTTATTATTACATGCTTTATTTTTTATTCTGAGGGTAAAAGCAGGCTTTAATTTTTCAAGCAGCAAAACATTGTACCGGTCAGAAATGTTAAATGTTAATTAATTTAGCCACCTCTTTCATGCTGAAAAAGACTGGATGAAATGATAGCAATTATAGGTGTTCGTTTGAAATAATTTTCCAGCCAGTCTTTTCAAATTTATTAATTTATGCATTTACAGGAATCAACAGACTTTTAGAAGTGACCACCAAAAATGCATCTGAAAAAGACGATCTGAAAATGTATCTTACACTAGCCAGCCAATGAGTTAAAGGCACAAAGCCAGGGGTAAAGAGCAGCCATGTAGAGGAAATCGAGATGCTGTTATTTTACTGAAGATGCCATAATTATGATGCCACAGTGGCTTCCTCTCCTTCCTCACACAGCTGTGACAGTTCCACCCTCAGCACTTGAGCCAGACACCAAAGACGCTTTGTCTCTGTCAGATTCCTGGAAGTAAAGGCTTTAATCGCATTATACAGATAGGCCCAATTTGTGGGAAAGGCCGTTCTCTGATATAGATCTTAGCATCAAGAATTGTTTGCAGTTGGTGTCGGCAGCGCGAGACTCTTGACAGTGTTTTGTTTTCTGGTGGGAAATGGAAATATGCCGATTCCTGGGAAAGTTGGCACCTGGACGGCATGACGAGGTGCGACTCTGGCTCTGTTATTGTGTGCGTGGGACACAGGCTACTTTACAAGCTCTTCCCACAGGCACAGCATAAAGACAGGGTCCTGTTTTTGGAAATACAACCATGTCCTTAGGACTCAAGTGGCTCAAAACGCTCTCTCTCTCTCCCTCTCTATTTATGCTGGATTATGTGGCCTTGACTGCCAGGCTTGACTGTAGTGGGCCACTTTAGTCCTGCACTTCAATATTAATGCATCAGGAGGATTTCGGAGGGGGTTGTTATTATCTCCAGCGCATGTCTGTCTCCAGCTGAGTGACAGTTAAAGGGACAGGCGCCACAGAGAAAACAGGCTCGTGTTCGCTGTGATGTGGGCCAGCCAGCAGAGCCCAGAGAAACACTGCGGGGTGACTGATTGATATTCTTGGCCCCCAGGACCATCCCCTGTGGCCTGTATTCACTCCTAATTATAGGAGTGGTTGGAGGGCAGGGCACTCTCTCTCCAGTAATAATATTATTCTATCGGGTCTTAGGGGAGAGCCGCAAAATGTCAAATTTTCTCAGCTCCGTTAATGGCTTGGTGATGCACTCTGATCATGGGTAAAATCCTCCTGTGTAGTTGGAAATGGAGCACGGTCGAGGTCGAATCAGCATATTGCTCTGTCTGCTTTTCTTTTGCAGTGTGTAAGTGACTCGTTTATGCGTTAACCACCATCTGTCCTCTCAGGAAACTCTTTGTCTTGAAGAAGGGCTTTCAGCAGCAGCACAGCCTCCTCGATGCTGGTGTTGGTTTAAAAACAGCTCAGTGCAGACACAGCAGAGTGGAAATCAAAGGCCAAAGAATGGTATGACCACGGCACTGTTATCCCTGCAGTGGTGAATCAGCATTTCACCCCCCTGGAAACAGCTTTCCTTAGTGTTTGTGGTATAGCAATGCTCGATCCACTTCTCAGAAAGACAACATAAGTCTAATGTACTCTTTACATTCCCTAAAGTGCTGTTCAAGTAGGCCCACAAGTCTTTCTTTTACTTTTAACAGCTGCGATACTCCTTTTCTCTGAAGTGTTTTTTTGCTAGAAATGTGACTATGAGTAATGAATGCAAAAAGGACTCTTGCATTAGTTTCTGGACTCAGCATCATCTTTGACCTAGTGCATATTTGTGTCACTTAGGTTTGTTAATTGAAAAAGTCTTCAGGGTTATGGAAAAGTCTGATGCACAACTTCCCTTAATTGTGAAACTTCTTGACTTCCTGACAGGCGACTTGTCACTCCCACTCTCTCTATCTCTTTCTCTCTCGCTATCTACTGTATCTATCCATACATCCATTAACCACAGAAACTCACCTATAAAGCTGTACTGAAATATGGATACCCTCATTGACTTACGATGTATGGGAGGAAATATTATATAAACATTTTTCACTTGTAAGTTGTGCAATGCAGATTTCAGGACATTTCATCATAAATCAAGACTGAAAATCAGAGTTGGGTTTGCAGGATGGAAGAAGTGGTGCCGTGTTACGAGAATGCAGCACAGGAAGTGCTGTTTACCCCTAGGAGAAGGCAGTGGGTTATTGGTTAGAGGATGCTGCTAAAAGCAGCTGTTTTTTTTCACTACAGGTCTATCAAAGGCCATTACAGGAAGACCCTCTTCCTGCTGCAATACCTAATATCCAGGAAGAAAAATGTCTAGCGTCACCTCAGATAATTTAGCAGGAAATCATACACTATATTATTCTCCCATAACTCCAGCCAACAATCTGGAATTGCGTATTGTCAAGGGAAATGTGTTGTTTTGCATTTCATTCCAACTGGTGCCATTACTGATTGGGTGTTAATAGCCATTGCTGCCTCAAGTCTCCTGACTCCTCAACCTTGAGTTGGTATGTTTATATATGGTGGGCTTCTATAAAAGGAGTGCATGTCTCTCACAGTGTAATGGCACTGTGCGGTGGTTGTGCTGCCCGAGCCCATCAATTACACAACCGTAAAGCTCTCATTTCAGCCCAAATAGCTGCCATTGCTGTGTCAAAGTCCTCACCAAACTGCCTGGGTACTTTTAACAACCGCCCTCCCCCTCGGCTGAAGTAAATTGGTGAAAAGGCATGTTAGAGAGAAAATGAGTGGAAACTGGACAGACGGGGCCTGGATGTATTTTACAGACTGACTCAGACACCAGCTCAGCGCCAGCTTCTTGACTTGTATAACAGTGTGGAGATTGGAACAGATAGAGCGAGCTTGACTCACGGTGCTATCATGAAGAATCTGCTCTTGTTTTTCTTCAGTAGAGGAAAGAGAGAGAAGAACAGAAGGACAAGTGGGCGGACTTGCCTTACGCGGCAAAAGACAGCTGAACCCAATGACCTCGCCATGGTCCTCGAGGAGAGGTTCTTCTACGGCCCTCGGCCAGCGTGGAGGCCGGGATGGGGTGTTCTACGAGCGGGTTCCTCAAGCAGTTCTCTCTGGGTGCTTGTTACGGTTCTGTGTTACTATCACACCCAATGTGATGTGTTCAGCTTGTGCGATATAAGTCACACTTCCCCCGTTTCAATCTCAGGGGAGGATTCTCTTGGCAACGGATGGACTCGCGCTGATGCTGGCATCATTCCTTCACCACGGCCCGCCTCTGATCCGAAAAGAGCGCCGCTTGTGAAAGGGGTGACAAGGATGGTAACTGGTCCACTCATCCCCCCAATGACGTAAATGTCACTTCCCCCTTTCAGTCTGGGCCTAGAAGTCAGATGCACAGCGAAGCGAAGGGCTGGAGAAGATGACACTGATTAGCTCGCTCTGGGGGCGACTGTCGTGGCTTGCGCAGGATGGCCGTGGCACTCTGTGATTAATGCCCATTAAACACCATGTGGCTCCAATTTGTTGCAGCCCAAATCCTGTCTCCCAATGCGCTGATTACAGAGCGAAAACCCAACTCTTCTACACCTGCTGGATTGAGGAGATGCTCATTGTGCCTCGTTCTTGGTTCCGCTGACTCTTTAGATAAACAAGCAACAGAGAGACAGAACTTTGCCTAATCAACAGTGTGTGATCAGGGCTTTTATAGCTTGTCTAAATCACAATAAACCATAAAACTTAAATATTTTTGTTTCAGCAGTTTTGTTTGAATAGAAAACCTCTAGAGGTATTCGCCTCATGATGTTTCAAATTAGTCGTGAGCAATGAATCAATTTCTCGCCTTTTAAGACTGGACAACTCGTAAATCACTGAATACCTAACATAATTTTCCACAGGGGAATCTGGCTGGTTCTGTTAAATGTGTCTTTTATTATCTTGATGTTTTTACGAAGCATTTAAATTGTTCTTGGCATTGAAGACGCGCTATAATGGTTGCTCTACATTTTTTTTTTTTTTTTTTTTCAAAAATATTTTTGATCTAAATATTTTATATGTACAATTTGTTTAGTTGCCACTGTATTTTCCTTTTGGATAGTAGATACTGTAGAGATGGAAAGGTCCCTTTTGAATTGCCCAAACATAGACCATGACACATGCAAAAGTAGTTCTTCTGTCAGATGACTGAATGGCCAACCCACTGACCAGAAGCGAGCCCTTTCTCAGTCTGCTGTGAGGATCAGACATATTAGTCAAAAGCACAGAAAACCAATCTTGCCACGTTTATTTCCAATCTTGATTTCGTCCCATCATTGGAGCTAATTCGAGTACAAGTCATCCTGTGCTGTCAGGAAATCCGCTTAGCCCGATTTGTAACATGACACTGGACCCCGGCCGTCAGGGGAACACTCTCCGCCCAACAATAAAATGTGTGACTCTGATGTCATGACCACAACTATGCACCAAATTCCTCGCTGATGCACTCATCTATCAGAGGTGCTCTTTCCATTAAAACGCCCTGTCATGAAGAGACATGGGAATGAAAGGGTGGAAGGAAGTGGAGAGAAAGCTGGAAGCGGGGGATTCGGTGGGGGATTGTGTGCAGCTGGGGCTGAAGAAGAACAACAGAGCCTACTGATTTGTTTGTTTGCACTGGGAGACATGTGATGGTTTAACGGGATCCTTTCTTTTTTTCTGCCTTCTTTTTTAAGACTAAGCCGAAGGAGGGAGCTGTCACCTTTGTTGGTTGTCATTTGTCAAAAGTACTTTCCAGTTTCCTTCCATAAATTTTTAAGTCGCCCCATTAAATATAAGGTAATTGCATTGTCTCTATATGGTGCCTGGAGCTACAAGTCCTATTAAAGAGACACAAAGGCAGCGAGTGTTAAGAGTATTTTTTAAAAAGAATGATATTAATTATGGAGGAGGAGAGTGCGAGATGAGGAGAACTTGTGATGCTGCAAGGGTCACAAGCATAGATTTGTGCACATAGTGGTCAATGTTGTGCATATCGATGGCAATCCACGGATGGGGATTTGACTGGTGTTGGGTCAATCTATTCTGGGTATTAACAGTTCCTCCTCACCCTGTTATTTGTCCCCAGCTGGGCTTCATTAAACCGACTTCCTCAAGTAAAAAGAGGCTCGGGTTTGGAAAGGATGGCGTCATAGTTTGTCAGGCATGCAAGAGAATGCAAAATGATAGACGGGCAGAAGGAAAGAGGTTTAAAAGAGAATGAGTAAAAGAGGAAATGGAAGAGAGTGTCACGATGAGGCAGGTGCACCTGACAGAGTGCACATTGGTTCCCATGGTTGCGGGGCCGGTACGATAAGTGGCGTGTCAGAATGATGGCAACTCTTCTAGCCCCAGGGCCCTTTCTCCTCCGTGATACATTTAGCTTCTTAATGCCACCTCAAATGATCTTGCTAACTTTCCTATATTACTCTGCATTAATTTTTTAGCACCCTGAATAATGTTGTGGAAGTAAGGCAACAGGAAGGCTCGTCACCTTGACAAATTTTACTCAAAGGATGTGGTCGCTGACCACGTGCAATATTATAGCCGAGTTAGTGTAAATAAGACTAATGCACTGAGCTACACTTAGCTTCTCAGTTGTTGGGCAGGATGTGCAGAATAAACTGGCTGTATAAATCATTATCTGAAATTCTGTGACTCATATACTGCAGATCTCTCTAAAAATGTACTTAAATAAATAAAAAAAATAGAATCTGGCAGTGTGCCTTTACATCTAAGCTTCCAGTGCACATTAAAAATAGAAGTGGAACATTAAAATAAAGCATTGTTTAAGTGTTTTGGTCTTACATAAGATCCATGTCAACAACTAGGACTTCCTCCTGATTTATCAGGGTGCTCTATTTCAATTTTGTGAGGTGTTCTCTGACTGAAGTAAATGGAAATGGATTAGGGTAGAAACAGCTTTATAATAATATATTTCCTGTGTCAGATCTGTAATCGTATTTACTTTAAGACAAAGAGGCAGAAAATGGTGTGAGGATGTTGGAAAGGGGGTTGGAAATGCATTTATGGCATGACATTATATGGCGCCGTTTTCCACCGAAATCATTTTGCAGAAATTACTAAGACCATTGAAACAGAAAATATGCATTCACTTGTCACTCTTTACATTTTAATTCACACACTGTGGAGTGGCACAGAGCATAGTTTATGAGAGCTTTGACAAAATGTGCCACATGTCCTCAAGTACTTTCAAATGATAATTTTCAGGGAAAAAGTGGAGGCATATAATTACAGGCAGTTATTTATACCCTGTACATCTCCAATTCATTGCCTGTTCATTTAGCTAACAGCCCTGTGTTGGGTCTCTATTTTGGATGATTTTTTTGTTTTTTGATGATGAAGCAAGCACTCATCATTGCCCCCATTACAGCACATCTTAGTGGTAAAAATAGTTTCTCTTGTGAGTTCTTGATGACCTGTTGTGGGTGAGATCCTTGGTTGTGGGTGAGCTCCTTGGTAAAGGGCTTTTGAGCAAGTAGTCTATATACTGCAGCTGGACTTTGTTTCATAAATGCATTATAAGCCTACAGTACATAGAAAATGGCAGAAACCATTTGTTTACTGACACCATCATTTCAGCAACCAAAATATACTTAACTTGTAAGCTGATGATTTGTTTTATTCTAAAGACATATTAAACCTTCCTTATAATGACATTGTTACAAAATGTTTCAAAGTCTGATGTCTTGATATGGTCTGAGCTCTTGTTAAAGGTTTTTCTTTTCTTTTCTTTTTTTTTGCTGTTGCGGGTAAGAGGAAGTGTTGCCTGTGTTTACCCTGGGTGAGCTCCACTGCAGATTGTGATGCAACCTCACAGAAATGTCTTGTTTTTCTGGGTTAGCTGAGCTTGTCTTAGTGCAGCAGAGCAGCATAATGGTGTTTGTAATATCTCCAGCCCTGGGGCACATTTTAGATTGCGAGGCTGAAGAGCACAGCTTGGCTGTATCCCAAGGCAGAGAGCATGAAAACACTGTGAAGCATGCTTCTCTAGATGGACTTTTGGAGAGCAGGCCTGAATAGCACTACAAAGGCCATGCAAACTAAGAACTAAGACCTTAAGTTTGTTTTTTTTACATTTTCTGGTATCTTTATTTTCTCATCATAGTGCTTATTTACTCATTTTAAGATAAAGGAATACATAAATGTGTAGTCATGTTCCATTATTCTGTTTTAGTCCTGGTATTCTTTCTCCATCATAGACTGCTGGCCAAGGTTCAGTCTTGTTCAGGCACTAACAGTGGAGCCCTGTGGTCATCATCTGGATACTTTGCTATTTTAATGTCTTGAAGGCCTTTTTGGCCATTTTAGTGTCTGTGTTGTTAAAGGCAACAAATTGTGTCAGACACTTTTTTGTTTATGATAAGACAACCTCATTCTGGAAGATTACCAATTAGTATAAATATGTCCTGTCTTTAATTATGGTACTGTATATGCAATACTGTTTATGAACAGGCAAAATTCGAGTAAAAATGTACAGAACAATGTGTAATGATGCACAATGCCATCATGCAGTTGTCACATGAAGGAAAGGTTGATGATTAATCAGATTGAGTCTCATAACATTGTGTATAATGTCTTAAAGTCAGGCTCTCCATTGCAATGTGATTTGTGCATAAACACATGAGAGGATTCATATTAATAGAGCAAGATTGCTCCAAAGGGAGTGGACATATTGTTCTAGCAGATGCTCAGTTCCAGTTTATTTATTCGATATGAAGAGTCTTGAGCTAGTCTGATAGTCTCTATTTAGTCTCACATTATCATTAAACTTGTTTCCTTTCATTGTCTCTACAGTGGTCTGCATAATCTCAGCACCCTGGCCAGGGGATCTTACTTGTCAACCCACTGCCCAGCCTTTGCCTGCCTAACCTGACTACCATAGAGGAACAAGCAGATCCCACACTTACAAAGAACCTTTGGGTGAGTTCACAATGTCACACCACACAAGAGTAAAAAACAGCAGGATGGGGAGTATCTGGGAGGCCATGAAAGGCCCAGGTGTTTAATATGGAAAAAGTGGAATAGTGAGGTTAGGGAGACACATGTTCCTTGGGCTGTGCATCTGGCGGGACCGTGTGCTGAGGTTGCATGCCTCACAGATGCAGTAGGAAGATAAAAGTGCATCGCTGATTATATCAGATTTTCCACAGCTAATACAACTTTTAATTGGCACGGGAGTTGAATCATATAGATAAATCAATAGTTAAGAATGTTTTTAGTAAGGCTATTTTGGTATTGATTCAAATGTTTCGTTCTCTACATGTACAGCTGGGCTCTGACTTCCAACTAAAGGATCCAGACTGCAGAAATGTGGGCAAAAGTCATATTAGTGTATTCCAGCCTTTAGGCCCCTACAGCAGAGCAAAGATAGTCTTATGATACTGCATGTTTGTGGATGCCACAAATGCCTGGGCTTCAAAGCTTGAGTTGTGAACAGTGACAGGGTTTATTTTCAATGGTGCTTAGAGTAGTGGCAGCCAAACATCCCACTCTTGCATGCTCACCCACCAGTGCTTAAGCTTTTAACCTCGGACAGTGACTGGAGCCATTTATTTGTTCTACTCTAGGAGGCCAGGGCACACTTGTGGCAGATGTTTCAACTATTCCACTCGGGATCACAACCTCCAGATGCTCTCCCTCTTGTTTTGCGACATCTCTTTTATAATTTTGGCAGCGGTATACTGTTCCACTCACTTTGGCTAGTCCTGTGCAACAACTTTTTTTTGTTGCACTTGCGTCCAGTAAGCTGTGGAGAGACCTTTATGTGGCTTAAGGTTTGACACGTGTTAGTCTACAAGATCCAAGCTGTGTCCAAACCCCTTTTATGGTAGAGCCAAGCTAAGACCTCCTTTGGAGTTAGTCATTTCCCCTTGGGTTCTGTGATTTCAATGTCAACAACTGACCACAGGTTTTACGTTTATACATGGTTCAGTCAACCTCATGAGGTTCTAATGTAGGTGAGAGGAAGTAAAAAAGGATGTAATTTCAATAAGGCATAATGTTGTAAGCGGGGAACCAGTAAGAAAGACAATTAATCAGTGCCTCAACAGCTGCTTCCTGACATTTCTACAAAATGTTGTGGAAAATTTAATGAAGGCTAGCTTGTAATGGTTTCAAGCTTACCCGGTGGAAAATATGACAGTCTTTCCATAGACAATTAAGACCAACATGAAGCCCTGTTTTTCACTTTTTTTTATTCCTGTCTTTCTTTCCATAGGGCAGTGTTCTGTGTTTAAGCCAAGGCTAAATGGAAACATGTACATTAAAACAGATACAGCTGTGCAGTCTGAAAAACCCTTAGGATTTTTGGCACTTCACTAAGGAATCTAAGCAATGGCACCTACAGGAAGATTTAGTGTCAAATCGTACATTCCCTCCCACAGTCCGCAAGGCGGGCATGTTTTTAAACACCGCCTCTAGGAATGCATCATAAATCCATCTAATGACCTATGCATGGTGCTGATGATCTTTTCCTTATTTACTTCCATGACGTTTTCCTGCATTGCACCAGTCCACAACTATGCAGCCCTTGTTTTGGGAGCGGGTTATTCAGAGAATGTTTTCATCTCTGCCGTTTTCAATTATCGAGCCATCCTGTAATTATGCTGCTTTGCCCAGTATTGGACTGCTGGTGTGCCTCAGAGTCCCGGTCCAGACCTCTATCCCATACCGGGGGTACATTTTTCCTTCCAGACCCCCCCTTTCCTCTAGTGACCGGTCCAGTCACTTATTTGATTGGTAACAGTATCTTTTGCTGGGGGGAGAGTGCTTGGGCTTTCAGAGTGGCAGTTAAATTAGACATGACCTCATGTTGAAAGAGATTTATTCTCTCCTAATAGCTGTTGTGTTTTCTATCAGCAGGCACTGCCTTTTGACCCGACACCCACAACAGCACTCCATCGTGGTACTGTAACAATGTAGACCTCTTCTGTTACAGTGAGAACGAAGTTCTGCTTGACTTTAATAAGTTTACTCGGGGCTCCCCATCAGACCCCTGCAAATGGTCGGAAGCATCTTCGATATTAAGACAAAAACGACTGACATAATAACTGGGTGCTTTCTTAACGGCCGTTACTGTTCATCAAGATAAATCGCAACATTTCCCAAACTGAGGCAGTGCTAATGTCTTATTTAATGGCTGATGTCAAGGCCCAGTCAAATTTTAGTGCATAGCAATTTGTTGAGAGAGCAGCCGTCTGGACAGATGATGTTATTTAATAATCACCATTGATATGATTATAATGACAAGCTAATGGATAATGTGTCCTTTCCGCTGCCGTATCTCAAAACTAATCAGAGCGAGTGAGCGCTTTCTCCCTCTTCTTTATGCCGTGATATTGTCCTTATGAAGAATTGCCCATCATTTCCATGAATGTGAGTCTGTTGATGCTTGATTTTTCCGGTACATTCACTCTCTCGCTCTCACTGAGTCGCTGGCATCACAGCTGCTAGATAATTACGCATTCGACCAAATGTCTTGAAGGGTTGTATGCACCTCGTTTCCGGCTGCGCGCGGATCACAGCAGCTCTGCCATCCCTCTCGACCCACACAGGCAGAGAATTGGATGGGCTGGGTTGTGTAACTGAAGCCCCTTTCATAACGCAATTCATCAACACCATAACCCTGCATGGTATTCATGCCTTCTCCTCCCACACAGGAACAGTCACCCACTCTCCTCACCCCGTCTCGAGATGGCTGTAGATGCTTCCCACGCATGCTTTCTCTCTTCAGTGCGCACATAAATGCTTAGGCTCTCCTGTACAGTGTTAAAAATACTTCCCCTTTGCTTTAATGGCTTTTTCCTCTCCTCCATATAGCTTTGAAAGACTGGTTTATCTGTCTGAACTGCAAGCACGGCTGTCTTTTCATTACCTCCTATCGATCCTCCCATTTCCTCATTTCAGAAGGCTTTGAAGGCATTGTTGCTGTTGTTGAATGGTGCGATATGGAAGTCCGGTGTCCTTGGAATGTGATTGCGATATTGCCGATGTGTAGAACTCCCCTCTGCTGGCCATCTGGACATGATTTTAACAGGCCTGTGTCTCTGCACTGGCCTCTCACCTGGGCTGCATGTGGAGCTGGATGAGTCGTCTGCCCAAGATTCAACTTTGGATTGTTAATGAGGAGTCCGTATGACACTCCAGGGGGCTGACTCGCACACATTTTGGGTGATACATCCTCCAGTCCTGCTAACACAGAGCAAAATCACACTGTAAAAGTTGCTGGATGAGCAAAAGGTGAATCTTGCAGGGAGCTGAGATAAATTGCAAAGATAAAAGTCCTGAGCGAGTGAAGGAAAAGGTAATGTGAGGATAGCAATCGAGGGCCATAACTCAGGTTTGTCTCAGAATTTCCTTTTATTTGATTGAATAGACAGTGCTTTTTCCCCCAGTAGTTAGAGTAATTTCTATAAAAGAACAACCATTGATATCCTTCCCGCATAGTCGTGGTTGCTTAAATAATTGCTTTGAATAGACATGTGCCAGCTCCTTTAAAACAGAAGACTTTATTGTGGTATCCTTACTTCAATCTATTTTCAGACTTGTTCTCATCTGCTCTGTGCCAGATGATAAAGCCAGTTGGAGTAGTAAAAGTTGCCTCCATCACTAATGAGTTGGGATAGCTGGAACAAGGGCAGTGGAAAATCAACTCAGCAACCTCTCCTCCTCTGCAAGTGTAGTGGTATTTGTGCACACTTGAAATTCCCCTATGGCAGTAAAGTTCCTCTTGAGAAAACTAAGCAAGGTGTAAGCAAAATTTAGACACATGACGGCACGGCAGATACAAATAAAATAAAGTTGAACGCGTTGTTTTAGTGGTAGGAATTTGTCACTATAACCTCTATAACCACTGAATTGAAACAATTAGCAGCCTGTTGAATTATTCAGTGTCTGTCCTACAAGGGACAAACAATTGTGCCACTTGGACTCAGGGAAATGAGATCTGGCTTGTGTGCCTCCCCAGCATCATGGCTGTGATGTCATGAGGGGGTAGACAAAAGGTGGAACCCAATCTCTGGAACATACCGCCCGGTGTGCCCAGGTGCACCTCAGTGAGCTACATGATCTAGTAACACTGTCTGCCTCCAAAGAGTCCATTAGCTTAAGTATGCAAACTGCAGTCACATACATATCACCTAATTATTTCTCAGTCATTTACACTAATTAAGTTCCAGATCTTTGTGTTTGAACCAACAGATCACACCATTAGCAGATTTGGACTGCAAAACCATCCCTTTAAAAAGGGCGTGCAGTAAATGGACAAGCTTGACTGAAATTACCCAAGTTGTTTATTGCTATAACCCTGTAACTTTGGCAGAAGTCAAACAGGCAGGCAGCTGATGTTAAAGAACATGACTCAGAATTTTTCAAGAACATACTTTTGCTTCTATTTTCTTCTTTATTTAGCTGTTCATTTATATATTTATTTGTTTGTGGTCTTGCAGTGTCCTGTGGTGAACCTTGGAGAGATTAGGCATTTCCACTGCATAATGGCTTTAAATGTGATAGCACTTTAAAAAGACAGGGAGTCTCCCTTCAAGTGAAAAGGATATCCAACTGGCTTAGAATGTGACATAATGCTTCTCCAAATCCTTTTAGGACTGCTGCACCGTGCAGCATTCATTGCCAAACAGACTTTGAGAGGACTGCTGTTAATCCTCTCACTGGAACCTGACAGCAGAACTGTAAAATGCATAATCCTTGCGTTAGATTAGGTGGTGTATTTTTATTCATGAGCAAGCATCCTCATAAAAGTTTTTATGTTCTTTATTATACCAGTATTGTGCATCCAGCATGGAGGCCTTGCTGTGGCCCTAGGCTAAGAACCTCCCACACTTTGTATGGTGAAACGGGGCAGGAAGATGAGTGGGACAGCAGACTGATCTTAGCAATGCAAGGATCACAATAATCTTTGGACATAAACAAGTTTTATAACCATCTTGCATAGGATGGTTAAAAAATATGTATTAAGCTATGTGTATATGACAGCACATACTGTAGACTCACTCTGTAACAGAGGCAGAGAGCACAGGGACTTCATGTCATATAAGATTCTTGTAACCTCTTTTGGTTTATGTAATATGGCTTAGTCATTCTATTCCGAATTCTGATGGATTTGCTGTGAATGGAGGTACTGCTCTTATCCTCTTCACAGTGTGTGTCCCACATATGCACTCTCAAGCACATCCATTTGCCTCTTAAAAATGTGATTCAAAGTATTTTTAACCTCCCTTAGAAACATAACATCTCGCAACCCAAAAACCCATCATGTCATGAAAGGCAAGAAAAAAGCAGGTGAAAGCATGAGCAATAGGGCTGGATGGAATGATCCGATGTATTACAGCAACAGTACAAAGTGTCTATCGTTACAAATTTCGCTATATTGTTTTTTCAGTAGGTATAAAGACCCATACAGTGTGTTACTACTTGAATGATAAAAAGTACTTCTCATCAATATATTGTCAATATGTTGGATCCGTGCAGTAGGTCTTAAAGTGACCTGTAATACCTGCTGTAGTCTATGGCATGTTATTCAAAAAAATCTAGTATCAGGTTAGGGCTGGGCGATTATCGCAATATCATCTTTAGAATAGGAAAGAATTAATTTCTGATTTTGAACGGATGTTGCGTACAGTAGCTCACCAGTAATCTACGGCTCTGTGTATCAACTGCTGCTTATTTTAATAACAGCTGATGGAGATTTACCACTAATCAAAGAACCAGCTTTACCTGCGAAATGCCTACGAACCTATAGAAATCTTTCTGTGCCACCACATTTTAAAAGCCTTACTAATTTATAGAACTTGCCACAAAGTTTCTTTTAATGCGCGTTGCTATAGGAAATATTGCCTGACAATGCTGCTGTACTTTTAAAATTGCTGCTTTATAGTGCAATAGCAACTGGGGAGTTCAACTCATAGTTTGTCTTGGTTTGTGAACACATACTTTCCTGTGTCAGGCATGGAAGAATTATGAAAACAAAATGAACCCAAAGTTAATGTTTCAAGTGCTATAAATACCAGTGGTTTTTCTGCCCTGCTATTTTTAGTGCTCACATCGCCTTCCAGACACCAGCGTCACACAGTTTCCTCACTCATACCCATGCAGTGCTGTCTGTTGCAATCAGAACGAGTCTGAGATTAAGACATACATCACATAGAGTGTGTTCAGTACCTTCCTTTTACAAACACATTTATGTTCTATTTACTGCTTTTGAGTACATACTGTACCTTAAGGCTGTATTTTGGTCTGCTCCCACCTTTGTCTTTAAGTGTTTACAGTGTTAAGGTTTTTAAAAGCATAGAAAAACCCAAAACTCTTAAGGAAGAAAATGCTAAGAGTTTGCCCTTTAAACACCTACGCACACTACGTCGAATGTCATTTGCATTCCTTGGGCTATTTTTATATGTTTGTGTCTCTTTAGGAAATGAGTGGGCAAGGTTGTTAATGATGACTCATGAGCAGAGGGAGGTGGTAGCTCCTCTGCATCAGTTCATTGAAAACTCTTGACACACTTGCTAGGCGAGAAGTACACAGCTGTGCAGCTGCCTCGATATCAAACTGAAAGAAATAAAACAAGAAAGCAAGCTGTAATTGAAGTATGATGAGCAACAGAGTCACATGATAAACTGCCATACTGTTTTGTTTAGACAGCTGAGTATTTTTGCCAGCCTTTTTTTTTTAGACATCAGCTTTTAAAATCTTAAGGTAGTTATGTTACATGTGTAGTATATTCTTTTATTTATTTAGAACAATAATCCTGGTCTAAAACAATGTTTAAACATAATTTTATTTATTCTCCCTTACAGATACTGAAACAGAGGACATTGAAAAGGAGGAACAAGTCTGGATGAAACAAAAAGTAAATGGACTGTTGAAATAAGTAATGGAAAGTCACTGGCCTGATTGTCAAAGAGGAACATCATTTACATTTTAAAGTGGAGCAACACTTGAACTATGGAAGTCGAAGGATCTTTTATTTAGGAGTCACTTAAGTAACTCATCTGGCATGACGGCTTGCATGAATGAAATCTAGCAAACAGCTTAAGAAACCCCATTGAAGTACTAAGAAAAATGGAGACACATGAACCTGCTGTTGGCCAAAAATGCACCAAGGAGCAACGGGAAAAGAACCCCTTACAAAGAAAATGGGTCTCTGAGCCCTCTGCTGGAACGAAAAGAAGTACCTTTGGAGATCCAGATGTTAAAAGACACATGCATCGTGAGCAAAGTCTTACAAGTGGGACAAGCCTTGCTAGCTCCACTCAAAAGTTTAGCTCTGGAAAGCTGATGTCGTCTGCAGTGACACACTCATCACAAGAAAGCCAGTTTCAACAGGTCTTCCCTCGGCCTTACTCCTACACGTTGCCACATTCATACCCACAGGAGCCTTTCCTTGGTGGTACAAAGCCACAACCTGGGTTAGAGGCCCATGCCTGGTCTTTTGCTGGTCAAATGCAATCTCTGCCACCAGATGATATGTTTCCTCTGCACTCCCGGTCTCACGGAGTTTTTCCTCGTCAGAAGTCTCCAGCTGGTTTTGGCCAGTTTTCCCAATCTGGACCCGAGCAACCAGATGAAATTCATAAGAAGGAACAAAAACCCAAAAAGCCAGGAAAGTACATATGTCACTACTGCGGCAGGGCATGTGCTAAACCCAGTGTGCTTAAAAAACACATAAGGTCCCACACAGGGGAGCGTCCTTATCCCTGTGTTCCATGTGGTTTCTCATTCAAAACTAAGAGCAATTTGTATAAACATAGAAAATCTCATGCTCATGCTATCAAAGCAGGACTTGTTCCATTCTCTGAGTTAGCAACTCGAACAGACAATGATCAAGCATCTTCAGTTGGGGAAGCAGAGGCACACTCTGATGGTGAACAAAGCACTGACACTGATGAAGAAACTGCAGAAGGTGCAATGTTCCCTGAAAAACGTAGCCCACAGATATCATTTGAGTCTGACAAGAGCCCAATGGAAAGGGGACCAGCGTACGCAGATCCAGCTGAGGAACTGTCTGTGGCATCTATGAAAGTGCCTATCTTAATTGTTCCGAAACAAGGGGTACCATCACCTGCCACAGAGTGTCCCCAGTTTACAGACATTAAAGGTTCAGTTATTGGTGGACAGATGGGCAGAGGAGATGAGTCTCATACAGTCAAAAAGAGACTTGCCTTAAGACTCTCTGAGAAAAAGGACCAGGATTCAGAGCAGTCTCAAAATCTATTGAGCCCCCACAGCAAAGGTAGCACTGATTCTGGTTACTTTTCCCGCTCAGAGAGTGCCGAACAGCAGATCAGTCCACCCAACACCAATGCAAAGACATATGAAGAGATTATGTTTGGAAGAACTTGGTACCACAGAACCAACTCCAGATCTAGACAATCAGTCACAGCTGGGATGGTAGCTATTGCTAGTCAAGACACTAATATCAACAAGCCTTGTGCCATGCAGGAGTTGGCCATGGGAAAGATATCAGAGGGTCATGTTTTTTATCAAAGTGATTGTGCAGAATCACATTTAATTGCTGGATGTGACCCAAAGCATTATCATGCTGGCTCTTGCCAAACTAGCACAGGTCTGCTGGAAGCACCTTCTGATTCAGGGCCACTTATTAGAAGCAACTCAATGCCAACACCTTCTCCAACCAACCTCAATGTACCACCAAGTCTAAGAGGCAGTCACTCATTTGATGAGATGATGACCCAAGATGATGTCTTCTATGGAGGAGCCGCGGGTCTAAAAAGGTTAAGGAGGCAGGCTGCTTTTGAACACTCTGCACAAGAAGGTCATGGAGAATCTGAGAACTATGGGAAAATAACAGGTCTGAACTCAAGTTTGAAAATGGGAGAGAGGGGGCCTTTGATGCCAGATTTTAAAGGCTCTGGGTCAGAGATGGCTTGCCCAGAAGTACGCACAGCATACACTTCATATGACACAAAGGTGGAGTTCACCACAAGAAAAAGACGGATGAAAAAGAGTGTGGGTGAAGAAGAAGATTGCCTTGGACAAGATGATAGCAGTCGAAGTGGCTCTACTGAAATGACAGGGGATTATGACCTAAGACAAGGAAGTCAAGATTCTGCCAAGGCTGGTCCTACTAGTAAGGGTTCCATGTTTAGAGCACACAGCCCATCAGACAGTTTTGACAGAGGCTCATGTATGACTCCAGAGGACATTGTACTTGTTCAAGATTCAGACATGAAGACAGCTGGTAATGTAATATCTGTCATTCAACATACCAATTCGCTGAGCAGGCCAAACTCATTTGAGAAGACTGAATCAATTGAACATCCATTTTATCAGCCAGATAAGCATGCTGGACAAATTTCGGAACAATCAGACTCAGAAAACATTGATGACGTGCAGAGCCCTGATTCTCATCATAGATCAGAAAGCATGGAACATCAACATCAGGGTGACAATGAACATGGATCTTTCTCTTCTAACCCACTCTATCATATACCCCACAAACTTGTGAGACAACCCAACATTCAAGTGCCTGAAATCCGAGTTACAGAAGAGCCTGACAAACCAGAAAAAGAACCTGAAGTACCAGTGAAAGAACCAGAGAAACATGTTGAGGAATTTCAGTGGCCACAAAGAAGCGAAACATTGTCCCAGCTTCCTGCAGAAAAGTTGCCCCCAAAGAAGAAACGTCTGCGTCTTGCAGATATGGAGCACTCTTCTGGGGAGTCAAGCTTTGAGTCCACTTGTACTAGCCTTTCAAGAAGCCCTAGTCAAGAAAGTAACTTATCACATAGCTCAAGTTTTTCAATGTCGTTTGACCGAGAGGAAAACATCAAATCTGTATCCCCAACTAAACAAGATGACTTTGCTAAACAGTCTGAGTTCTTAACTGTTCCAGGCAGTGGCCATTCTCTGTCTATTCCAGGTCATCATCAAAGAGAGATGCGACGCTCATCATCAGAGCAGGCCCCCTGTGCTCTACCCACGGAAGTACCAGAAATACGTAGTAAGTCATTTGATTATGGCAGTCTTTCAACCGGATCAAGACAAGGTGAAGTTTATGCAAGTGCTTCAGCTATGAAAGAGCGTAGACGAGGTTACCTTGTTAGACAGGCATCTCTTAGTGTCTATCCTGAAGTAGTGGTTCAAGAGCCAATCTCAGATTTGAATATCAAACAAGAGAATTCTGACCATGTTTCTCAAGCTGCTTTAACTGGTACATCCTATTGTCTAACTAATGACTTGCCAAGACACAGAAGAGGTACACAGTCAGTTCTTGGATCACATCACCTGCTACAACAAAGCATTAGTGAGGACAGTCTATCTGAGGATCATTTCCAGAATGCTCGTTTGCCTGCACAGCTTTCATCAGATAGTGAACACTCAGTGCATGAGCACATGACCCAGGATATTATTCAGCACTCTTCTCTTCAGAGCAACCTGCCATCCTCACCTTTCTTGCCATTTCAACCAATGCTCTGGCACCCTGAATCAACACAAAGAAACAAGCAGCACCTGGCATTCCAGGCACAACAATTACAGAAACTACATATGAAACAGCCAAATCTACAGCCCATGCTACAAAAATCATACCAACCTCCTCATCAAATTCAGGTGCAAACAGACTCAAAAACTGATGTGGCAAGTCACAACTATCGATATCCTTCAAGAGCCTCCCCACAGCAACTTGGGGCTTTGCCATCTAAAGTGCTGACTACAAGCTTCTTACAACAAGTTCAGCCTATCTTTGCAACTCAAAATGTAGGTTCCCAACCATCACTCCCGGGAATGCTGGTACCAGTCAGAATCCAGACAAATGTGCCATCTTATGGTAGTGTTATGTATACAAGTGTTTCACAAATCCTTGTTACTCATTCTCAGAGCACAACGTCTATCAGAGTTTTATGCACAGACAATGCGTCAACTGTATCAAAGCAACAAGCAGGCATCAATTTATCAAAAATATTAGGACATTCAGAAGGGTCCTTAAATATTCCAATATGGAAAGTACCTGAATATTTACCTGGGAGCCTTAACACAGGAATTCCCTTGTCTTTGACATCAGGAACTATCTCTACTACAGATGCTTCCTCTAGTATTGGGGGGAGTAAGAGAATGTTGTCACCAGCCAGCAGTCTTGAGCTTTTTATTGAAACCAAACAACAGAAACGGGTCAAGGAAGAAAAGATGTATGGCCAGATAGTAAAAGAACTTAGTGCAGTTGAGCTAAGTAATTCCAGTGCACCAAAAGAGAAGTCCCCCAAACCTGAATTTTCAAAGAGGGATGACTCCATAGATGAACCAGAGAGAATGTCCTCATCTCCACCCACTGATTTCTTGTCATCTAAATTCCTTGGGTATCCATCTGCACCTCGTTTACCTGATGTGCCACCAAAAGACAACTTCATTCCACCCCTGCAAATTATTACAAATGTGGCTAGCAGAGCAGATTCCCCAGAGGAACTTGATGTAGATGAGTCTACCCCAGAGGCAAGCTCAAGCCCACAATCAGTAATCTCCTCAAGTGATACTCAAGAAGAATCTAAGCTGAACATGGGTAACAAGTTCCCAGTAAACATGCTGGGAGTTGTTGGTAGCACTCTCCTGCTCACTGACCTGGCAGATGTCCATCAGTTTTTTCAATTCCCAAGTCTTCGCACACCAACCAGTGTTAGCTGGTGTTTTCTAAATTATACCAAGCCAAATTACGCGCACACGACTCCCCTAACTTCTGTGTATGGTTCTTGGTGCGTCAGCTCTTACAACCCAAACCCACTTAACCTTAGTACCAAGGCCACCTTGGCACTTCTTCGGTCGAAACAGAGGAAGAACACAGAAATGTATACAATGGCTGCTATGCATCAACCTGGCACTGGAAAACTTGTTTCTTCCCTCCGGTGGAAACAGAAGTTTGAGCAGGTAGTCCATACTTCTCCAAAACACACACAATTTAAAAAAGAGATTTCATTGAATTAAAATCTATTTTGTAAATAAATATTGATTTCAGAGCATTGCAGATTTTGATAGTAATATATATACATATATATATATAGTTTAAAAAATTCAGGTTCAATTTACAACTTGAAAGTTAGTTTGCAAAAAATGCACAAGTTAAAACACAAGTTGCATTTGCTCATTTTTAAATGATCAAGATTAACAAAAATGAATTACAAGAAAATACATAGACACAGAGTTTCTTATGTTTTATGCTTACAGTTTTAGGCTTAATTATTCAACCTCTTTTCTGTTTACATTTCCAGTTGAAGCCAGAGATCATACAGTTGGACGTTGGAAAGTTTGGGAAGAAAATGAAGGGAATCAGCTTAAGAGACAGGGGGAAAGAAGACCATGGAGAAAAAGAAGTTTCTTCAAAGCAGGCTGAACCCACACGCATCAAAATCTTTGAAGGAGGGTATGTGAAGATCTGACTTTACTTTCCACATGATTTACAGTAGTATTCTTTATACAAGATGAGACCTTCTCTTTTCTAAAATGCAATTAAAAGTTGATGAGGAATTAAACATCAACAGTGTTTAAACATCATTTTATTTATGGTGCCTAAATCTGTTAAACACAAGTATCTGAAATGTTTTCAACGACATGGTACTGTATCTCATTGTGTGCTCCGTATAATGTTATCCTATGCATAAAAAAAAAACTAAATTCATACAGCTGTGAAAATGTTTTAGTTTCTAACACATAAAAGAATTATGCCTTATATGAAATATATAGGTTTTGGATGTATATGATATTCCACATCAGCATTAACCAATATATTTTATATTTTCCAATAATGTTAATAACCCTTGCCTTGTTTTTATTTCAGGTACAAATCCAATGAAGACTATGTTTATGTGCGTGGCCGAGGCCGGGGAAAGTACATCTGTGAGGAGTGTGGGATCCGCTGTAAAAAGCCAAGCATGCTAAAGAAACATATTCGCACACACACAGATGTTAGGCCATATGTCTGCAAGTTCTGCAACTTTGCTTTTAAAACAAAAGGTGGGTTTTCTTATACATTTCCAAAAAAAAAAAATAATAATATGATAATAATACTTTTTGTACATGATTTGTTTGTACCACACTGAACAATGAATGAGCTCTGTACTATTTAATCAGAATTAATTGCAGATTATACATTATTTTGGGCATGCCTAGCAAGCAATTCAAACACTTTCAAATCTGTTTTCAGGAAACCTTACGAAACACATGAAGTCAAAAGCTCACATGAAAAAGTGCTTAGAGCTTGGTGTGTCAGTGACATCTGTGGATGAGACGGAAGCAGAAGAACTAGGTATGATTCAGATTCTGGATACATTTTATTTAGACGAGCCAATATTGCAATATCTGTTGGTATCTGGAAGAAGTACCAGTTCAGGAAAATTTGCCTGATTAAAAAATCTAAAACCTTCTACTGCCAGTGTTAAAAATATTTCTAAATAATTTTCCCCTCAATTGTGATTGCATGTTTTATCAAAAGGGAGACAAAGAAACCTAGCAATCTTTTGAGTTGGACTAAAATAAACAATTTGCTATTAAAACACCTGAAAATGTGTTATACTTTTTTTGCAGACACCTCTGAGGATGTCCAAAGAGCATCAGAAAAGATTGGCATGTCAGAGATAATGGCAGAGCACCAATTCTCTGATGCTGATGACTCCGAGGGTGCTGAAGAAGATGGTGATGAAGTTGATGAAGATGAGGATGATGATGATGAGTATGATGGTGATTCAACACCGAAGACACGGTCCCGAAGCACAAGTCCACAGCCATGTACCATTCCCTCGCTTGCCATCACTGCAGTCGCTGCTTCCCAAGAGTCCACACCAGAGCCTCTGTCCTCTGTTTCCAAACAGCCTCTTTTCACTTATTTCACTAGTTTGCCCAGTATTCAGATCACCCAACTCATGGCACCCAGTGAGAAAGCTGGAGAGGCCCAGATGGCTGAATACCAGAAGCTCCTTCAAGGGGCTCTGGGTGAAGATCACAAAAACAGACTGGACGTGCCTAGCTCTATGGATGAAGACCTGGCTCTCTCTCCGGAACACAGTTCATCCTCCTTTGACTTTTCCTGCTCCCGTCTGTCTTCACCCGGCTGTGATTCCTCCCCGCTGCGAGAAAGCTCACCTTCCTCCAGGCGATATCTGTCTCCACGAAGGGACCTCTCCCCACGTGGCCGTTTGTCACCAAGGCGAGAACTGTCTCCCCTTAGGCATATCTCCCCCAGGCGGGATGTTTATAGAAGGGATCTGTCACCGAGGAGGGACCTTTCGCCAAGAGGACATCTCTCTCCTATCTCCCAGACAGGACGGCCTACATCCCCAGGAAGGGATCTCACGGGCAGACTTTCTCCCAGAAGCCGTAGGGGCATGATCAGACCTGTGTCCCCCAGGAGGGGTCTCCATTATCAAAGCGGCCCATGGGCACACAACCCCAACCCACATGCAGAGATGATATCATTAAGCCAAAAGACCAAAAGCCATGCAGAGCTGGAGCTGGTAAGTTATATTTGCTTCATAAAACCTTACTGTCATCATTATTTTTCTAAAACAAATCAAAATTGATATCGCTTGTAAACAGTTCACTAGCTAGGCAACCATATCAAGTGCATCTCAAAATTACACAGCCTGCATACTTTACATGAATGCCAGGTTTAGTGAGTTAAGGGATAAAAAGTCGTTGTTTGAAGTGAAGAGTAATAATAACAATATGCCAGAGGAAAGGCAATAGCCACCATACAGCACGCTGGATTCTTAATGAAGCATACAAAGCTCAAATATACAAGTTTGGACAAGTCCGTTGCAGTGGTAGTCGGTTAATGTCTAGCAAACTAATTGCCATCATACGACAGAATGGAACATTTCTATTTATATTGTATACTAGTTGATTAAGAACTCCCTGGAGGAAGTGGAAAACTGCAGTGCCTATACAGTGTTTGCAGTATAGTAATTCATTTTAGTGCTACCTGGCTTGTTACCATGGAGCTAGGGGGATAATAAGATAAATGAGCAAGGTCTATTATGTAAGCTTGGCCCTTTTTACTGGCAACTGTTTTTGTTCGTTGCGGTCTTGTTAAATTTTCCAAACTTTCCAAGAGGTCCAGTTTAAATAACTGAGCCTCAGATAAGCAGAATAACAGACAAGTATTTCAAGACTTTCTTTACTAATATCACCCAAGGTTTATTTAGCTTCACAAGTATTTCTTTATAGTTTCCCAGGAGTATTTTAGTAATGTAAATTAACCATATCTTTCAACTGTTTAGGACCACCGGAAGATATCACATCACATCTCTCAAGGGGAGGCCCGCAGCGCAGATGCCCCCAATGTCAACCAGGGATTATTTAGCCACCTTCCCCTGCACTCCCAGCAACAGATCCGCACTCCGTTCTCCATGATACCCATTGGCGGCATCCAGATTGTCCATTCTGTGCCCACTTCTGTCACCGGTCATGTCCACCCCACACGCCTTCCCTTGCAGAAGAGCACTTCTGAGGACTCCAGCACGAGCGAAGTGTCCTTTCACCTTTCAGAGGGTCGCGGACTCACCGGCAGAGGCCCAGAAGACTCACCCCAATCCCACGAAAAATCCACGTCCCCCAAGGCTGCGTCACCTTCCTCGCAAAAATCACATGAGGACAGCACCGACATGTCCGACAAGGAGAGCAAGCAGGAAGAGTGCATCCAAACGTGCACTAATGCGATTGCCTCGCTGTGCATCGCCTCCGAAGAAAATCTGGAAAAATCGACTGTTCCAATTGATCCTTACCATCAGCACACATTATCTCATTCACTCGCAGCTCAGCAAGACTGTGCGGCGAGAGCACAGCACTACTGCAGCTCAGAGATCAGTCACCCCCTACACTCCAGAGCAGAGAGCGGTGTGTCTGCCACATCAAAGACTTCCACAGCAAGCCATCCCACTCTCTACAACACAGAGACGGCAGAGCGAGCGTCTGGCCAACAGGGCCGTGGAGAGAGGCCAGCGACCATAAAGAAAGGCAAAGATTTAAAAGATGCCACTATTGACAACAGGTGAACAAGTTCGAAGGGAGAGTGGTAAAATTACGCTCATACATTTTCTATTTACATCCATGTACACACGGAAAATCAGTCTCGAAAAACAAGAGAACTGATTCAGTGGTTTTAATGTACATGTATAGCATGCCTTTTATAACACGGTTTGCTATCTCAACTATAATTACTTTCTTATTTAAAGTTTCAAAAAATATACATATATATAAATATATATGTGTGTGTTAACTTATATATGAGCCTGACCAAAATTGCTTATGGACTTTGTCTGGTACTTTTAAAAAATGTACAGATGTGTGTGCCTTTTCTTTACTTTTTGCTTATATTCTTATAAGCTTTAAACAGGAAGACATGTAAATATATATCCAGTTTTGTGTATCCTGCTTTGTAATAAATGCAATTTACCGTCTTTTTGGACACTTTGGGTCTGAATGATGTGAAGTATCAATACATGTAAGGTTGCACTAAAACATATTTTTATATGTGTGAAATTAAATGGCTTTTGTGTACAGCAGCGATTCTATAATACTATTTATTGTATCATGTTTCATAAATTGTACATTTTTCTTAATGTTGTGGATGCCTTTTCTATGTAAAGCATGGGTTTTGCTATTGCAAAATTAGAGCAAAAATTCTGTACATGTAATATGGCTTTATATATTTAGAAGTATGTGTGCATATACTTCTCAGTAAACTCGCTTTATTTAGAATTCTATATAATTTAAGTAAATGTTTATATACCTAGTATACAGAAAAACAATATATCTGCACATGTTTTAGATTGCCACCCACACACAGTATGGTAGTTGGTTCTAAGTGCTTGTACCCTTCTCTTTCCTATTGGCTGGTAGGCTACACTAGTTGTGATTTCACCGTTCACATTTTAAATGTAGAACTGTTAAGCATTAAGTGAATCAACTTTCGCACTTCTGCATTTCCTCCACCACTTATTGAGGTAGATGTGAAAGGTATTTTGATCTTCTGTGAATTATGTTGCTTGAAGTACTTGACTTGTTGATGATTAGTATGGGGAACATTCCAACAGATGTAAATATCGGATGCCTATGGTTCTGTATACGCTCATAGCCATACATGTTCACACATTGAAGGAGTTCGTCAAGGGCCATGCCATCAGCCGGTAAACACTTTTATAAATGTACATACAACAACTCCAATACTGAGAACTCCTAAAATGCACCTTATGTTTCTTAAATCTTCCTAACGAATCCCAAATTATACATCACTTTTAGAACTGGGATTGGAAATACCGATTTTTCTTTTTTGTAATATGTTTTGAGTTGAAGCAACCTAACTGAACTGGATTATGGAGCCAGTGCACTTGTGTGTATATCTGTATTTTGTATTGTGTGTATATGATCTATGTAATTGACTCCTTTGACATTTTTGTCGGTAGTCCCTGCTATCCACTTAACTGTATTAACTTTGTCTTTCAAAACCTAAGGTATCAAAAGCACAAATCATTGTATTTAAACAAACAAAAAGAATAAAAGACAAACATAATTAAAAACTATAAAAAAAGGTAACTTTGTGATTTTCAGTGGAAAACCAATATGTACAATATCAGTTTTGACGAATCACAGCACAGGTAAAAAAAAAAAAAAAAATACAGATTGCTGTTTTCAAATAAATACAACTATGGTAACTTTGCATGTCCGTGGTGTCTTAATGCTTCTCTACTGTTCCAAGAAACTGGCACAAAATATGAATACTCAAACTCTCTTTCAACTTCTGTAGAAAGAGGGGTGAGGAAAGGAAGAATCTGAAAAGGATCAGATACACAATCAGATTGAATGTGTCAGTACACAAAGACATCTTGCATTGCTAATTTTAGTAGTTCTGCCTGACTGTACATGAAAACTGCATCACCACAATGTTAATACATGTTGACACAAATAGGTTGATGTGACATCTTTTGTGCATCTACCAATTAGATCAACCCATCAATCTTCTTGCTTTCATTTATTTTTTAACAGTCTTAAAAATTATTTTTAATCTAAACCGTAAGAAAAGCAGTTCTAAGCCTCCAATATTCCCTGATGGGATCATTTGCATACTCAAAATCAAATTTTTTAAAAGACTATTTTTTTTTATATTTAAAGGAAGGTGGATCTTGAACCTACAATATTTTTCTACCACACTCGGGTCCCTAAAAATGCATCTCAACATCAGAACTGGTTAAAAGATCCACACATTTTGTCCAAAACTTGTAAATGTAACATTTCACATCAGCTAACATGGATGCTGTGCATCTCTGATTAGAAATAAATGATTGTATCAGAAGCAGAGCTACAGTTATTAATAGCATTTATCAGTAGATTAACCCTTTTACAACATCATCCAAAATGTTATCAAGTGCACATATTATAAGGGAATAATTATGTCAGTAGCACAATTTTTCTATAATAATGTAATCATTAACATTATGCAGGTTTTTCTTTGTTTGCCATTCCCAAAACAAGTTGTCATCCATTCATCATTAACCATGTGGCATCATATGACGTATCCGTTAACTTCAGAATGGAATTGCACTTCCAGAACAATGTGAGGAACTCAGTGAGTGTTTTAAGATATGTGACATAGTCCTCCTCCCTATTAATGAACCTTTTCCCACACTTCCCTATATAGGATGATTGCACAATAGTCTTATGCAACGAAATATTTTTACAGTGCAAGCAGAAACTCGATTGCTGTCATAAAAAACGAGTGTAGCTGAATTATATACAAGTGCACAGATACCACTGACTAGCTCTCTTAAAAGTCTCAACAAATAGCAGCAGCTTTTTTAAAAATACAGTTAACTGGTAGACACGAGCTACAATAAATGTTTGTGATCTATTTAACCAGAACATCATATTTTCCTCTGCTGTTTTATATCTTACCCGCATCAATACAGAATAAATGTGGAGAAAATAATTGAAAATTAGTATGTTAGGTCTGTACATAGGTTGGGGAACCAACCCAAAGTGCTGCCCCCTTCCATGGGAACATATGTTTGGAACAGTTAACATTTTTCCTTTTTTTTTTTTTTAACTAAGGCAGTCTCTTGCCAAGAAGAGAAGAAAACCACAGCCCACATTTTCCGTGTGTAGTCAATTTTTCTACACAGCTTTATTCATGGGCGACAGCTACGCCTGTCCTGCTGGAGGTGACCGGATGTCATCTCTGATAGACCCTGAAAATAAAAAGATCATGCCTGGAGAGAATTCTATAGAAACTTACTGACAGGTCCCAAGCTAAATTTAGTGCATTTTCAAACTTCTCACATCAGCAGTATGTCATAGTCACATGCTGTCCTGTTACAGTGCGTGTAAAACAAAGTCTGCATCCTGGTCTTTACTTTAAGACATACTGCCATCTGTTGGTTTAGGAGAGAAATGTGCCTTTACACAAACAATACAATGCAGAAGAAACATACGTTTAATGTTTTAAAAATGTATACCTTGTGCAATTTTAACTTGTTAATGATCTACATTCATAATCATCTACATAAGTCTTTTTATGACTGTTCAGTGATTGTTCAGATTCTCACTGAAGGCATTAAAACTATGAATGAACGCATGTGGAGTTATGTACTTAAAAAAAAAAAGTGAAATAACTGATAACATCTTTTATATTCTAGTTTCTTCAAAATAGCCACCCTTTGCATTCATTACTGCTTTGCACACTCTTGGCAATCTCTCAATGAGCTTCAAGAGGTATTCACCTGAAATGGTTTTCCAACAGTCTTGAAGGAGTTCCCAAAGGTGTTTAGCATTTGTTGGCCCCTTTGCCTTCACTCTGTGGTCCAGCTCACCCCAAACCATCTCGATTGGGTTCATGTCCGGTGACTGTGGAGGCCAGGTCGTCTGCCGCAGCACTCCATCACTCTCCTTCTTGGTCAAATAGCCCTTCCACAGCCTGGAGGTGCGTTTGGGGTCATTGTCCTGTTGAAAAATAAATGATCGTCCAACTAAACGCAAACTGGATGGGATGGCATGTCGCTGCAGGATGCTGTGGTAGCCATGTTGGTTTAGTTCATTTTAAATAAATCCCCCACAGTCTCACCCGCAAAACACCCCCACACCATCACAACTCCTCCTCCATGCTTCACAGTGGGAACCAGGCATGTGGAATCCATCCATTCACCTTTTCTGCATCTCACAAAGACACAGCGGTTGGAACCCAAGATCTTTAATTTGGACTCATCAGACCAAAGCACAGATTTCCACTGGTCTAATTTCTATTCCTTGCGTTTCTTGACCCAAACTGCTAGGTCTGTGATCTGTAGCGCTTAATGGTTTATGCGACTCCACTTGGGGACACAATTATCCAGACTGACTGAACCTTCATTTCTTAAAGTAATGATGGCCACTCGTTTTTCTTTAGTTAGCTGATTGGTTCTTGCCCTAATATGAATTTTAACAGTTGTCCAATAGGGCTGTCAGCTGTGTAGTAACCTGACTTCTACACAACACAACTGATGGTCCCAGAATCTATTAATGTAAATGGTTATGAAAATAAAGAAAACGCATTGAATGAGAAGGTGTGTCCAAACTTTGGCCTGTACTGTATATATATATAGATAGATAGACACACACACACACACACACAGTGGGTACAGAAAGTACTCAGACCCCCTTAAATTATTCACTCTGAATTGCTGAAACCATTTAAGTTAAACACAGAAAAACACAAAATTGTTGACATTTTTGCAGATTTATTAAAAAAGAAAAACTGAAATATCACAAGTATTCAGACCCTTTGCTGTGACACTCATATATTTAACTCAGGTGCTGTCCATTTCTTCTGATCATCCTTGAGAT
>JAUCNO010000386.1:3773963-3785384 GCA_032353835.1 Enteromius viviparus | reverse complement strand
ATATCTTGCTCTGACATATCTTAAAACATGTCAGTGTCATTGTTTTGTGTTAAGATGCACACCTGTAATATTTTCTTATATGGCATTTTACACCCACAAATGAAACTTCTGACAATTACTTTACCTCCAGTTGGTCCAAAACTGTTTTGTATGTGTGTTTACATAAAAGACATTTTGAATAATGTTAGTAATCAAACAGTTGCTGGTCCAAATTGATTTTGACCACAGTATGAAATAATAACGCCTATACTACGGAAATCAATGGGGACCAGCAATTGTTTAGCTACAATTCTTTCAAATCTCTTCTTTTGTGTTCAGTAGAAGAAAAAAAACAGGTTTTAAACATCTTGTGGTAAATTATAACTAAATAATGATTGATTTTGATAATGATTTGATTTTTATTTTGTTGAATCCATAAATAGAGTTTTGGGAAAGAGAGCAGTTTTATGACATCACTAGATGTATGACACATGCATATTATGTAGTTATTTGCATCACATGGGCACAGACCAAGCTTATACTACTGGTACTATGTAGTACCATGTACTACTATGGGATGGGGGCCATCTAGAGGCTCAAGGCCTGCAGATGGTCCCTGGGGGCCCCTGATCAATCAGGCTGACCACTTTTCTGTTCCGTAAAGGGTCGCAATTAATTTTACAATCAGTTTACGTCACACTTCAAAAGTATGTGCGGAAGCATTACAGTAGTGCTAAAAATAGATATACAACACACAAAGTCTGACACACCTATACAATAAATACAAAGCACCAAAGTCTTTCAAAAGCCCTAGCCCTTTATAACACCGATTCCCTCCCTATGCTGACAAATATGTCAAAATACTCAAATTCTAAATAAAATACATTCTGAAATATACTGCAAGTAAAGTTGTGGAAACTTTAGGTCACAACACATCTTAAAAAGGGCGGACAGGGAACTTGTTTTTCAGCTTCGCAAGGTAAAAGTTACAGCAATCCCCTAAATGATTCAGCATATATCCAACAGCACTTAACATTAAACCTACCATAAAGCAACAAACTGAATATCATCTCTATTGAACGACTATATCTCAACAACATATCCCAGAACAGCATTAAAGTAAATAAAATTAAGCACATGATGTACTCCTGATGTAACGTTAGTAAAGTTTAACGCTAGTTTAAACCTCTCCAAACAAAGCAGACCGTTTAACGTTACCAATCCTGGTACAATTATTCCTAAATTGTACCACAACAGCATGTGTGTAGAGCTATCAAACTAGAAATCTAATTTATAAATACTCTGTAACTTATACTGTGGAACTAACAAATACATAATCATAACAGCAGTTGTTAGCTAACTGTTAGCTTAGCAAAGTAACTGAATCCATCTTCCACAACAGATCGGTTAAAAATACAATATTTCTATCTACTGCATGTAAAAAATACAATGTTATTAAACCCATTTAAGTCAAATTATAATAGTATGATCTACCAAATGACAAGTTTAATAGAGCAGTGAGAGGGGAGGGGCTGCTATGTGACAAGCTAACAAAACAAAACGCTAATTTTCACAGACTTACAGTAATAAGCGACCACCGGATCTCTTTTCTCATGTTCCTGCGCTGTTCTTAAATAGTGCTGGATTGCTTTCAGCTGCGGTGGGAGCGCCATCCCGAAGAAAAGACACTGTTACAAACTTCTAGGGTTAGCAAGGGCCAAAAAATGGCTAATAACAAAGATGACAGGCGCTCGCGAAGGAGTTACTTCCGCGTCTTCACGTGAACGCGAGGCCACGCCTTTACTGACCTCCATAGGCGTGGAGTAGGAAACGACCGACATTATTAGCGCTTACTTTTATTCTGCATCAAAGACATATTGGATTACACACAGAGAATCCTGTTTAACGTTTTGTTTATGATGCAAACATATATTTGTAATATATTTAATATATTAATTCAAATCTGCTTTCCTGCTGTAGATTTTTTTTATTGAGTGGCAATAAAAATTTCTATTATAAATGTTGTACAATTCAGTTCAGTAAGTGAACCTGTGGCTTTACTGTACAGCATCATTTTTACTTTTATAAAAGAGCCCCACATATTTCTGTTATTCAATATATATATATATAGCCTATATATATATTTTTTAATTTCCCTTGTGTAAATATCGCAAATATGGAAAGGTGCATAAAAAAGGAATGGCATGAATATTTTAAATATTTTTAATTGATTGAAACTTCAGAAACATTAGGAAAGCATTTTATCTGACAGATTGCCAAGGATTCACAAGCAGATCTGTTTTGTTTGACCAAGTCTGATAATGCATTATGGCATTCTTGCTGACCAAGACTGATAATGCATTATGGCATTCATAAAATATGCGCCAATTATTATTTATCATATGAAGATTTTCATGCATAATCATATCATAAATCCAACAGACACTGATCTAAAACCAATATAAATGATCAACTCTCTTCACGTAGTACGAAAGCTATTACTCGAAAAGCTGTGATGTTAAACAGTGGGAAGGCAACTGTGGGAAGATGTGCAGGCCAGACCTGCTGTCAGATCTCCTCAGATGTTTCATTCATGCATAAATAGTATTCTTATAATAAATAGTTACCCGCAGACACAAAATAAGAGATCACAGTATGCCACTTTGTACCTGAGATGAAACACTTAGCTGAGAATAATAACAAAAGTTGGATGGATGCCTGATAAAAACGTACAAATACACATGCTACAGACACACAATAATGGACACAAAACTATATGGAAATCAACAGCATGATGAATATTCTATCTATGTGCATGATTGTAACTAGATACTGTTTTTAGAAACTGACGCACTATTGCATGTACCTTTCTTCCTTCAGAAGAATGAAATTTATATTAAATCATAATTTTTAAAATAGTACTTGAAATTTGCGTAATACTTCAATATCTACATCTGAAAACAATATTGTAAAGATAATAATTACCTATCAAATATTTATGTGGGTTTGGATTAGATTACACAAGTATAAAAAAAAGAGGCTCCTGTTTTTTCCTTGCCGTTAATAAAACTTGTTTTGTTTTGATTATTCCAGAAAAAGAACGATAAGTTGGATTGTTTTGATAAAACATGTATTTCTGTGTATATCACCAGAAAATGCAGAGGTATGTGGGTTTATGTACTGTCTGTCATTCAGAGATCCATAGAAGACATAAAACAAACAGTGCTGAAGCATCACTCAAAACACTTGCTAAAGTCTCAAGTCATCGGCTGGTTTAAATAATCAAGTCTTCGAAACAGAATCTCAAAAATCTCAGCGATACAGAGGAGTATGGTGATGATGGTGAAGGTGTACATCGCACTGAGGAAGATTGTCTTCTCAAAGTGTTCAGGAACCATACACTTTGAGATGTTGAAGATCTTCGCAAGGGCACTGGCATCGCACATATAAATAGGATCAACCAGGAACCCAAAAAGGTGGCTCTGAAGCCAAAATGCTAAGACTTCCAGAATTATTCTCAACAGGACAGAGATGATGTAGAAGACTGTGGACACTGGCCGCTGAAGGATCTCCTCCTGGTCTATATTTTTACAAGCAGCATAAAGATGAAACACAGCTCCAGGTACCAAGACAGTGACTAGCTGCAATGCCCAGAATACCTACAAAAAAACAAAGAACAATAACTTTTTTGATTTTGGGTTTGTTTGTTTTTTCACTTTGTCATTTCGTCCTGCAGTATGGTTTTCACATGAGTTTGGAGAATTGCAGTATTACATCACTTGCACACCAATGGATTCTCTGCAGTGAATGGGTACCGTCAGAATGGGACTCCAGTCCTTTAATTTAGTCTTGTGACTTGAAAATCTGTGTGTTTGTAACAAACAAATCCATAATTGAGATATTTTAATCCAGCGCTTCGCTCCCATTAATGTAACTTTAATATGTTAACTGATGGCCTAAAGTCATGTGGATTCCTTATGGATTATGGCGATGTTTTTATCAGCTGTATGAACCCATTCTGATGGCACCCATTCACTGCTGACAATCCATCAGTGAGCATAGAGCCAAAACGCTTAATTTCTCCAACAAAAATATTCAGAATTATATCCCAAATTTATCTCTGTGAAAGTGACTGAAGTCTTACAGTTACTATGATAGTTTCTAAGGTTCCATAGACTGTATATACCCCAATACAGTTACATGTTTAAATTATTAAAATGAATTAATGAATGAATAAAAAGCTGTTAAGTTTTAGGATTTATGTATTTCTACTTTCTACTTCCTGCAGCCTGTCCTTTCATTTCATACCGCAATAGTAGATTATTAAATCCAAGTACTTTTAGAAACTTTTACCTGAGGTGTTATAGGTCTGAACTGGTTGTAACAGTAAAGGTTTATTTCCCTTTTGTCCGGATCACAGCTAAAGTGGAGGGCCTCATTGCCATAAACAGCGAATCCAAGGACTCCAAGGAAAAATGTACGCACAGAGCCAAAAAACAGCGTGTGGAACTGGCCTATCACTGTCGGAGGCCTGAGCTGAAATAAGCAATGAAGAGATTATAACATGCAAACGCAAGACCGCAAAATCATGTTAACATAGAATTTTTCTAATTTTGCATATAAAGCTTTACATTGCATATACTTACACATCCTTCATAAAAATTTTTGATGTAGTTTAATGACATGATTTGGCTTCACAACTCATCATTCTATGGTAGCTTGTCACCATCATTGCCAGTCTTCTAAGCCTCGGGCAGAGGCAGATGGCAATTCCGAACCTCAAAATGACCTTTCGCTTTAGAAACCCCTTGTCAATGCATTCTCTTTTTATCCACAGTACCTTCATCAATTTACTCACACAGTGCAAAAAAAACAAACAAAACACAAAAAGGAAAATAACAAAGGCCACGGAACACGTGGTCAGCCCATAGGATAATCCCTATTCAACTCTGTCAGCGAAAAAATAACTCTTGTATCTCACAATAGAATAGACCAAACGTGACAATTGCAACAAAATGCAGTTGTATCACTTGGCACATTACATAATGGAAAACAACCATTAATAAATTACTTGTATTCCTGAGCAGACCTTAAACAGGTTATTCAAATCAAGGTAACAATAAATGGCATTTAAGTGCATTTGTAAAACAATGGATAGTTGGGATTTTGAGACACTTGCTAATTGTAATGATGTATATTGTTTTATAAACATAAATATTTTTCTTAAATGAATATATCTATATAATATTTTTGCAATTACACATCTACTTCTGGTTAATAGGCCTACTAAAAGTTTCTTTAGACTTCCCTGCAGTGTTTCTACTCTAAAAGTCCAGCACGAGTAACGTTCACAGGGTAAGAAAGTTTCACAAACGTTAAATCGTCTATTAAAAGTCCACACACCAACCGTAATCCAGGCGGAGAGCTGTTCATCCCCCTTCTTAATCAGAACCGAGGTTCTGCTCTCATGTCACTGCGTCCCGAGGGAAAGACAGACCTGCTGGAAAAGCAGCATGTTGGGGGCGCCTTTCTGACGCCAAGCTTTTCCGACTCATAAACCAAAGAGCATACAGACAAGCAAGGCATCAAAGAAACGTAGCAAAGAATAGATCATTATGGCCACAGAGATGCTAATTACCGACATAAGAGTACTGGGGTCTGGCTGTCATACGGTCATTGCGCACGTGATGCACACGCAACCATAGCTGTCAATCAGAGAGATGCTTTATATATATATTGATTGTTTTGTTAGCTCACAGAGATCATGGCATAACAGAGGGCTGTGATATATAAGCGCGAGCCATTTGTCGTACTATAAAAATCTGTTGGTATATTAATATTTTTTGTGCAATAGGAATGTTCTAATTTCTTTAAAACAATAGTAAATGTGTAATTACGTTTCCATAGGCTACGTCTGATTCAAAACTAATTTAAAATGCATTTTTTTTTGGTAAATAAATAAAATACTCAAATATGCCTAATGAACGTTTTGAAAAAGAAAAAAAATCTAATTAGGTGGCTGAATCCTTTGGGCTGAATTTTTATTTATTTTTTCTCTAAAATGTGGCAGCTATGTGGGTCAGTGCTGGTTTTGTATCATGGAGTATGAAACTAATAAACAGCATGCACCTTAAAGCAGCTAAATATTTCAGTTGCGTTCTTCTCTAATTAGATTTTTCGTCTCCAACATTAACATGTTGCATCAAGAGCGCCATAAATACCAGCAGATGTCACTAAATCAACAGATGACATTTCCGCATGCAACCCATGTCGGTTGCGAATTATATCCATTTAGCCTATTACCAAAGGCCACATTTACATCAGACAACATCTGTGTTGTGGCAAACATTCCCAATTAGATAGAAATGACTTTGTTCGTAGGATGTGAGTCAAGGTGAGTAACCAGTCCAGTTGAACTGCTAAAGACAGAGAAAGAGTGGAGCATGCGATGCTTTTCATTGGTAGTTTGAAACTCATTCACGTATGCAAGGTTCGTGTTGTTACCTTGGTTGATCTTTAAGCAGAGCAGAACCTGTAAAAGCTGTTTTTTAAAAGCTGCATTTCTGAATAATTTTCTGGAAGTTTGAATTGAGCCTTCTAAATGAGGCTACCTAGCTTAACATCTTTGTATTCAGCGAATTTTATTACAGAACACAAGCAAGGACCAATCTGCATAAGGATGGGAAACCAAATCCAAACGGGGGTTTGAATAAAAAAAAAAATCTTTATTTTATTCTTTGGTTACATTCAGTGACACACGACACAAATGTGCCGCATTTGTGCAAGGTCTCCTTTTCTACCTTTCTTTTTTCAAATACCTTTTTTTCCACTAGTTGTCCAGACCCAGTTGGTTTCCTGATTACGTATTTATTGCAATTCTTCCCTCAGTAAATCCCCCCTGCTAGTCATAGAAAGAGCATGAAAGAGCTCCAGCCGAACCACGATAAGGCAGCGCGCGGACAAAAGCTGCACCTGACGAGTCCAGAAAGCACAATCCCAGTTTGCACAACTGATGAGCGACCGCACCATATAGGACCAACATCAGAGAGGGGGCTGCGTTTTATGAAATAATCTCACTTTATAACAGGTCGTGAGGGATAGATAGATAGATAGATAGATAGATAGAGAACTGTTTGGTGCTCTGCAACACTGTCCGCATTGAAGTTGTACCTCCTATGGCAAGCCAATTTAACATTGATCCTTTAACAATATATATTATTATGCTACGTTTTAAATTTAATACTTACACTAAACTGGAATAGTTGCCAGAACCGAAAAAAGGGTGAATCAAGACAAGCGGTAAGAATGAATAAATACTGATCCCCTTTAATTCTATAAGGTGAAGGGATTATATAAATATAAATAATAAAAAGGATAATAGCATAAACAACTATAAAACCTCAATTATGAGACAATTCGGCTTCCTTAAAGCAGCTCTAAGACAATATTGCCATTATTTTGCTTAGGTCTGTTTAGTGTTGATTCAGTTCAATAAAAGTTCAACATTCGAATAATTTGAAATCAGATCAATTCAGCTAAGTAGTTCTACAGAAGTCAACGTTGTCGTTGTCCAGCTTGAGTCAGCCCAGTGTTGATTCAGTTAAGTTGGGTAAAAGTGTAGATATTGCAGATTTACATAAGAAGCGGCTACAGAATAGCGTCACTGTCCAGCGTTTTTGTGAATGAGAAATTTGAGAATTAAGATTGGATTTTTTTTTTTAAGAACTAGTAGTCTAAAATATGTGTTAATAACATCAATACATGATAGTCTATTTAAAGAGTTAAATGTTAAATTGGTTTGCCACAGGCTCCCCCTTTACTTGTTCCTGCCTGTCAAAGAAGCCAGTCAACTTTTAGGGACGTGGCTGAAGACATCGCTCATTTCAGCACTAAGTTTGGCGGACAGCACCTCTCCCTCTTTCTCTCTCCGCATTGGGCAACTTTTAAAAACCCTTCCTTTCAGCTTCTCTGCTTTCTAACCCCTAAAACAAAATATGGATCACACTTTCTCTGAGGATACCTCAGTTTATGAGAACTTCACAGATGACTGGACATCAGATGGGGATGAAACAGTGCATTTCATTATTCGATGCGTTATCCCGTCAGTCTACATACTTATCATAACGGTTGGTTTACTGGGCAACATTACTCTTGTGAAAATATTCATCACTACCAGCGCGATGCGAAGTGTACCAAACATTTTCATCTCCAGCCTGGCTGTGGGAGATCTTTTGCTTCTAGTCACTTGTGTACCGGTGGACGCGTTCAGGTATTTCTATGAGGAGTGGATTTTTGGAACGGTGGCTTGTAAGATGATCCCGGTGATCCAGCTCACTTCGGTCGGAGTCTCCGTGTTTACTCTCACGGCACTGAGCGCGGACAGGTAGGGCAAAAAATAAAAATAAAATAATAATAGTAAAAAATAAATCATCAATGAACAACTGCAAACACTGTCACGTTCACCGCTGAATGAACATATAATATATATATATATATATATACATATGTTGCTGCCAATAATGTTGCGTATTGCTTTATAAACCACATGAAAATATTCATATTAGGTTTGTAGTTACTAATTTAAGTCATTATGCTGTAAAGGCCACCTTATTAAGCACCTGTGGCTGAAAGAAGATGCAAATGACTTTGATTTACAGGAATTAATCGTGATGATGAAGAAATCATGCTACATTTGGCAAGCAGAAGGGATTGTGTAGTACATTTGATTCATGCCACAGATATATTTCTCAACAACAAAATGCAGTTCATTTCTCTGACATTAGACAGAGTGATGGGGTTAGATGGGCACAGAGCACATATCTGGACAGATCATGAAAGATTTATTAGGTAGTTTTTTTTTTTAATATTTTCTATACACATAAATATTGTTTTGAAGGCTGCAAGTCATTTATACAGCCTACCCATGACATTATTATTATTCAGATTTACTCACACCACAGTGAATTTTATTATAGAAAAGCAGCATTTTCATAACCAAATTGAACCAAGGCTGCTGTTAACAGAGGCATCATTACAGCCAAGAGAGAAGGGTTTGGGACAAAACTTACTAAAAATATTGTTTATTCAAGAAAATCACCATACATTGAGACCGTAATTCCCTAATATTTCTTTCTAAAAATTGCAACTAGTTTTCATTAGTAGATTACAGCGCCTTAAATCCTAAATGATGATTGACAACCTAATTGACAAGCTAATTTCTGGCTGCAAGTCTGTGAAAGAGCATTAAAAATGGGGATGAGGATTCTTAGTGAAGATGACAAATGTCCTCTCTGTTTCACATACCCAATCTTATCCTTCATTGTTGTGTCAGTGCTTGGGGGCCCCAGCTAAAGGTGATGACCTTTCCTAGTCTGATTTGTTGCTCTGTCTGTTTGGTCACAGTGATTATGCCACCACCCTGGGGTCCAAGCAGTTCTCATTTATTGCTATTGATTTGCAGGCTGCATTAACAGTTCCGTTCCCCAAAACGACAATCGTGATGCAAAATGTAGTCAATGCTCAGCTACTTGTGATAATGAATCTCCTGGCCCAAGGAATTAAGTCTAAAATGATAGATTCGAGGAGCTTCTGCCTGAGTAAGAACGACAAGTGCATGGACGAAGACAAAACAGACCGTTTGTATTGTCAGCCAGACGATTGTTTTGAAGACGTAATCTGATTAGAACTTACTCAGCATTCACAGTCATGCGTGAAACACATTATCAAGTTCATTTGCATGTCAGTCAGTTTGTACTGTACTGTATGTTCAATCGGGACTTGTTTACTCAGGGAGAAATCAAGCTGTGATCGTGACGCTCCCTACGCCTCAGGCAGGGCAGTCCATTTTCATTGAGGGAGGGAAAAGCAAGCCCGGGGCAGCGAAACCTGGTGGAGGAGAGAAATCAGGGCGAGGATGCTGTCATATGAGATTTCCATTTACCTTAGAGATGATGGCAGCAGAATGTCTAAAGCACACTGTCAAATAGATCAGACCGTGCCGCTTCGTCAATAGAAAAAATAGACAATTTCCTTGGAACAAAAGCAACCAATTCTCCACCAAGAATTTGCTCTATTGCTTTTTGTGTATTCTGTCAGTAGGCTTTGCAGCTCCAGCAGAATATCGGAAAGATGTGGACAGGAAATATCAGATTTCCTATAGGACAGCTCTTCTTTTAGGAAAAAAAGCATTAACCTAGAGATTAATTATTTATTACTTTAATGATGTAGTTTTAGACCACTATTGCTGTTTTTTAGATGCCATTGAAAAGAAAAAAAGAATTACATAATATTTATGTCATATTTATAATAAATGTATTTAGTTTTTTACATGAAAAACTTATATAACATAAATCACACTGTAATATTACTATAATATTAATTCAATCAAATTATCTGTAGTCAGTAAATATATAAATACGTAACATTATGTAAATATAAAAATCTCCATATATATATATATGTATATATATATATATATATATATTTTTTTTTTTTTTAATTCTTAAAGCTTAAAAAATATTATTTTAAAGTGTCATAACTCTCAAGGAAAAATATGTTTTAATAAAAATGTTTTTACATCACATAAGCTTAATCTAAAATAGAAATGTTTCCTTTTATGATGACAGTCATGATTGTAACATTGATATTTAAGAAACAGATTAGTAACAGTTAAAGTGCCTAATCTCAAAACGTTTTACTAATAAAAGTATAAACAGACACATATTCTAGTGTGGGCAAACCATAAGCTGCCACAGAGAATCAAATCCAACTTCAGATAAGAACCCACAGTGTTGTTTTCCCTCAAGCAATGATAAATTGTTGATAAACAAAGCAATTTTCTCTTTCATCTGTTCTCAACCTGGATGAAAGGCACAGCAATCTGTGTGCTGACAATTCTTCACATATGCTTCTCTTAGACACAAAGCTATTGTGAATCCCATGGACATCCAGACCTCCAGTGCAGTGTTCTGGACCTGCTTGAAGGCCATCACTATATGGGTTGTCTCGGTGCTGCTGGCTATCCCTGAGGCGGTCTTCTCGCAGGTGGTTCATATGCCAGATAAGAACATGACGTTCACCGCTTGTGTGCCATATCCACTCTCCAACGAGATGCATCCCAAGATTCACTCCATTATGATATTCCTCGTCTACTTCCTCATCCCTCTGAGCATTATCTCTGTTTACTACTACCACATCGCGAAGACGCTTATCAAGAGTGCTCACGATATGCCAGGTGAGATTAGTGAGCACTCCAAAAGACAGGTAAGAGCTTCCAGGGGAAGAGTGCAATCTTCTGTTTGTCAAAACAACTTCTTCTGTCAATCATGTTTTAAATATCACAGATCTGTTCTACTATACCATCTCTTTGTTTCTATCTATCTATCTATCTATCTATCTATCTATCTATCTATCTATCTATCTATCTATCTATCTATCTATCTA
>JAUCNO010000386.1:3734485-3752845 GCA_032353835.1 Enteromius viviparus | reverse complement strand
ACATTTTATGTACACTCCACCATTGTTAATTTATTCGTGACCCATTCCCCCCCCCCCCCCCCAATCTGCGACCCACAGATTGAAAACCACACCAAAATACAGACTGGCAAAATCAATTTTATGCTTTGTCTGTTCTGGATCTTCTTCAGTTGTTCTCAATATTATACAGACATCAAGCAGAATGTTAAGTCTACTGTTTTTAAAAGAGCTTAGAACTTTATGTCATTTTGAATGATTCCAAAGAAAATAAGATCAATAATTACAACAAACATCTGATTTCCGGAAAGTTGTGCTTAATGTTGCAACCAGTGTTGTCAATAAGATAAAATAAGCTATATTGGTAATAAAAATAGCTGAGAAAACAGTTGCAGTGCTATAGACAGTGATAACTTTAGTCCATTACGTCAATTCTTAAGAGTGGAACATAAGAAGAAAAATACATCTGCTCTCTTTCAGTTGATTATTGCTTGTCTTATTATTAAGATGTATACAAGGACTATTAATTTTGTTACTGTAAGCTAAAAAAAGGACAATTCTTCTCTAATATCAGTTGGAACCATGTTCTAACTGAAGTAAGAGGATGGACAAAATTTCTTATCTAGATAGGCAGGCCTGTCTCATGTGGAGACACAAGTGAATTAAACAGCTGGGGATGACAGCTGGGTCGGGGTGTGTGGTTTGATAGTGCAGTGCAGGTAATAGAGGGCCAGGCATGGAGTGGTGGGTGGAGGACTCTACATATAGGATAAATATAGGTCACGCAGTAGCATTCGAAAATAAATAGGCTAGAAATGGAAGAATTATATGCATGTGCCGTAACGCAGAACCTGATTTTGCAGAGTTAGGCGTGTCTCTGGGTCAACATCTGTGTTGACCCTGGAACAACAATGTAATTAGCCAATCAGATTTGTGAAGTTTAGGCTTACAATCAGTGTTTGGTGCTTGTACATCAGTGTAAGTCATCTATAAAATTTTGAAATAAAATGTTGTTCCAGGGTCAACAAAATATGTTGACCCAGGAACATGCCTAACTCAGCAAAATCAGCACGTGCGTACTGTAACTGTTAAAGAAATATGCTTTTTTTAGTCACAAGTACAGTTCACCCAAAAATTCAAATTCTATCATCATTTATTCACCCTTAAGTTGAGTTCCTTTAATAATAAGTGATCTAATGGACCCCCATTGCAGCATAACTGTTAAATGACGAACTAATGTATGAATTAATGTATCTGCTTTTATGTTAAAACTAAGGTGGATCATTCTATATATATTGATCTGTTGTAGTTTAGCTAGTGATCTAAAAGAAAAATGCACATTTCAATAGCCTTTCTGCTGATTGCACACACAAAAAAGTAATGCTCTCTTTCCAAGCACAAGCAGTGTAAAGGACATAAGGCAAAATCAATTTTTCTTCTCCACAGCTTTCCCCATACAGTAATATTTGTAAAAGTGGTTCTGCTAATCACTGCTGGTGGGCATGAATATTGGGATTGTTTCAAGCCTTCAAAGAAAATAATGTATGCCAAATATCCCATGATGCTTTATCAGACCTCATTAACCATCATGACAGATGGCACCAGGCCAGAATTTCACATTTTGACAAGCTAATCTCAAAAACTGTCAAAGAGCTCAGAGAAAAAAAGAGCACTGATTGGTTCAGAGGTCTGGTCTTTCACAAAGAACTGAGCACACCTGTGAAAGTAACTGCTACACAGGATTCTCTCAGATTCTCATACTGCATTTAACACACAGAGAAACAAAACATTGCCACAATCTCAATTCCAACCCCCTCATACAGCTTGGAGTATACACACATTATATCACATCTAATTCAATTTGCTGCAAAAAAAAAGAACTCAATATTTGAGTGTTTCCTTTTCCATCTCCAACTTCAAGTGTCACAATATAGCCTACCGACGAGAGCAAATTGCATGAGATGAACATGAAAAATCGTATTTACTGTGCATAGGCTCAAATTTGAAAAGGTTATTTTAATATTTGCTAGATGAGGCATTACATTATAATCCTTATTAAATCCTACTTAGCTGCTCGTTTGTTTGCTGAAGTTGGGGGGATTTTTAACATCCATCTTCCGCAGTTAGTGTCAAAACACATGACCAATCTTGTTAGTCTGAAGGTTGCTGATAGGCCTGCATTTTCATGAGAGACTTTGCAAAGACCATTCCATGACAATACAAAAAACACTTTCTAGTTTTAATCGAAATTGAGCCCTTTGTCATTCAGACAGATAATTAAATGTACTGATATAAAACATTCACAATTTTAATTTGATTTATTGTTTTATTTATTTTTATTAGTGGCTTGCAAAATTATTTATTTTGTATCTTCTTTGTATCTGCCCCAATTTTTTTCAAACTCTAAGCTAAATAACATTTATCTCACAGAAAAAATGATGACCTTATCTAATTATTCATGCTAGAAACACTCCACTTTCCCCATCCAGCACTGTAATTTCACTGCATATTATTATTTTCGACATGTTGTTTTAATTCTAACACTATGTTCATTTCGTCTTGTGCCGGTGCGTGATCTGCATGCACAATGTGGAGATGTTTTGGCTACTGAGGAATAAACTTAGTACTTGGCTTGCATTCTTAGCCAACTGCACTGGTAATTACTTGTACACAATATGTGTATTTTCCTGACACTATGTTCTGCCAACAACTGCTTGGTGTAAGTTGTTAACCCGAGTGAAAAGCATTTCAGTCTTTGTTTACACCTGGGGTTCTCTAGAAAGTCTTCCTATGTACTCCAGCTACACTGAATTAAATTTAGTGTTTTAAATATTTAAAAATATATATTCACCTCTGATAATTGTATAATCAGACTGAAACCTCTACCTCCAGACACAAGCTGAAAGAGCAAACTCAAGTAAATGGCACAAACCAAGATTAGAGATGACTGTTTGGATACACAATTGTGAAATATCTGACCTTTTGAGTGAAGGTGGGTACTTGCCAGCAGCACTTTCAAAGTCTGGTTTCAAAACATTACAAGACTTGCTTATAGGGCCTTTGTTTTGTATATGTTTGCTAGATGTGCCATTCATTGAGCATTGATTGATGTGCAAAAAAAAGACAAAATGTGCAAAAAAAAAAAAGACATGTGCACACAAATTACAGCTTGGGGGGGATGGAAATGGTCTAAAACTCTCGAAATGCTCTTACTTTGCTCGAAAAATAGAATGTAGCATCATAGGAAGTATGGGCGGGCCAGTATTTGTAGTAAAATTGCGGTTGTACAAATGATAATCGATTAAAAAAAACTACACTTGCTACACTTTTACTAGAAATTCATGTGCTCTTTGCACGGTTGTGTATTATGGTGGTTTACTCTTGGATATAAGTGTTGTCAAAATGGAAAATCTGTTCTGTTACAGTTGTTCTGATTCACTCTGTATTTTTCTAATCTAAGTGTTCTTAGATTATCATGAAACTGTTGCAGCTTTAAAATGAGTGGAAAATAGTAACCAATACACGCTTTAAAGCATATATAAAAGGGCTGATAACTAGCAGTTCTCAAACTGTGACTCATCAACAATTATAACTGTGATCACTTCAAAGTTAGATGTCTTTTACATTAAGTGCTTCCACCAGTTTGTGTATAAAGTCAGGACTATACTTTGTAGTGCACTTTCAATATGTAATTTGCTATGTTAGATTGAGAAGTGGCTTCCAACTGTATATAACGATGTGCTTTTGAAAGCTATATCCAGTCTTGCCGAGGGAATTAACCTTTTCATGTAAGGTCTCTCTGGAGATACATAAAGTATGACAGAAATATTAGTGTATAGCCACATTCACACATACTATACCTCGTCAAACCTCCATTAAGGCCGGAGACATGATGGCCTTGGCCTCAAACGCAGCACTCCTATAAACCAACAGAAGAGAAGCACAGAGATGAGGTCAGGAGGGTTACCATAACTCACAATGTCATGATAATGCATGTTTGCTTTGATTGACAAGCTGGCGTTTTCACATGTAACCTTATCTCCTCCTGACGCCCGCTATGCAATTCACTCAGAGGCTTACCAAAAAAAAAGAAGAGAAAGAAAGAAACCTGACAAAATAACACAAGAGTTCAAACACTGTCAATCTCAAATATGACATCCATGAAAATGTGCCTTGTCAAAACCAATTTTGAATTTGTCATTTACCATTGCTGTTTCTTCCATTTTTTTATGCACCACTCAGTTAAACCATTCAGGCTTTCACAAGGCCCAATTAGCAGCACTGAGGGCTGGAGGGCAGTATTACTGCTAACACACTAATAACATTTTTGTCAGTACACACTTCTCTTAAAACCTTTCATTTGGAGTCCAGAAAATCTGCAGGTCATAAGACGGACCATAGTATAGTATCTCAGTTGTTAAATTTTTTTTTTTTTTTTTTTTTTACAAATGAAATAAATTACATTGGCGAAAAGGATGTAATGTACCAGAGAAAGGGCATTGAGACATTAACATAAGAGGCACCTCTCAATCCAAAATCAGCTTGTATTTAATACACATAGTTATTTTATTTGCATTCAAATCTTGTAATGGACAGTCTGAAATATGAAATTGCACAAACATTACAAAACAAATGCATATGGGGGGGATTTGGTGACATATTTTATGCCCAGTGAGACGAAAGAGCACTTTAGCTGTTGGAAAAACACACCAAACAAAGATGTTTTGGTTTAATAAACTACATGGAGGGAAATAAGTGGTGTATAACAGCAGGGATAAGCTTCAGAATGTTTTTTTATGGTATTAATAATTAATCACACATCGCTTTGTTTTGAAGCTATTGAATACATACCATGCGGTTCAGATTCCAACCGTTTTCTATCCCAATGGATTTATTAAAATGTAAAGATAAGTTACTAAAAATCTATTGAAATTGATGTAAAAATGGCCAGAATTATAATGTTATTTTGAAAAGATGGGGAAAACGTAAAAGTATGCGTCATGAAGGGAATTACTGCGCAACAGCTGATTCTTTAATGAGAAATGCGGATGGTCTGCGAGGGCAAACCCTTTGCACACCTGTCAGCATCGCCCAGGGCAACGATGCACACAAAACGGACTGAACATGCAGGGTGGAATAATCACCAACAACACCTGCCGCTATTGAGCCTTTGACAGGAAGGAAAACAAAAAGAGCAGCCCAGCCAGGTGAGCAATGTCTCCAGCAGACTCCTTGTCCTGTGTGATAGGAAGTATCTACACAGAGCTTCCCATAACACTGGCCTTTCTTAAAGCCAAAATTCAAACCTATGAGGTAATACATAAGGACAGAGAGTGGGCTCCTAAGAGCAAGGTAATTGTATTTATTTGGCGTTCAGCAAAGTGAGATACCTATAGTGACAGTATCTATCATTCATCTAGGAATTTATTAGATTGTAAAGTTCGGCTACATAACAAGTCATCAGAGATTGAGTTTCTAATTCAATTCAACATCTCAATTACTGCGCAAACATAGTGTCTAAATGTCACTGTGGCAAGATGCCACATATGCTTTAAATGAGGTGAAGCAGAAAAGTCAAACTTAACTGAAGCCCATGGAAATGAAATGAGGGTACGCTATATGGTTTTCTGTCTAATATTACTTTTTAAAAGTGGGGGCGGGGGTTGGTGGGGTGTTACAGTGTGTCAATGTTCATTTCTGAGGTGTATTTTAATAGAAACGGTTATGTCTGGAGTCAATTATGTGAATAAAAGTATGAAAAAGTGTACGTCAGCACATAGGGTACTTCAACTTAATTCTCAATTATCCTTATCCCTGCAAAACCATGTGCTTTATTGAAAAAGATTTGGCAAGGAAATAAATGTAAGTGCTTAAACCAAGCCATTATTTTACAAATGCTGAGATGTGCTCATGTAGTTCAGGGTAAACCAAGTGAGAAAATGTGTATTTACAATTCCTTACACATCCATTTCGTTATCAAAGTCTCACTGAAGCGAGAAGTAAAGAGTAAGAGGGAAAAAGAATTCACGCCATAGAGACAAGCTGTTTTCTTGTATCAAATTGTTTGGCAATATACTTATTACGAGGGTGACAGCAACTCGTTGTTAAACCTTTTATAATGAATTGGAGTGAATGTAAGCGGTTCTACAACAGCTAGTCCATCAAGTTAATACCTGATTTGAATAAATGCATTTACAGAAGATTTTAAAATGTTACATAAGTTCTTATTACTATAATTGTCACGGGGGATGAGAGACGACAGGGCGTGTGAATTCAAGTGCAGAGTGTTTATTGATCGATGGGGCATATACAAACAGGATGGGTCATCATCGGTAACCAACAATGGCAGAGGCAATACAATAGAATGGTCAGAGGCAAAACGACGAGCAACCAGAGTCCAAAGGGTAAAGCAAAGGCAATAATCCAAACGTGAACAGGGGTCAGCAACGATAAATCTGAAAGAGTATAGAAAAACAAGGAAACTGGTGAAAACCCAAGACAGATCGACAGTGCAATGGACCGTGGCAACATACAAACACTTCCGGGTTTTATACTAGTGAAACTAAGTCAATGGGTGGAGCCAACAATGAAACCATGACAACTGACGAGCTGGGCGGAGACATAAACGAAACAACAAGACAACATACAAGGTGGGCGGATACATGAGTAAATTGATATTAGTCCATGAGTGAAAAACAGACACAAACACACAAAGTTCGTGGAGAGCTGGAGTGGCATCCAGAACTGTGCCGGCACATCCAGCTGATCGTTACAATAATACAACAGAATGATGAACAGGGAAAGGGATGCAAATCAACACCTACAACTTGTATATACTGTATGTGTGTATACATACATATATATATTAGTTCAATTATGTATCTATAATATATATGTTATGATTTTTCTTTTCTATTTACGGAACATGAAGAAAGTGAGTTTTAATACATTTCCCCTGACACTTACATTTTTGTTCTTTATTTTATGCTGACACTGTTCCACACATATTAACTCCCCTTTTAATCAATCATAAATTAAAAAAGGATCAAATACTAGGCATAAAAGCCAATATTTCTTAAAGAGTGGAAAGGGAAAAAAGATGATTCCGGTGATGGGCTGCATTCCTACATTCATATACCCCACTCAAATCAAGAACACATTTTTTTCAGTTTGTGTCAGGCAGTTTTTTTTATAACATGCAAAAATTTCCATACAGTAATTCACCAACAGAGGTCTCTGTCTCTGCACTGCTCATTATGTGTTTTCACCTCACTGACAATGCCTGCTTCCATTTCTACTTGATTAGTTAATTAGTTTCCTTGCTTCCTTCTCATAGATCTGTTGGCCATTCTAAAATGAACTCCTGCTTTTACTGATTCTGGTGTAATTATTATTATATACTTTATCTGCAATAAAAAAAATGAACACACAGCACTTTTTTATAGCTTCAGAATACTTGAAATTCTCAACTCTACATCTTCATGCTTTGTTACACCACTTCTATTCTACTCCTGCAATACTTTAAGATGGTCAAGATTTATCCATGACAGATTGCTTAAGACCTCATCAAATCAGCTACTTCTTCTTCTTCATTGGTTTTGCGCACCATCCTTGTCTGTGGTGATTGCATGTTCTGTATTGTAGAATAATGTTCTCAGAAATAATCATGGGTCACAGCTGATGATAAGTTGAAACCATCACTGATCACCAGTTTTCCTCCACCTATTTGAAGTAGATGGTTATAGATTCCTCTGGGTTACAATAATCAGTGGCAGTTATCTGCACCACTACCAGGTATTATAAAAATGTGCAGCCGCAGGGAAAGAAGATGCATGATTGAAATAGCTTCTTGCTTCATAGTGATGCACATCAGTTAAATTCATCTTATACATGTGTATAAAAATGAAGGGAATGTAACTGGCAATGCACCATTACATGACAATCCAAATTGTTTTTGCGCACGCGAGTACAAGTCAATATCTGCAATAACATTTAAAAAGAAAAGAAGTAAACATACAGTATATTCTAAAAAGTGGGTTAGGTATTATAGATTTCACAGCTCGGGGAAGTGGAAAACTGTATTGCTCTATCAAGTGCTTCACAGTTAATCAATCTGTCATTTCAGCATGTCTTATAATACATATTCGGTCCTATTGTGTATTTGAATTTTGCAAACATTTTCTTTTCCCGAGCTCAAATGATCAAGAGTCTCGTTGACGACATGAAATGCAGCCCTAACGGTTTTAAATATCTGGGTGTTTTCATAAAACCTTCCATTAAGATAAATTATTCTGCTCTATTACAGAACACTAAAAGCAATTTTAGTAAATGGAATAATCTACCGGCCTCGCATATATCGGTTGAATTACCCTCTCACATACATCTGGCACTTTCAAAAAAGTGGTTGATAGAGACATAGGGTACAGCTTGAAAGGAAACCAAAAGTAACCATTAAAAATGTCTTGTCTGCAAAATTTTGAGAAATTTTGACTATATGCATAACTGCTTAATATGTAATTAAATAAGGTGATTTCTGCTGTCTTCAGTAGAAATCAATGCTGTTTTTCATTCTCGATGACATTCAGATGATTGTTATACAGTTATCGCAATATAATAATTCATTATTTACCTTAACTTGATCATGTGCGTTCCACATACAGGCTAAAATATTAGATACATTTATCATAATAACTGCTATTTAAATGCCACTGATTGCATAAACAATGCTATGTGCAATTTATCATATAAATCATTTGAATAAGTCTTAATCTGCCCATACTGTATATGAGATGGTTGCTTGTGTATGGTAACATGTTAAACTAATGAAATACGCACAACATTTGGCAAAAGCCACATTTCTTGTTACACAATTTAGAAAATGAGGTATTTGATTTAATTCTGGAGAGCTGTAAAACATAAAAAATATAATTTTCCGATTTCCAATAAACATTCTTTAAAAAATGTTTAAATGGATCATATTTCTGGTCTCCTTTGAGTGACAAGGCCGTCATAAAACCTTCAGAATGATACCAACAAGATGATTTGGTGATAAATATATTCTATTACAGTACCTTGCACATAACAGCTTCATCTACTACAAAATATTCACTAAACCTTTTCGATTTTCTTCTTTTTTTCCAATCTTGATACATCTGTTCATCAGCAATCTGTTCAATGACATGAATCCAACTTCATCCTCTCAAGATCCTCAAGGTGTCTTTCCAAGGCCAGGAAGCAATCAGAATCTCCACTAAAAGCTGATCATACATGAAGACCTTCAAGATCATTCTCATCACAAAATGCACATCCTCCCAACAGCTCGCAATATGCCTCCCTGTAAGGAAACATAATGCACGAGTTGAAAAATAACATCCTGTGGCACGTTTTGAGTTTTAGAAGTCGGTTCTCGAATTGAAGAGTGTATGTTACCAGATGTTACCATGTTGTTAGCACAGTATATACCCGGTCACTTTGATTTTGCCAACTAATGATCCTTGATCAACATTACAATCTAAAAATATAGACTTATCCCAATCCCTACTCAAAAGTTGTTCCTAAAATCAGTGGGAAATGATAGCTGATTTACAAGGGTGTAGAAGCACCTGAACCTGATCATAAGGCTAAAACAGATATTTAAAGACAATTTATCCCTTAAATCTGATTGGTTGATTGGAATGTTGATCCAGGAACAGGAACAGGTAAAATCTCACTGTTTATAACCAGGGATGTTGCACAAATCTTGCCACTCAGGAACAAAAATCAGTAGAGACCTTGTTTAGGAACAAAAACTTTAAGAAGGTTTGCCTGAGTCAGTTAACTGATGAAAAGTGACCCTGCTATCTTAAACGTCATCACATAAACAGATGAGACAGAATGCTGAATAACTGGTGTTCAATTTTCAATTTCAGATGAATATAAAGTTTGGGAACAGCCAGGGCTCAACAGTCCTTGACAGTCTCTTTTCTTACCTAAGGATTACTCTGCACAATCCAAAATGCAAAATTCATTTACATAATTGGCATAAGACAAATATTAAGTGATGCTCTCTCCCAAGGATATGCTGGAACTCTTGAATCTCCCACTTGCCTTTTTTTTATCTCTGAACTGCAGACACATATTAAAAACCCACAGCGATGCAACACTGCATTGAAATAAAATGGGGTTCTCACAGGATTTAAGTCTTAAATGAGGTTCTTAATAACGAACAGAGACATTCTCTTAGACCTGTGACATGGATGATTTATTCATCAAATTAAGAAGAATTGAATGAAATTCAGTATTATTGGTTGAAAAACGGCTGAGACTAAATTTAACCTCTTCTTTTAAAGAAAATCACTGTAACAATTGGACATGCCTTTCATTATTTAAAATGTAGTATCATCAGCATCATTCTTTGAATGTGATTATTCATTAATTCTAAATAATTTGGTTTATAAATTCCATTTATGCCATGTTTTGGAGGTGTAATTTAAGAGCCACACTATATATGGTTACGCCAAATGTTTAAAGTAAGTTTTAAGCATCAGATCAGGTAAAATCTGCCTGTTGCTGCTTCTTACAATTGGAAAATAAAGTATACATAATAATCTTAAAAATAGACGCAGGGCTAGACACCCCATAATCATTTTTGAGGTAAGATGATTTTTCAGTTTCTAAACTGCTGATTTTCCCACGTAAAGTTGAAATTGGCATTCTCAGTGTTAGTTTTCATAATAACACTTTGACAAACACTACTTGAGGCTCTGAGAATAAAAATAGGCTATATGAAATACATAAAGTAGAATGTTGTGAAAATGGTTCATTCAGTAATTGCTTATTACCACAAGAGGTTTCTTGATTCTGAAAGTGTTATCTAGTGGTTAAATATTTTCTAAATATGTATAATTACCGTCCCTAATGCAAACAAATAATTTGGATAACTAAAGGGGCGCCAATTTCATGTCTCTCCTAGGCCTATCACATTTGAGGGCTCATGTATAGCTACAAGAACAACTGCTGCCATTTTTAGAGAAAATGACCTCAAAAGACTTCAGTATTATTACAGTATTGTTCATTTTAGGTGAACTTAAAGGACGTTCCAAGAGAGGTTAAACATTACAGAAAAGCTGTAAATATATACTTGTACTATATACAGTGCACTATTTTTCTGTTGTATCTGGTGGGTATTCTGGAGATTATCAAGCATACATACAGATGTCTTGAGGCTTATCAATTTCTCAAAATGGCCTGTGTGAATTTTCATAATCTGTGACCTACATTTAAAACAAGAATGTTAGCATTGACTGCAATGTACATTCAATTTGTAAATTAGGAAATTTGTATTGTACTATTTTTGAGGTACGTGAAATGTGAAATTTAAGGTTCTAAGATTTGAGTCACACTTTTTTTTGTTTTGTTTTGTTTGTGGTTTTCTCAAGGAGTTTCAGACATGCTGAGCACTTGTTGCCCCTTTTGCCTTCACTCTGCTTTCCATCTCATCCCAAACCATCTCCGTTGCTCCGTGGACAGATTACCGGAAGCAAATGCGCACAGACAGTCGGTCCTTTACACAATCTGACATGAAGCTTAATACTGAACTGGAAATTAGGTGCTGGGTGTCCGGCCAGAGGAGAACTGGCCCCAACTAAGTCTGGTTTCTCCCAAGGTTTCTTTTTTTCTTCATTCTCTCATGGATGGAGTTTTAGTTCCTTGCCGCTGTCGCCTATGGCTTGCTTAGTTGGAGACACCTAATTTCTAGTGATTATCGTCATTTTGATTACAGATTACTCTGCATTTGATAAATAAACAGTTTAATATCTGTTTACCAACCTGACATCTGCATAACAACTGATGGTCTCAACCACTAAGAAGTCAAGAAATTCCATAAATGAACACTGACAAGGCATTGTTGTTTCGCCAGCTATGTTATGTCAGAGCTCGGAACTGGGAGTACATCGATCTAGGTCTAGGTGATCTAGGTGAGAAGTCACAGGTTTGATTGCCGTTCCAGTGCACTTTCACAGAAGGTTGAAAAAACACAGGTTACGGGTTGCCTGGAATGCAGCATCAGTCTGGGTGGGTTTTTTTTTCGTCTTTTTTGATACTCAATCAGTAGGCTAATCACACTTATAGGGTTTTGTGCAGCTAGCAATTTCCTAGCTTTTTTTTTTTTCTCGGACCCGTTGCAAATGTGATGTTTACTCATGACATTTCAATAATATATATATATATATATTCCAGCTTTATGTAAACAATAGAGTATATAACCAAAAAACAACTGTTGTGCATCTCCTAACAAAAAACAGTAGGCGTTTGACTTGAAGAAGCACTGTACTGATTGTTCTGTGTATGCTGGGTTTTAAAGCAGATTTGATCTATTTTTTTTCCTATTAGTCTGTATTTACAGTAAAGTTCAAATGTGCTTAAATGGCTTTACAAAGATGTGCACACGTGTCAAAAAAGGAAATGTAGTTACTTTTGGTAGGCTACTCAGCCTACTTGAGTAAAAAAATATCTTTACAACTTTCACTTATAAATGGAGTAATATTTGACCTGCAGTATAGGCTAAAACTCCTTTACAATCGCAGTCACTTCTTAATTTACTCATTGAGCAACTGTAGGCAGTGTATAAGTCCTGGTAAAAGGGGCACATGATCACCCTACAATAAAAAATCATGCCAGAAGAATGGCGTCAAACTGCCACCAGGTGGAGGTGTTCGATGCGAGCGGTCGTTATACCTACAAAGGAGAACTTTGCCTCACAGCCAAATCCTTGAATCCTTGAATAATCGTCACATTTTAACGCGCTGGCTGCTGCGCTCTGCAATTATAAAACACTTGTAGATTTATTTTTGCTATAAATCTAGCTACTTTTAAATAATATTTTTAATTGTGCAGGTGTAGATAGCAAAAATCATCTGGCCCAGACCTATCACAAGTTCTGGACCAGATCCGTGCAACGGACTCGTGCCGGTTTTGTACGGCACAACGGGCCAATACCGGCACGGGTCCGTTTTTCGCATCTGGACCAGAACTGGGTCAGCCCTGGGCCAGATGCGGATTCCTTTATGGTGATGCAATACAAAGCCGAATCTGGGCCAGTACCATTACGGATCTGGGCCAATACCATGTCCAGGTCTGGTTCAATACCATGCAGGACTAACGGCCATTACCAAGCCGGATCTGGGCCAGTTCATGTTTGTATTTATATATGTTTGCAAATATTTACACACACACACACACACACACACACACAGTATACATAGAATTTTAAGCATTTTCTCTTCTACATGATAACAGTGAATATCTTATTCTCTTATGCTACTGATATTTTTTGTCAAATTTTAAAAACTGTTACACAACAATTTTTAAGCACTGATTTATACAAATAAACAGCTACTGCACTAAATATAATACCACCTCATAATCTAATGTTAGTGTTAACACAGCAGTCACTCCTTCACTTTAAACATACAGTACAGTAAAAAGTAGGACACTGCAGTAATTTGACATAACTGTCTACTTACTATGCTTACATAATAATTACCAAGCTTAGAATAGTGCTACACAATGAGAAGAATCTGAATAAATACCATAGGAAAACTGTAATACAGCAGTTGTTCAAATTTAAAAAGATAAAAATAATAATACAATTTTCTCAATTTTGTTGTGTTTTTACGGGATGGTACGGGACTAACAGAACAGGAAATAACATTCAATAAATGTGTCAGATGTACACTAACAGTTCTTCATCTATTGTTTAAGCACCGTTTCAAAGAACTTTAAGTTGTCAGTATACTTCATACTAATAAAAAAAACACATTTACAACTTTGTTTCCAAAAATATTTGTTGTGTAAATAAAAAAGAAATGCAATGATTTGCAAATTATTAAAATCCTACTTACCTGAAAAGAGTACAAGAACCACAAATTATTTCATTCATTTTATTTATTAATTCTGTGCAACTACCGGAGTCAGTCTGCTCAGTCCAAACAATAACAATACGTAACATGCAGGTGTATGTGTAGGTAACAGGTGGGACAGTCAAACCTCTTAATTCTCATGGGGCATCTGCAAAATAAAAAAAATAAATAAAAAAAACAAGGGCACATAAGCACTTCAGACAACTCATTTTATTGCCAAATAAAAGAAGAGTAAATGTTCCATTAGTGTGCTAAAAAAGTTTTTCAAGATATCTTTTTTCATGAATTACCATTTGTTAAATGTTTAGTTATATTTAAATGGTTATATAAACAGGTTATGTAGAATTAATGTTCATTTTATCATTTGTTAAATGTTTAGTTATTTAAATTGTAAACAGGTTATATTAACAAGTTTATACATAGTAATTGTAATTAACAGATGCCTGTATTAAAATGGTTGGTTTCAAATGAATAATTAAATAAATGACAAATGATAAATAAAATAAAAATCATTGCTGAATTTTATAGTATTTTCCAGACGCTAGGACCCATTTCTCAATACTTAGGTCATTTTGCAAAACTCTTCACACAATTCTTCTAACAGACTTTTAGCTCGGCAAAGCAGTTCATTTCACATTTAAAATGCACTACAACTACCAAAACACTTTATTCAGGTCTCAAATAAACTCATTATTCCAGAACACAGGCAAAGTTTGACAGCGACAAACACACTTTGTCTCCCACAAAACAATGCACTAAAAACCCTAACAACATGCAGCATTACACAGCATTTGTTTTTTTTGCAGTAAGTAATTCCAAAATACAAGAATTTGTGTACACATTAGGGTGACCACCCGTCGCGCACAGCGCTTGAAGCCCAATTCATGCGTCCCGCAAATTGAGACCGTGTCACGCATAATAAATGCTTGTTTAAAAAAAAAAGTTGGTCATTTTATATCCTCGAGCCCCAGGCAGCCAAACAAACATTACTTGACAGTTCAGCACGCTACTGTTGCCACACGCACCCCTCACTTGAACTGCTGACTAGGTCATCGTCAACTTTTTTGTTGTTGTCATGACAGCGCTCTCACATGCATACCAGACACACTGGGAAGGAACTTTTAGATGCGCGCATTCCAATTCGAAAATGGAGTCATGAGACATCATCAATTAAAGGTGTGGGTACAAGAAAGACTGGGAAAATGAATATTTGTGGCTGAAAGGTGTTGAGGGCTACCGAGACAACTACAATTCCTGTTAATCCTACATTTTATATTCTAATTTATTTAAAGTTAATAAAGTGTAATGAAAAATAAATTAAATTAAATAGCTAAAGTAAATCGTAAGTCGAAGTGCATCTGTCAATTCATTGAATGTTCAAAATATTATGAATCTTTATTTAGAAAAAAATACACATTGGTTGGCCTATTCATGAGCATACATCAGCACTTACACATGTTTAGGGGAATAGGGCATTATTAATATAACATTTAAGGTGGTATGTGCTAGAAATGGGTAAACCACTATCAGTGAGTCTGCCCGTGGGGAACATACCCCTTGTCCCCCCTTGGGCTTATTAGCAGGTGGTCACCCTAGTACACATCATCCAATGATACAGATACAATAGTAATGCTACTCTATAAAAACTCAACAGTTAAATTAAATATTGCTGTTGAATTTTGCAGTCTTATTCAGTTTGGCATTATGTTATTGTTTTGAACATAAGTCTAACAGTTGTGCTGTTCGTACAAAGATTTTTGGCAGCTGTTGTGTCTGAGTGAGAAAAGAATTTATGAAATTTGAGAGATGTAGTCATTGAATGCATTTTGTGCCAAAACAATGATAATTGTTCCTCAGTTTAGCCCTCATAGACTTTTGTTGTGCTCACTTTATGAAGAGTTTTGCAAAAGTGAACTACTAGTATTGAGAAATGGGTCCTAGCGTCTGTAAAAAACTGTAAACATGTTATTAGGGCCGAGTGGTATACCTTTTCATACCGTGTTTTTTTTTTCATATAGGCTACCCCAATTGTCCACAATAAAAAAAAAAATTGTCATATAACCCTAATTGCAATGCAGTTTGTGCAACGCCGGAACAGGGTTTGGTTGAGAGAGAGAAAATAACGTCTGGTTCCAAGTTAAGCGGAGCGCAGTGTCAGTGACAGGGAGTGATTGACGGCTCAAGGTTCGCAAAATGTCAAAATCTATGGGAGCCCTTCAGGCAGGTACTCATTAGATTTTGGTAGCCCGAAAATTTATTTAACTAGCCCAAATAAAAAATACTTTTTTTTTTTTAAATATAGATAATACAGATAGGAGTCTAAAAGTCAAAAATGTTTTCAACACACAAATAAAAGCAAATATTAAGGAAGGAATTTTATTTTACCATTTAGTGTGGCTGAAGAATTTTTAAATATCAATTTAAGGCAATGTATGACCTTATTTAAACAGCTGCACAAGTTAAATGAACAGTATGAGTGGGGTTGGACAATTTACGGTAGAATATTAAGCCATAAAATTACATGATTTATAATTCAGATACAGACACAAAAACAAAATATCTAATACAATGGTATTTCAACCTTTATACCATTAAAAGGGTAAAATCAAGTATATAATTTATTATATTTATATAAGATATATAACATTAGTATTGCTTAATTGTTTAGGTTTTTAAAAGGCACATTAACTTCTTTCACATTCACACATGGATCGATAATTGCAATAATTTGAACATAAACAGCTGAAAAATTAATTCTGTGTCAGGAGGGGGCGCTTTGTAGTGCTGTAATATTACCGTTTCCTTAGTAACGGCTGTACACAAATCAGCATTAACGCTGTTTTATCAGACATGAAAGAAAATGAAAACGACACGTTTCTGAGGACAATCGGTTCCCTTCAGATACATTCCTATTGTTACATCTACACCAGGCTCCACCTCCACTTCCACACAACGATCCTTATCCCCTGAGTACTGACCTGTCACACCTGTGCACACATCTGATTGCAATCACCACCACCACATTTAAACCTGCCATGATTTAGCTAACATTTTGAAACGGATTGCATTTCTCTATTAAGGTGCGTGTCACTCTCAGTAACCACAAACAAGGAGATTTCAAATGATGTGAAGTTTATCTGTGTAAAACGATTTCCCAGTGACTGCGTGCTTTCCGTGATGGCTGATTCTGGTTCAGGTGAGTGTGGATTGGATTGGGTGACTGGTGATTGAGTGTTTTCGGTGAGAACTGATTCTAGAACTGATGACTGTGACGGTGTGACATTACCCCCTGCTCCACGAGCGGCTCCTGATGCTCGGACCCGACGTTGAGGGCGGCCACGACCTCTAGGGGCAGGACAAGTTGGATGGGTTTTATGGAATTCGGTGGTCAGCGGGGGATCTAGAATGTCATCGCGATCGACCCAGCATTGCTCCTCCGGACCATAACCTTCCCAGTCGATTAAGTACTAGAGATGCCCGTTCCGCCGCCGGAAGTTGAGGATGGTTTGGACCCGGTAAATGGATTCGGGTGCTTCGACTTCGGGTGGAGGAGGGGGTTCCGGGTGGTCTGTGGATGGTGGAAACAGAGGATCAATGTGACGTTTTAAGAGTGAGACGTGAAAGGTAGGTGCAATATTGTATTGTGGTGGAAAATGACGTTCATACGTGACTTCGTTGATGCGTCTGAGTATGGGGAATAGACCTATGAACTTCGGACTTAATTTACGGCAAGGGGTTCTGAGTCTGATGTCCCGGGTCGGTAACCAGACCAACTCCCCAGGTTGGTACTCAAGTGTGGGGGAACGGCGAGCATCAGCCCATCTGGTGTGCCTTCTTACAGCCCTTTGGAGATGTACATGAGCAGAGTTCCACACTCTCTCGCTCTCCCGGAACCAGTAGTCGACTGCCAGGACTGAGGAGGGTTCATCATTCCAGGGGAATATAGGTGGCTGATACCCTACAACACATTAAAAGGGGTGAGACCGGTTGTTTCTTGACGGAGTGAATTTTGGGCATACTCAGCCCACGGCAGGTACTGGTTCCAGGTGTCCTGATGTTTGTGACAGTATGCTCTGAGGTACCGGCAGATTTCCTGTATCTTTCGCTATGTCTGGCCTTTACTCTGAGGATGGTATCCAGAAGATAAGCTGATGGAGACTCCCAAAATGCGAAAGAACTCCTTCCATACCCAGGAGGTAAACTGGGTCCCTCTGTCGGACACAATGTCCTCCGGGATGCCAAAGTGTCTGAAAATCTGAGAGAAAAGTATTTGGGCAGTGTTCATGGCAGTAGGTAAAAAAGTTTTTAAAAGTGAGTAGGCATCCTGGGCTGCTGGATTCCAGATTAACTTTTTCTTGGCTCCCTTTAATTTATTAGTTTCTTATTTTAGTCATGTCTTAAAAATAGGAGTGAAATACAGTGCCTCACGTTATACTAAAATAAAGGAAAGAATTAATAAAAAACACAGTACTTTCTTAAGGAG
>JAUCNO010000386.1:3700702-3711059 GCA_032353835.1 Enteromius viviparus | reverse complement strand
CCCTATAAAATATCCCAGCTTAGATGTTTCCACATCTCGCTTTGATCGCACCCTCCTCCTCCCCTTCTCCACCTTTATCCTTTCCCTAGTCGGGGGGGCAGACAGAGAACGAGCCGAACGCCGAACCCTCACGCACACCCTCGCTAGGGTTCTTTTCCCTAGGGTTCGGAGTTTGCCGTTTTCCCGGCTCGCTTCCCAGACAGCTCGCCAAATTTGCGCTATATTCATACTCTAGTTTATTACCAGGAAACGAAAACTCTTGAAATTTGATTATATTTATATACACACACACATTATATAATAAGTTACTTAACAAATCTTTTAATATTATGTAAAGTTATTCCTATATTATATTATCACAATATTTCACAAAAAAAGAGCTTGGAATAATTATTGTCTATGTTTCCCTCCCCAAAAACTTAAAGCTTTTCAGTGCATATGAAGTCTGTTTAGAAATGTTCTCCTTGAGAAAGTCAAGGAGCCCATTACAATCATTCACACTATGCTGAAAGTGTGTAATGTATGATTAATTGTCATTGTCTACCTCCATGTTAGACTGTAAAAGAGATGTAGTGCACATATTTTTAGTGCCTGGAATGTTGTCGCCAGTAAGATTTAGCAGACACTCCCTAATGCTTGTGAATGCAATTTGCATGGACCGACACTTGTAGCAGTGCATATCTTTAAAGACATGTTTCTACATATATCTCCTCATTATCAAATAGCAGTGCATTTCATTTGCAGGTGATATATACTGCTCAAAAAATAAAGGGAACACTAAAATAACACATCCTAGATCTGAATAAATGAAATATTTTTATTAAATACTTTTTTCTTTACATAGTTGAATGTGCTGACATCAAAATCACACAAAAATTATGAATGAAAATCAAATTTATTAACCCATGGAGGTCTTTGTGGTGGTCTTTGAAGTGGAAAAACACACTAAAGGCTGATCCAACTTTGATGTAATGTCTTTAAAACAACTCAAAATGAGGCTCAGTAGTGTGTGTGTGTGGCCTCCACAACGCCTGGGCATGCTCCTGATGAGGTGGCGGATGTTCTCCTGAGGGATCTTCTTCCAGACCAGGACTAAAGCATCTGCCAACTCCTGGACGTTGGTGGATGGAGCGAGACATGATGTCCCAGATGTGCTCAAATGTATTCATGTCTGGGGAACAGGTGGGCCCATCCATAGCATCAATGCCTAAGTCTTGCAGGAACTGCTGACACACTCCAGCCTCATGAGGTCTAGCACTGTCTTGCATTAGGAGGAACCATAGACCCACCTCACCGGCATACACAAGGGGGCTGAGGATCTCATTTCGTCGGTACCTTATAGCAGTCAGGCTAACTCTGGCGAGCACATGGAGGGTTTTGCGGCCCTCCAAAAAAATGCCCCCCCACACCATTACTGACCCACTGCCAAACCGGTCATGCTGGAGGATGTTGCAAGCAGCAGAACATTCTCCACGGCATCTCCAGACTCTGTCACATGTGCTCAGTGTGAACCTGCTTTCATCTGTGAAGAGCACAGGACACCAGTGGAATTTGCCAATCTTGGGGTTCTCTGGCAAATGCCTGCACAGTGTTGAGCTGTATGCACAACCTCCACCGGTGGATGTCAGGCTCTCATACCACCCTCATGGAGTCTGTTTCTGGTCGTTTGAGCAGACACATGCACATTTGTGGCCTGCTGGAGGTCATATTGCAGGGCTCTGGCAGTGCTCCTCCTGTTCCTCCTTGAGTGGTCCTGCTGCTGGGTTGTTGTCCTCCTACGGCCTCATCCATGTCTTCTGATGTACTGGCCTGTCTCCTGGTAGCGCCTCCATGGTCTGGACACTATGCTGACAGACACAGCGAACCTTCTTGTCACAGCTCGCATTGATGTGCGATTCTGGATGAGCTGCACTACCTGAACCACTCGTGTAGGTTGTAGACTCCATCTTATGCTACCACTAGAGTAAAAGCACCAGAAAGCATAAGCGAGAAGTGGTCTATGGTCACCACCTACAGAACCACTCCTTTATTGGGGGTGTCTTGCTAATTGCCTATAATTTCCACCTGTTGTCTATTCCATTTGCTCACCGGAATGTAAAATTGATTGTCAATCATTGTTGCTTCCTAAGTGGGCAGTTTGATTCCACAGAAGTGTGATTGACTTGGAGTTACATTGTGTTGTTTAAAGTGTTCCCTTCATGTTTTTGAGATGGTATTTTAATTGCCAAGCTTTGGTAGATTCCACAACGTCAGCCTGCAAATGAATATTTTTCCTAAATTATACATCTGGTTTAATTTCTAGCCCTTTCTCTAAGTGTGTTTCTTAACAAAACAACTTGACAAACAAACTGAGGTTTCTCATTAAATCAAAGAACGTTACTTGCTGAATCTTTATCCCAATAAAAATATTTTTTGTTTAAACCATATGTAAAAATGTCTACTGTATTGTAACGATCAGCTGGATGTGCCAGCACAGCTCTGGATGGCACTCCAGCTCTCCACGAACTGTGTATGTGTTTGTGTCTGTTTTACTCATGGGCTCTTATCAATGAACTCTTGTCTCCACCCTTCTCATATGTTGTCATGGTCACTGATATGTTCTCCACCCACCTCATGTTTTTTCATAGCTACTGATATGTTCTCCACCCAATCTGTGTCCTCACCTCCTGTATAAATACCCCAGAATTTCCTGTGTTTCCAGCTCGTCATTGTGTATGGCTTGTCCTACCTTTGTAAGCATTTCCCCGAGTGTTACATTGTCTCTGTGTTTTGTTCTTGGATTTCTCGTTGCTGATCTTGCCTGTCCCACTACTTCTGATTACTGTTGCTGCCCATTATGGACTCTGTTTGCATATCGTCTGACCTTCTGCCTGGTATCTGGATTTGTCCTTTGCCTCATCTCTGACATTGTTGTTCGCCGCCTCTGACAATTGCCTGTTTTGTCCCGTGGGTTTACCCTTTAAATAAATACCCTGCATATGGATTTGCACGCTCCCCATCTCGTTCATGACATGTGTGAATAAAGATTGCATTACAGTATAATTCTGGTTTGATCAATGAAAGAGTACATGAATCACATTGTCTAGGTTTAAAAAAAAACAACAACGTTTAGTTTGGATTACTGAATGCCCCAAATGCATGTACCATAGTATCTTAAAAAATAATTTAATTAGATTTCTTAGACATATTGTACTGTACATACAGTAAATGAAGACATGGCTCTGTGTTCATTGTTGTTTATCTCTTACGGCAATCTCTAGCTCTTGACGTCTTATTAAATTGGCCATTTTAAACTAATTTGCTTACCTTTATCATTTTAATAAGCCATGATTTCACTCTAACTAAAAGATGACCTCCATAATAGGGGGTAAGAGCATGACTGTGATTTGGGTTTTACATAATTCTGCAAGCTGTATGCCTTCTCTTTGACATACCACAGAGTGAGCCTATTATGAAAAAATAGATTAATATAAGCTTAAAATCACACTCTAGCTTTAGTGTTATGAGGCACCAAAATGGTCAATAAACACATAAAATTGATCCATTTTACTCGTAGAGTGTGAGAACTACAACCCCTGAGAACTGCAATATAGGACATGTCTAAAAAAGCCTTATCAGTGTATTCCAAATACAAAAAATGTGAATCACAATCATTAAAAAGTCTCTGATTAAAGCGTGCATGCACATACCTGCTGCACTTGTTAAACACTTCACATGACATCATCCCACGAGTCTTCATTTTGTGGGATCAATTACTTTACAGAAATATGCAGCCGCAAATATGCAAATCATGAGTGGCAATCAATGAGCGTCTTCAGCAGAGCCCTTAAGAACGTTCTCCACAAGTCTCATTTCCCATTCAACTGCGTATGTCTGGTGACCAAAGTCATTTATCAGTGCAAAGTGCCGATGACTGAACGGATAATGTGTTGTCACATGAAATTACGGAGTGAAGTGAAAGACTGCCTTTTACAAATCTCTATGCGAACGGGCTCAGGATTTCATGTAATGAATATATGAAATGTAATTGCTAAATGTACAGCCAGCCAGTCATTATATAAGAGATCATTTACAGCCAGTAGATCGTTACCACAATATTTATATTACATGCCTACTCACCAATTGATAATTTTCACTACAACTGATAACTCAGTCAGAACAATTGGAGAAAACACAGATCACAGCATACAATACAAAATTTAGGAAAAATGTTGTTACAGCAAATGCAGTATTATGCATGAAAACATATCTGAAGAAATTTTGCATTGCATTGAATGAGAGTTCAAATAAAACTTCAAAGTAATCCAAAATATGACGCCAGTCAATTACATTATAAAGCATGTCTGTAATATATAAATCCATTATTAAGACATTTTCAACTTTATACATGACCTTCCTTTTTCCAGTAGAAAAGTCATCTTGTCTGAATCAGGAGATAAATATGCACAGATCAAGTGTTATTTTCAAGTGAAAATGGTCTAAAAATGGTTTTAAATAAACCACGTAGGTGGATTTTGATGTAAGAGGATAACAGGAAATTGACATTTTCAAAGGAGAAAGTGTTGTTACTATCTCTGCACTCATATTTTGGCCAGAAGAAGAAACACCCTTACAAAAAATTTATCTTTTATAAGCATTAAGCTTTTTACATTGCAAGAGACTCAATGATGGTCTGAAGTTGCATGATTTATTTGTGGATTACTGTTTTTATCACCTTTTTGTTACGGCACCCATTCACTTCAAAGGGATTCATTGGTGAGCAAATGTCATAATGCTAAATTTCTCCAAATATGTTCTGATGAAGAAACAAACGCATATACATCATATTTGGGTAAACTATTCCTGTAAACTCTACAGTAATGACTATGAATGTTCTTGCTATTAGTTGAAATGTTCTTGTAAGTGTCACTTAGTGCTGTTTTCATTTTAGCATTTAGTATTTCTGCACACAGTAATGATTAAACCTACAAATGGGTGCAAATCTCCACATCAGAGGAAAAACAGCAAGACTGCCGCTGTCTATCACTTCTGTTGCACTAAGACAGTAATTATCTCTCTCCAGTCTCACAGATGCATATTTAATGCTGAATACCTCATACACTAAAGTATTTCCATGTGTTTTTCCAACATTGTTCATGACAGATTTAATGTGGCACATATTTCCAAAACACCAGCTCCTGATTTGTGACATGAAACTGACTTGTTTCCAGCATTTGTGGCACGTTAATCTCTATACAATGGGTTTTATTCACAAAGTGTGTATACACATGCTTAAAATTATTTAAAAAGTTGATCCAACTGAAATCCAACCAATGGACAACCAAATTATCTGCAATTATTAGTAAATGTAAATGAAACAACATTTCATCATACGCACACAGATTAAAACTATTTCTAACTTGACTTCATTTCAAGGGAAAGGAAAAAAGGAAAGGACATGACATGACATGTGGCTAGGTATGGTGCTCGGCATCGAAGTGCACACACACACACAGCAGTGTGTACAACCACACACACACACCGTGAACACACACCTGGAACAGTGGACAGCCATTGCTGTGGTGCAGTTGGGGGATCAGTGCCTTGCTCAATTGTCTCACCTTAGTCTTGGTTTTGAAGGTGGAGATCCCTGCCAGAGATCTCTGTTAAAGCTATGTTTAAACTAGTGCTGTCAAGCGATTATTTATGATTAATTCCATCCAAAATATTTTTTTACATTATATGTGTGTGTACTGTGTTTATTATGCATATTTAAATAAAAACATACAAGCATATTGTAACAATCAGGTACGTGAAGCGTGCGGGTTCATGTGCAACAGTGTTTAATAAAACTCAGGGTCAGGCAGGCAAAGTCGAGCACCAGCAAACAGAAGCAGAGTAGGCAAATAACATTAGCATAAACGAAAAACAAAGCAATGGTCAAAATACCGTGAATCAGTCCTTAGGGCGAGACAGAGAGAATATCCAGGTACAGGCGAAGATCGGCAACGGGTAATCCAAATGACACAGAACAGGAACACGAATGAAAGATTAAACAGAGTTGACGGCAATACACTGAAACAATGATCCGTGACAGACAGACAAACAGACTGGTATATATACAGGTGGAGCTAATTGAATCATTAAACCTAATTTGGAACAGGTGTGAAGGAGAGGTGCATTCTGGGGAATGGAGTCCAAGTAAAAAAACAGACACAAAACACAGAGTACATGGAAAGCTGGAGTGCTGGGCGTGACAAAATTATCCACTTTGGTATGAATTGTTTGTGACACTGTGTTGGAATGTCCAACACGTGAAACACTTGCAGATGACATCACCATTTTTATAGTTTACATGGACACAGACAAAAACTTTTCTGTGCTTTCAAGTCCTATAATACTTTTTGTCGAATGGCCAAAACAAATGTTAGATGGTATTTACAGTGTCTGTAAACCCTATCTAAGAACATTTCCTGTTATCTGCCCCATACAACAAACCTAATGAGGCAAATGTTTAAATTAAGATATACCCATAGCTGCCATAGCTGTGAATTTTACATATTTTCCTTAGGTACATATGCATTGTTTAGGTATACTTAAATGTGATTTAAAAAGGCAAAGATCGAGTGTGGTTGTGTTGTAGTCATCACATGATGATCACCCGTGTTGACAATCTAAGTAAATCTTCTTAAATATTAAACACAGCTGCTGGCTGACTCTGTTGAATGCTGTATGTATGCATGCATTGTTCTATATATTTGTTTCCTGAGGTTCAGATTCCAGAAATAGTCTGTGTGACAGAGTGTACAAGCCATGGGGAACACTGATAAATGAGCTGACAAATCTTGTTTCTGTAAGATCTTGACAACAATGCAAGTGGCATGTAATTCTCAGCTGAGAGCAAGCGAGGGGAAGGCAAGTGGACAGCTTCGAACCCGGCTCCAGAGACCTCTGGGAGACCACACCACTTCAGCTAGAGACCGCGGATCTGCAAGACACCGAATGCATGTTTTATTCAGCGATAAAGATTCCGTTTAAGTCAACACTCCACAGTTTCACTACAAACCAGAAGTGACAGATTATTTATTTATTCATAGTGTGATGTATGACATGATCATTAGGCATAACCATATACACATATATCAAGAATAAATCACCGTTAACCCCGATAGACTACATCAGTTCTGGGAAGCAAACACTCCATTCATTCTTTACCTCACTGAAGCCATAAAGCAGTTTAGTCTTCAGCCTTTAGCTTTCGGTCTGATTTTCGTTTACTTTTATTCAAGGTGTTGTAGTGTTATTCTTCTTGTACTTGGTTGGGTTGGTTTATTTTTCCAGTCTAATGCTCTTTATAAATCCCTATGGGAGAAGTTAATAGGAAATAGTGGGAGGAAACTAATGCACTCTCAAAATTAATATTTCTTAATAACTTAATACCTCCCCCCCAGGCCATCAAATCATATCTTTCTATATCATTCTACTAATATTAAATAACTATGCAACTGCATATCAATTAGCAGTCATTAGAGTATTATCGTCTTTTAAATATCTTATAACATGATGGGTCCACAACATACTACATACTGACTATCAGGAACTTTGCAAGCCTACCCTTAACCTACCCTAACAGTCTACTCTAAAAGTTAGTAGACATGTCGCTACAAAATAATAAGAATTAATATGTACTTACATAGTTACTTTTAGTTAGTAGAATGTCTAAAGTGGCCTAAAATAAACTGCAACCAATATTTTGGTTACAGAAAATAACTTTTGTTTTCTTAAGGTAATGCAACGGAGATGGAAAATAATATTCATTATAATATACTAGTAGTATAATAGTATAAAACAGTATAATAGTAGTACTTTCATCAGCACAAAGCTTGCTGTGGCCCAACAGCATATTTTAGTTCATGATAAAATATTCAGGAAATGTTCATTTTTGGTTCTTTTAACCACTGGGGATTATAATCATAATGTGATAAAGTCGTTCTGGTACTTTCATGTGGGAATTCAACAGGGCAGGAGTGTGACGAGACCCCGGATCCTATTTTCTGCTTTTTACAACCGCTGGGTCTCCATCACTCTTCAATTTTCATGTGTGCGCACTGCAGCCATTTTAATTGCAGCGGCAATTGATTTAATATGTAGCGGCTGTATTTGAACACCCCATTTACGCTGCACGCGAGCTAAACGACTCGACAGCTCTCTTGATTATAATGGGTGCTTTCTCTGTGCAAGCAATGAGCTTCACGCTAAAGTGCTGGCTCAAACCGTCAGGAGAAATTGTGCAGTGGACCCCACCATGTGTGCTTGAAGGGAAGACAGTGATTATAATGGGAGTGTTCTGGATTATAAAATATTAAAACACGCAAAGAAAACATTCACGGCCATTTATTATATCACTGCTCTATGTTTATAGGGCTACAGCAGAACGAATAAACTTTGAAATTTGCTGGGTTGTGTTCATATCCAAGCAACTAGTTGTGTTTTATTAGACAGATGCTCACATACCATGTGTGTTATATGGATGTAAAACAATTCAATAAATATTAGCGGACACCATCTGCCTATAATATTTAATCTATAGCTTTCAGTCATGTGATCATCTCGAAGACCTGGAGGGAAAAACAACCATAGAACTGCAGCGCAAGCCTGTCAATTTTTAATCTGTTTCACAACAACAAATATTTAGATCCCTCAAAAAAAAATAAAAGAAAGGTATATAAACAAAATGTAGGTTTTGGCAATTTGCTATCCAAATTAAGAACCTGTGGCAAAATTTCAATCATTGAACATAAGGGTAAAAAATATAAAGCATCGTAATATATCAGTGATATTAAACTGGTGGCAACTACTAAAGTAGAATTTTTACTTAGACCAACAAGAAAAAAATCAACAAGTGGGCGGGAAATATGCTAATGCTTGATATTGACGTCAAAATTACATAAAAAAAAAAAAAGACTCAATTCGATGATTCAGAGTCAAATATTTCTTTAGAGAGACAATAACTTTGCATGATGTTTTCATTCACTTAGAGTTGTGTTACATATTGCATAAAATTCACTAATGATTATATATAAAGATATAATGGATCAAAGCATCATTATTGTCACGAATGGTCCGTGTTGTGATCCGAGTGGCAGAGAGCAGAGGACGAGGAAACTAAGAGTGCAAAACATTTATTAAACAAAACTAAATACAAAAAAAAAAAAAAAAGGCTGGCGAGGCAGCAAAAAACAAGACCCACATCACAGACACATGTAACTTTATCACAGACTAACTAGAACTGAAAAACACGGCTTACATACAAGGGAACTGATGAGAGAAGGGCAGCTAGTAAACACAGGTGTACAAAATTAACTAATCAAACATAATGACAGGGAGAAACCAAAACTAGACAGGTTAGGACTAAACCAAAATGGACAAAGACGGGGGAGACAAGGCAGACGGATACAAAACATGACAATTATGACCTCCAAGTGGACAAATCTAAGGGTGTAACATCACAGGAAAACTATCAATAAGAAATAACAAATGTGACAAATATTGACCTACAGTATACATTAAGCAGTATTTCTTAAATCTAAAATAGATTATGGATAAGTGTTGAGTTTTGTCATACTGCTGCTACATGGGCCTTTTCATTTCCCTAATCGGATCCTTTTAAGAAGGTATCAGCCATGTGTCCACATCTGTGTTGTGATTTAGCAGGGTATTTATAAACTCAGTGAGAGGTCCTTTAGGGCAATAAATGAAATAAAAAAAAACACTGGACTCATCCCATGGTTCATCACTTCAAATTTTTTACACAGTGAGCACAGCTACAAACTCCCTAGAAGGTAGCTAAAGGTGTGCTTGGTTACTGGAGATGAGGAAACGTTTTGCAATGTCGGGTCTTTGTTTGCTATTCCAGGTCTTCCAGATTTCCTTACAACTCCTGCAAATTTTGTTATTCTGTTATTGGCTACATTTAAGCAGCTTGAGGCTTTAGAGTCTTACTTCACATCGTAGCTCCACATAATCCCAAATCTCATGATCACGTGATGCTGATGTAGATTTTTACAGTTCTGACAAGCCCAGGCGGAGAGGCTGCTATGTGGCTAGAATAACATTACCTGAGTGTTTTCTCTTAGCTTTCTACAGAATGCTTCTATATTAATGTGGCATAAAGGGTATTTTTGATGGTTATGTTTAACCTCACTGTGAATAATTGATCTCAAGGAACCGACTACGCCACCCCTGGTAAAAGCAGAACCCCAATGAGAGAAGGTCCTCGGCCGCGAACAGGAAAGCGCAGGCTCAGAACTCAATCATAAAAGAAACAAAACAGCAGTGTTGCAGCCAGAACGTGCCGCTAGGCATCTTTATCACAGCT
>JAUCNO010000386.1:3677547-3688392 GCA_032353835.1 Enteromius viviparus | reverse complement strand
TTTTACTAGAGTATTTTTAAACACAGGTATCTGTACTTTTACTTAAGTAAAGAAAGTGTGTACTTTTGACACCTCTGATGTAATGCAAAGTCAAACTGCATCAAATTCATGTACCATGGTAAAAGTGCTCTGACAGTTTAACATAGCATTGTGTAAAGATCTGCATGTTTACTAGATAATCTGCCCCATAACAGCAATACATGTAATAAAAAAAAGAATAATAATTTACAGGCTCTAACAGGAAACTGGAGTAAACTGAATATATGGGCACTTTTTCCCCTAGGTATAGGCACAAATTTCCAGCAAACCTATATTGATTTTCTTATCATGGCACTAAAAATCTGCTTTGCTACATAAAAAAAATGTCCTTGTTATTTCTTAATAATTAAAGATTAGCCCCTGAGTGCATTTTCTATGCAAGGTTATAAACATTTGTTTCTTTTCTTCTTTTGACCCACACTATATGTGCTACAGACATGATTGATTACAAAGAATGTAGTTCCAAATCGAAATTATGATTTGCAATATGCAAAAATAGACATTGTCAACAATTTGAGCAATTACCCTTGCAACATCTAAAAACCCTAGAACAAACCAAATAGATCAACCTGGTAAACACTTAGCAACACAACTGCCTATCAATTGCCTATATAGTAACCACCTAAAAAACCCTAGACACGGCCTCATTCCTACAACATTGCGCTACAGACATGGATGATATCTCAAATAGCAAAGTTTATTGTGGAGGGGTATGCTATTGCTTTTTTAAGTGATCAGACTTACATTTTTCAGCCGGCAGATGATAAAACAAGCATAAAAATCCCATAGACAGAGTGTAACGACTCTGAACCCATGGGGCCATATCCTGGCACCAGAATATCATAGACATATGGGGATGGGTTCTTTTGACTGTGGGCAGACTTCAGCAGTGTGGTGCTGAGCAAACTGCACTTGCATTTTCTTTGTAAATTTAGTTTTTCTTCTGTTCTTTCTGCCCGAAGCTTTGGTGCGTAATTCAATCCATACACTTTGAATATGCTATGAATATGAATTATACCTTAAATTTTGTGGCTTATTGTAACATTTTGAAGCAATCAAATGTGCAGTGTTCATCCAGAGGCCTGTAAAACCGGTTGAAAAATAATAGATTTACTGTACTACCATAGACAATAACCAGAGGTTGTTTTTTTGACTCAGGCAGTCAACCATTCAGAAGATTTTACCAACAACTTAGCAATGCCACCAAAACCACTGAACATTATTTTCATTATTTTCTACATACTTCTTTCTTTCATGAAAAAAACAGTTCGATTTGTAACTTTGAATAATGAACTTATTTCATTGCACTAATTTGTGTAACTAAGAACATTATGTAAATGAGAGTCCTTGGGATTTGTGTGAATGAGAACATAAACTGGATCATGAAGGGCAGGCAAATGTTCTCCATGTGAGTGGCATGCGAGAGCAACGTTAGAGAGAGAGAGAGAGAGGCTTGTATAACAGCATGTGGTCTCTCTCTTTCTCTCCCACTCTCCCTCAGCGTGTGGGGGATGGGCTGCCAGCTGTTTCCCCCAGTACTATCACGTTAAAATCTGTTTTGCTGAGACTACCGAAAATAGATCACACATTAATTTTCTGCTGATCTCCAGAAAGCATACATAGGGCATGTTCACTCATGTTTTTTTATTTATTTATTTATTTTAGAGCAGTCAATCTATCAAAAAAAGCAGTAATATTAATTACTCAACATGCCAATTCATTACATTATATGCAAAATAGCATGCATTTGCTCAGAAAAGATATTTAACGTTATGTTATTTCTACTGTTTTTTTTTTCTATAGTCTTTATAGAAGTATTGAATAATCCTACCACGATCTACAGCAATCAATGTGCAGTTACATTTTCGGCATATGCTGAGAAAACAAAAAAAGCATTTAGTGTGAAAACATTAACTAAGAGGTTGTATAGACTTTAACATTGCCCATGATTTTGATGGACAGTATTGTAAAAAATTCCATTATCAGAATTTTCCAATTAATCGTTATTAGTTATTTTGATATTAAATAAATTTTTTAGATTTTAAATTCTATCCATTATAGTAAATTAAAGCAAGAAATTTGGCGCTGTTTAATGTGGTGTGATCAACACAGTCTCATGACCAATTCGAACGTATTTGTACGAGGTGAAAAAATTTGCGCTAATTCGTTAAAATTCGTACAACCTCACTCGTACGATTTTATACAATTTGCCATAACCCCAGTGATGAGTAGGTTTAGGGGTGGGATTAGGTGTAGGCCGTTCATACAAATACATACGAAATGGCAACTTGTAAAATACGTACCATTTAACAAAGAAACTTATGAATTTGAGTGAGGTTCGCTCTGCTGTGGGAATTAGTTATACATTACAATACGTCACCCTCAGTGTAACCTGTCTTCAGATTTTTATAAAAAATAAAACAATTCAGTAAATAATGGGAAATGTTTGTTAATATATATTATGAAGTATTATGGAGGCAACCCAGGCTTACTGGTAAAATGTGTCTCTACATATTTACAAAACACCAAAAACATATCTATTCATACAATTACCAGCAGATTCCGTGTCAAATGTTCACTACAGAGAAAGGAAAGCAACAACAACTTTTTATGGGGCAGATTATCAATTTATGACATCAGTTATCCTGTTTCATGCACAATGACTTGATTTTTGCATAAAATAACCTGTTCCTGACATTTCTCAAGGCCTGTACACACCTGTTTTTCACTGTTCATACCCACGCAATTTTCACTGACGATGAGCCAACTGCGCTTAATGAAAAACAGAAATACCCCTGTACACTGCGCAACTTTTTATGCTTCTGACACTCGCTTGTCACACAGAAGAAGGGAGCCAGAAGACGTGCTGGTCAAAACCATTCTTTGTTAACAGGTAAAAAAAACTGAAGGATATTTCAAGCAGCAACTCAAGCTATGGCTTCGACAATGAAGAAACCAACAAGACCAGCAGCTCTACATTCATCTTGCCGAGGTACATCTTCTTCTACTTCATTGGCTTGGCAAGACCTTTTTGTGCTTGAGCACCATGCTGTTTACTGTAGCTTCAGCAGCTCCCGGCATGTGAACAAAAGTGACAATCTCATTGGTCGGCCAGTTTTTAAAGTGGCGTTTCAAACCAAAATAAAAAAATACACTTTGACGCATCTCATTTTAAACTTCAATGTGCACAATCACATTATTTTTTAAATGCACTATGGCATTAATGTTTTAGATCCACTAAACAGACATTACATGGTTTTTCTGGTCCCACTTTATAGTGAGTGTCCCTAATACCTGTGCACTTACATAGTGACTAGATGTATATCTAGTATGTAACCACAGTGTAAGTACACATTGCTACATAGTATCTACAGCTGTAATATTTCTGTAACTACACATATGTAACAACCCTCAGAATGGTGTGTGTAAGTACAAATGTGTAACAGGGCATTGGAAACAATACTTTTTTCACTTTCAGCTACATTTTGTAACAGCAGTATGCATAAGAGTAACTGGAACAGGGAGTGATCAGGGGGTGTAGTTGGGTAGGTTTAGGGATATGTAAAGTGGGTGGAGTTGGTGCACTTCTGTAATCCCAGTGTATATACATAGTAACTTCTCAGGAACTGTCCACTTAATATAAAGTGTAACATTCTGGACACCAGCCACACTTTATATGTAAAGCCTAATTTACTGCCCACTGCCGTGTAACATCAGAGTAATTACATGCTAAATCCATTGCAATTGTCTATTAATATAAAGTATAACAAATTATTTACCAAAAAGTGCTGTTAGTCCTGTTACACATTTACTTTCATTTCCAAAAAGTGTGGTTACCAATGTCCTGTTACACATTTGTACTCTGAGGGTTGTTAAATGTGTGTAGTTACAGAAATATTACAGCTGTAGATACTATGTACCGGTGTGTACTTACACTTTGGTTACATATTACGTACACATCTAGTTACTATGGAAGTACACAGGTATTAGGGACACGTAATATAAAGTGGGAGTGTTTTTCCATTATTAGTATTTCTTTATTTTTTAATGCAATTTAACATCAACAGCAGAAAAGCTGTGACAGTATTTTATTAAAAATAGAAATGGGATTTTAAAATTCAATGTATTTCTGAGCAACAGACTATGCAAAAAGGACTGTTCTTCTTAAATGTTACAAATGATCCCAATGTCCTCTTCTAAATCCGTACAGTACAGAACAACACTTGAGAGACTACCAGAGTAGAACTAATTAGTCCTTATGCAATTGAATTACCCCTATATTGTTGGTTTGTACTCAGCACATCCCTTTAAAGGCTTTTACACCACCCCATAATACTTCACCAAATTACACCAATAAAGTTTCAAACTAAATCTCTTAGATCAACAACTCTACTCAGATTTCACCCCGGTGACATTTTCCCTGCAGAAACCCCCTGATTTTAGTTTGGCCAATTTGTTCAGACATCCTGTGAATCTTAATACTATAAAGAAAGGTGACGCAGGTCTCTAGACCCTGGAATGGTCTGTAGGATCCCATTAATCACTCACTCAAACCTCCCACCCCCACCTCAAGCACACACAAACAATCACTCTCCAGTCGAGCGCTCTGGTTTGCCGTTGCTCATCTCATCCCCTGCTTTTAAAACAGAAAGAGAAATAGCAGTGTCACTGCCGCTTTAGCATGCATGCCCTTTCAGCAGAGCCTCTGTAGACACATCCTCTAATGACCAACACAATGAGCCTGGAATGTGACCACTGCCTATTAGCCCATGCTTAATGCTTTTAGGAAGAAATGGTCAAAATCAAGTGCAAATCCATTGCTGTTAATCCATATCATAGTTAATTTAGTAGAGCAGGAATGAGATGCAATAAATTCTGTACCTCTTTAGGCAGTAACAGCTACTCTTTTACTGGATAGTCTTACTAGCGTTCACACTATCTGTTTTTTTTTTCAAGGTAAGTGTTTAGTGTTTTGCATATTAATATGGAGATAAAGCAAATGGAGTTTTTGTAACGTCTATTCAATTATTTACTCGTCTGCCACAATAAAGTTGAACAAATATTGATTTATGTGATTAATTTCAATGAATTAGATTAATTAATCAGCGTTTTATGTAATAATGCTGATCTATTACTTCTAATAAACTGATAGGCATAATTAAGAATTAAGCATTTACTGTTTGGTATTTGTATTGATGATGCAACCTGCACCATCGTAATAAAGCTTTGTTCATCTGAAAAGACAGGCGAAGGAAACCGACATCTGTGTAAACAGACATGTCAAGTGGCTGTCAAAAATCAGAAAGGACATAAAATGCTTCATCTTTTAACTAGTAACACAGAGAGTGCTGTAAAGCAAGCCCACTCTCAAATGAATCACAGGAGTGCACTCTTGGAGATTTCCCATGAATGCTTTGATTGCAGCCGCTCTTTATTCTAATGATTCAGACAATCTGGCAATCATGCATTGCCCAGAGCACATGGACGTGTAACAGAATAACATTTCAATGTATCAAATAGTGGAGACCAGGGATAGTTGTCACACTAGGTCATTTTAACAAGGGTCACATTTCAGTCACTTTGCACATTTATTTTCTCTCGCAATGGATTTTTTTCTGTCATCCAAGTTAATTATCAAATACATTAATGGGTACTTGGCAAGTACCCATCACGTGATTTTAGACAAATCGTACGAAATCGTACGAGTGAGGTCGTACAAATAAGTACGAATTAGCACAAATTTGGCACCTCGTACGAATGTGTACGAATTGCTCGTGAGACTGTGTTGGACACACTGATACATTACCCTTATATATTAATATAAATTACATATATATTTATATATAATTTAAATTAATATTACTTAATTTTTTTCTAATAAAAAGTCATCTTGACTGAGGAGGAAAATATGCACATTCCATGGACCATTTCCAAGCAAAGACAGACAAAAAATCTAGATCAATTTCTACAAAAATTTTGGTGGACTTAGATGTGAGAGGACTACAGAGAATTTACTTCCGTAATTTGTGGACTCATATTTTGTCCAGAAGCATTTGTTTAAAGATTCATGCTGTAATGATTCACTTGGAGCATTGGAATCCATAACCATCTTTTTATTAGACGAGGTCAGGCAGGCTGAGGTCGCTACACAGGCAAACATCAAATATCATAGAGCAGGCAAAAACAGCAACGATAAAGCAGGCAGAATGGTCAGGGCAAGCAGCGAGACTTCAAAGGTAAATAAACAGTCCAGGTAATATACGAAAAAACACTCAGAATTGATGCCAGGGCAAATCAAGACTTTGCGTCGATCTCAAGAAAGATCGGCACTTAAATAGCGGAGATGACCGCACACACCTGGTCCGGAAACAGCCAAGGTAGGTGGGGATAAAGAGTCCGGGTAGGAATGTTAGAATGGTGGAGAAGGTTCCCGCTGCCACTGGCCAGAGAGAGCCACGGAGGCACGGCTAGTAACATATGCCTTCAAAAATTAGTTTATTACAAACATGCGGCTTCTCTTTCCACAAGAAATTAATTGGTGGTCTGGAGGTGTGTGGATTACTTGTGAATCATTGTGATGTCTTTATCAGCTGTTTGGACTCTCATTCTGATGGCACCCATTCACTACAAAGGACTCCCTAATTTGCAAGTGATGTAATACTAATAATCTGTTCTGATGAAAACTCCACATTTTTTCCACACTTTGGGGTGAACTATTTAATTTACCACGGAAAAAAACACTTCTCAGAAATATTCACTGGCGTAAAAATTGTGGCAATTAGTCTCAGTCTCCTCCATCACATCATATCAATCCTCATTCCTTACTGTTCTGAGAACCCTGCTTCCCTTGCACTGTTCATAACTACCGGGCAGATCAGCACTTAATTTGGATTCATGGATCATCATTATTCAACAGCCTGACTCATGCCGCCTGTACTAGTTGACAAACTGGAGGTGTCAAATTTCTAGACAAATGTCATTAGCTCGACCCATTCACTGTTATAACAAAACATCCTGTATGTGTTTGATTAAAAGTGCACCGTTGCTCTCGCAGGTTCCTCCAACTAAGCTGTCGAATAACCACTGGAGCATTGCCTCTACCTCTTTATCTGGTGTGTGACCTACTTAATGATGAATCTATAATAACTTAGTGGAGGAAAACATGTATTGGCTTGTGCATGAAAATGTGTTAATAATTAAAAAATAAAATAAAATAAAGGTAGTGATACTAGGGCGGTCGTACGCAACGGGAGATTGCGCTGTTATTAATTAGCAAACGATGTCGCCAAAAAAAGCATTATAAATCATCTTGGCCTTTCTGTATTAATATCAGGCATAATAGATGGCTTTAGTTTGTTGTGACCAGTGCATTGAGACTGTGCAACACAAAAGCAACTGGAGATGATTAATGGACTTCGCTGGATATAGACGCCAGATCTTCTGTTCTTTTTTTGGGCGAGGAAAAATCCAGAAGCCCTCACATGCTGATATCTTCCCTATTAAAGCTCCCTCCCTTGATTCCATCCTTGTAATAGTATTATGGATGACATTGTGGTCATTGATTTGTGGCCTTGAGCAGAGGAGATTACCATCTTTTGTCAGTTATTGTCCGACTGAGATTATGGATGACTCGTATTTGATTTTGACACAGAGATGCCAACTGAATGTCAGGACTATTGAGAGATAAGTGAATTGTGCGCTCAAAGTGGCCATTGGATAGCTTCGGTATCTCCTTTTGTGTCCTTTTGTTACTGGGATCAATCTGAGCTTAGGTTTTGCTTGAGGCAACATTTTGTATGTAAAAACAGGGATGTTTTCTACTTAAAAACAAAGACAACTGTTTGTATAGCCTACTACTTTTTAGTTGCACTTGATTGTTATGACAATTTCCTACAATTAAAATGGTCATTATTTAGTTTTTGTGATGTTTTGTGTAGCATAATTTTACATAACGAAAGTCAGACCATCCTGTTTTTGCTTCAAATTTGGAAATTATATAATCTAATTTACTACAACTGCTTATGTTTCATGAATACAGCATCTTTGTTTAGATTGTAATTAAAATACACCACTAATTGGAAATGATAAGATAATATTGTTTGTATGTCTCTCTGTTCTCTGTTCAGGACTTGTATTATGAAGTGTTTCCTGCTGTTTCCATGCCAACCCTGTAATGTCTCAACTCCGCTTGTGTGTTTCCATGCCTACAGATTAGTTCATCTCCCTCGTTACCTTGTTGTGAATTGTATTAAAAGGTAGTTGTCTTGTCACTGATAATTGTGGATGTATTTTGTGATTCTCCGTGTGTAAGACATTTGTGTTCCTGTGCTCCTTGTGTGTTCCTTGGTTTTATTATTGACCCTGCCTGCCTTGAATAATGGCTTTTGTCTTTGCCCCTTTGGATACTCTTTGCCGTTAGCCCGGCCTCGCTATGCTACTGGATTATACTCTTGCCTTTGCCTTTAATGTGTCTGTTATCGTCCTTGCCTGACTCTACCCTGATTGTGATAATAAAGTAGTTGCATATTAATCCACACGTCTCTGCTTTTCCCTATGTTACAGAACGATCGGCCAACTAGGATTCAGCAGCATTTCCCAGCGTCAACGGTCATATATGGACTCCATGGAACAACAAATTTCATTTAAACAGAACCAGCTGTCTGTTGAGGAATATGAGCATCAGTTCAACAATCGGCCACGGAGGCCTCCCTTGAACTCTTGTTCGACCCTGTACCGACCACGGATGCCGTCCTCGAACTCTCGTTCTGTCCTGACTTGGCCACGGGGCCGGTGAACTCTCACCCTATACCCTGAACCAGCCACAGAAGCCACTGAACTATTATCCAGCCCTGAACCTGGCATGGAGGTTGTGGAACCTTCGTCCAGTCCCAGCTGCCACAAACTAATAGCAGGTACTGTCTCGGCCATGAAGGCCACCACTAACCTCTCTATGTACCACGCTGCAGTTCCACCGGGCTTCTCCACCGTCTGCTCTGCTCAGGTGGGCATCTCTGTCGTCTGCCCAGCCCTGGAGTGTCTGGGATCGACTCCTAGGGGAGGGGCTGTGTAACGAGCTGCACTGGAGTTGTTTGCGGAAGCCTCCAGAGGGGCGCTCCAGCCCGGACTATGTTCATCGTTAGTATGTCTCTCTGTTCTCTGTTAAGGACTTGAACTGTCTCCCGCTGTTTCCATGCCAACCCTGTAATGTCTCCACCCTGATATTCGTTCTTGTCTCTTCGTCTTGGTATTGTTTAGGGTTTTTTCGATACCGGTGCCAAATCGATACTTTTAAAATGGTTCCGGTGCCTAAACGGTACCTGAATCGATACTTAAAAAATAAAAATGCTAACACTTTATAATAACTGCACACTATGAATCATTAATTAAGCATTAGTAAAAAGTCGGTTCATAAGACATTTTATAAAGCATTTTCCCAACATTAATAGTCATTAGTAAGCAGTTTATAAATACAGCTGTGAATTACTTGTTCTTGATTTATAATCATATCTATTACAAAGGAGATTTAAAGGCTTGGTTATCTTCCAAACAGAACAAATAAAAACAACACAGAGGGATACAGAACAATTCATTTGAAGATGCAAAAAAATATGAAACTGTTCACTTGAATGATTTATCATGAAATTGCATGAAAGGGTTAAAAAGTCTATTCATAAAGTATCTGAAAAAGATTTACTCTATAAACAATACATTAAATTACATGAAATAAAGACAAAATCATTAATGAATAAATAAAATAAGCTTATGAAACAATAACTAACATATGATCAAATGCCATGTCTCCAGTCAAGTGAATAAATCATCTTATAACATGCATCCAATACTGACACGACTGACAAAAATAAACATGCTTGCGCAAGCAGGTGAGAGAAGATAGAGCACTGGAATAATTGCGCGCAGTCAGGTGACATATCACGCGCACGCAGGGGTTTGTAATGAGCTCGTGGGCTCCCGTTTCTTCGCATCTAACGATAGATCTGTTTTCCTTTCGCGAACATGATTTACCGCGCTAGCTTATTAATGCCATAGATTTGCCGATTTTGATTTGATTCGGTACATACCGGTTATAATGGTACCAGGTTACGGTACCCAACCCTACTTTGGATACTGTTTCCGTTTGGTTTTGTTATATGACATAGTTCTCTGGGGGTGTTTTTCTGCACAGGGGACAGGACGACTGCACTATAGAGAGGAGAGGATGAACGGCCCATGTATTGTGACATATTGGGAACCTCCTTCCCTCAGTCAGAGCATTAAAGATGGGTCGTGGTCTCTGTAAGAAGCATATCAAGGTTCTGAAGTGGCCTAGCCAGTCTCCAGTCCTAAATCCAATTGAAAATCTTTGGAGGGAGTTGAAACTCCATGTTGCTCAGTGACAGCCCGGAAACCTGACAAATCTAGAGAACATCTGTATGGAGAAAGGGGCCAAAATCCCTCCTGCAGTGTGTGCAAACCTGTGTGTAAAGAACTACAGGAACCATTTGACCTCTGTAACTGTTTACAAAGGCTTCTGTACCAAATATTTAAAAAAATTGTCTCAAGTGATTAAATACGTATTTGACACAGTAGTTCCTATATAAATTGTTAAATTATAATACACTGTGATTTCCTGATTTTTCTTTTTACATTCTGTCTCTCAAAGTGGAAATACACCTATGCTGAAAATTGTAGACCCCTCCATGATTTCTTGGTTTCTTATTGACCTCACTGTTAATATATATATATATATACACTATATTACCAAAAGTTTTCGCTCACCCATTCAAATGATCAGAATCAGGTGTGCTA
>JAUCNO010000386.1:3641015-3652131 GCA_032353835.1 Enteromius viviparus | reverse complement strand
CCATTATTGTAACACCGCTACGTTTTGCACTTTGGACCAACGTAGTCAGGGTACGTTTTTGTATGAGACTGGGTTGAAATATACGCAATGGGATGTGATAAGTATATGCACCTCAAAACTGTAATGACTAATATTGTGACAATCTTAAAATATGTAAAGGGCTACTAAAGTGTTTTAAGAAAATGTAACCAGTAAATAAATATTAGCATACATACTATCCTCTTCTGGAAATACAGAAAAAAATAATTACAATATATAGAGAACATAAATTCATATAAATAAATATGAAAATGAGTACAATTCAATTAACACCTTGAAGAATTCAATTCCTGCACTGAAAAATAAAATTATTTATGTTATGAGACTTACAGAAACACTTTATGATGATTAAGCAATTAATCGGATTTCAGGAGCACGCACGAACAATCGCAGCTGCCACCAATCTCCCTATTACTAATTACCCCGCGAATCTCCCTTCCTCAGCTTTAAATACCACGCTCTTCCTATCCTCGGCATCTGCGTTTTTTACCTCAAGAAACAAAGGTAACCATGTCCGACCACGACGACTCTGAGCTTTCTGACATCGAGGAGCTTGCTCACACTCCAACAGCTGCTAATCAAGCTCCAAGCTCAGCCAGCTACCAAAGCGAGCCCGTCCGCTCAGCTAGAGGCTGGAAGACCAGCAAAGCCCGGCCAGCTACCCCTTCGCGCCGCCACCGCTTGGGTAACCTTCACCGCAAAGGCCCCAACCAGCCTCCCCAGCCTCGTTGTATGATTCGGCCAGGTCCACCTCTTCCAGCCATACTCCCTCCACGAGCACCGGGAAAGCCCCAGAACCTCCAGTGTATCGTAATCCTGCACCGGATCCATTAAGCTTGCCTCCTCCAACCGAGCCCGAGGTTTCGCCGCTCGTGTTCATCGTCGACGACTCACAGCTCGCAACCCTGCAACTGCCAGCCGCCCAGCTCCAGCACGCCTGGCCTGCTCCGCCGTTTGTTCCAGGCGGAAACACTCAGCCTAATGCTGCTTCCACCACTTGCGGGCCCATTCAGCCGCCTAGCCTTATGGCTAATGCTGCCGCTCCGGATCCTACCTATGCGCAGCCACCTCAGCCAGTTGTCCCTGCCCCCCTCAACTTTTCTTCTTATCCCTCTTTCCCTGCTGTCCCTTCTACCTCCTCCGCTTTCACTGCTGCTCCAAACCCCCGCCAAGCCCCTCCTTTTTCTCTGTACTCCGCCAATCCTCTGCCGATGCCCGCAAACGCCACAGCTGCCGAACCCACCCTCGTTTCCCCCACCATCCGATCTCAGATCCTCTTCTCCTGTCAAACCTACCAGCTATGTGCCGAAAAATGCTTCCCAGCCCAGCACCGCTCAAGCTCGCTCTTCAGATGTGGATATCTGTGGAAAATTTAACTATTCCCCAGACAGTTTGCCAAACAAGCTATTTCATCGCAGAGGAAGTGGGAACTAGTGAAATAATGATTAAGCAATTAATCAGATTTCAGGAGGAGCACGCACGAACGATCGCAGCTGCCACCAATCTTCCTATTACTGATTACCCCGCGAATCTCCTTTCCTCCGTTTTAAATACCACGCTCTTATTATCATCGACATCTACGTTTTTTGCCTTCCTCTGCCTCCCCGTCCACCACCCGAGCCAAAGTCAACTCTATCGAAGGGTCTATTTTCTTTCTCCAAGTTTCTCCACTTTCTTCGGGGGGCACGCAGGGACCAGGCCAGGCTAGGAGCATCCGTTAACCCCTGCCTCCTAGGGGGTTAAACCTCCTATGGCTCGGAGGCTGCCGGGCTCCCTGCCTGCCCCCCGGACAGTTCACCAAACAAGCTATTTTATCGCTGAGAAAGTGGGAACTAGTGAAACATAAATATGAGTAGTCAGTTATGGCGTATATTCCAGATTATGATTAAAAAGACATATGTCAGCAGTCCTTACATTTTGAGAATCTGAAACACTGGCTCAAGGTCATCTGGTTACATCAATCAGGTTAATGCCTTTACACAAAGCTTACATAACGGGATCAAATTATGATTAATATTGGAATATTTCTGTGTGTGTAAGCACAGTCAAGGCTAAATGGAGTAATAATGTAACTAAAGAGCAAACTCTGGGGCAAAACAAAGTTGTTTAAACCAATTTTGCACGGTTATTCTTGAAAGCCCAAAAAACTACCATATTTAAAACTGCTCTTAATAAATTGCTGGTGAAACAAATCCCTCTTTTTTGCTAGCTCGCCTCTGCTCACATCACTCCTTTCCTATAAATCAACAGGTTAAATACATAAAATAAATATGACTTTAGAAGATAATCTTGTCCACACATACTACATTACTACAGCAACAGGGTGTCTGGAAAATTTTACATAATTGAATGGCAAACAAAGAAGACTCTTGGGTAATCAAGCTCAAGCTAGCTAAGCTGCTATAAAATGACCCAGTTACAAAGCTGAGATAAAAACCTACTCACGGTGTGTGTGTGTGTGTGTGTGTGTGTGTGTGTGTGTGTAATAATGTATAATGGCATAATTCTTCTCAATCTTATTTCATGAATCAGCCTGCAAATATATTTGACACAATGACTGCAAACACCTAAAACCCATCTGCACACAAAAAGCCAATGGGTGTTCTGAACTGCATGTCAATGCAACATGGTGGATTAGATATTGCTTACTAAGAAAATGTCTCATCATTTCCCAAAATTGAATCATTACAGCCAAGAATCACTTCATAGATGTCAGAAACCTTAAAGAGCCAAGTGTGAATTCATTACTTAGATCTTTGTTTAAAAATGACACATAAGTCACAGGAATAATTGCAATACATCAGAACAAATTTAAAACAAACACATGACGGTGAAACTCAGATGTTTTCAACTAATATTTAGAGACCCGATTTCAAGAACAGCTTGTTTCTCACACATTACATTTTGAAATAAATGACTTGATGTTGAAGATTTCCAGTTAAAACTCCAGCCAATTCCTTCACAACCATCTTTTTGTTGGAAAACCAAGATGTATGTGCACGTAAGGAGACACATGCCTAAGACTTGTTACTTGCTATCGGTAATTTAATGCAAGAGGGTATTTTCGTCTGCATATACTTATATATCTGCCAAATGCATTTATCCAAAATGTTAACATTTTTTACATGTATATATCAGCTAGAACTAGAGTAAACTTGTATATCAAACCTAACAGACATATATTAAAAACCACAAAACATTCCTAAAGACCTTTTTGACTCGGACCTCAAATCTCTGTTTACTACCCTTACATTTCTGGCTAAGAAATGTATATTACTAAAATGGTCTACATCTCAGATTCCAACCATTTCCATGTGGATTTCTCAGCTGTCAGCCTTTCTTCCTTTGGAGAAACTAACTTATGACCTCAACCACAAACAGGACAAATTCAAGAGACTTTGGGAACCTCTCCAATCCTTCCTACACAAAATTTGAGGTCTTAATTTTAAGAGAGTTTTGGCTTCTTTTGTTTTGATTTATTAAAAATTTACTTATTTATATACTCATTTTATTTTTTATTTTTTTTAAAACAGATACACTTGTACATTTTACTTAATTTGCAGCGCTTGGGGTTTGTTTGTTTGTTTGATTGTCTTTGTCTCGGTTGTTTGTATTATTTGAAAATCCTTAATAAAAAAAAAATAAAATAAATAAAAAAAAAAAAAAAAAAATCCACAAAACTACAATCATGACTTAGTTCACCAAAAAACGTAATGCTCACTGATTTCTCATTGGCTGTCTGTTGCTAAGCATCCAGCAGCAACATGCAACACCGCTCCGTTTCACACTAAACAAACTTAGCAATTGCGGTGCTAACCCTGCTCCGGAGCAGGGTTTCATAACCCCGGGTAATATGCAGTGCTAACACCGCTTTCAAATTACAGGTGTGAAACGCGTATTTACCCGGGGTTAAAAGCGCTGTTTAGAACGCAGATAACCCAGGGTTAAGCACAGTGTGAAAAGCCCTCATGTGACATCAGCAACTCAATTTTACTTAGGAGAATAATTTTTTTGCGCAAAGTAAACAACAATGACATAATTTGCTCTATCCATTCTTTCTGTGACCTCCGTCATTTTAGAGAGTATCACAATGCATTCCATACACAAGATTTAACGTATTTGACGTAATCAGCCTTGTTTACACCGGAGTGAGAGCATGCGCATGTATGTAATCTTTAATTCTTTACGCCTAGAAGAAAGAGTGTGCATACTCTCTAAAATGGCGGAAGAAGTAAGTCATAGAAGAAGAATGGATAGAGTAAATGATGTTATTTTTGTATTCTTTGCGCAAAAAAGTATTCTCCTAACATCGGAAAAGTAAACTGAGCTACTGGTGTCACATGGTCTGTTTTATGGGCTGGTGGCTCTCTGAAAAAAATATCTCAATTTGTGATAGAATTTTCATTTTTGGGTGAACTAACCTTTTAAAGTTATTTTCAGTAATGACCGGAGATCAAAAGGTAATGTTCTGAAATTTTTTTTTTAAGATAAAAATCATTAAAAACGGACCATTTTCACCCCCCAAAAAAACCCAGCATTAACGTTTTGTCTCGAACACAGGGAGACTACTGTGGATCAGTAAAGTATATTTGCTTCCCTATACTTACATACTTGTCATCCCAGCAAACACTGGCTTACAGCTGGTACCATATTTACAAACACTGCTTTTGCCACATTCAGCTGTTCTGTCCAGACCTCTGCAAATTTGAACGTGGCACTAAATTATACACTGCGACAAAAATCAACAAAAGCGTACCACTGGCTTCGCATAACAGCAATTTCGATTTCAACGTGAAAGCGATACTTGACACAAGGGCTAAAATCAGTTAGGAACTGGACTAAGAATAGCATGAAGTATGTTTCTTCATTGCATTTTAATCATAATTTCAAGTCTGGCTCAGACAGGCAGATTTGGATCTCCTAAAAAGAACCTCATCTGAGGCTTTTCCAGTATTCCAGTTCCTCCTCCCAGTGTCACATACATTAACAAGAGGCTCAGAAAGCCAATGTGCCTGCCGGCAGCAAAGGAATCAGGAGGATTCTTTTCTGCTGTCTTTTATTTTATATTTGTGCAGCCATCTGCAGTAACAGGCATAAGTGATAATTAGCCATTAGTCATCAGCTGATCCCATTTCTGCCCTTGTTAATTACCACGCCAGCGCCAGTGCATGAAAGAAAGTGATCGGCTCATATTTTTCCATGCCGAGATGTCACTCATCGCTTATTCTGAATTCTCTCTCTCGGAGAGATGATTGGCCCTAGATTGATGAAGATGGCTTGGTGCTATGATCATTAGAGTTAACAGTATGCAGTGATTGACAGGAATCCTCCCGGTCAAGTTCCTTTCTCTCTTCCCAACCTTATCGCTCAGTGTTATTGCGCTGATTACAGCAGACACAATTTGGCAGAATCAGGCTCCTTTGCCTCCTGTTTATCCTTCATCTGTGACAGTGCTAGTCCTCAAGATCACAGCAGGGCATGCGCTAAATTTGCTTAAATACCATTAGCGATCTCTTAAATATCATTCCTGTTGAGATTAATCATTTGTGTGTTTTAATACAAACCGTGGTTTCACACCACACCAGGAGATACTTCAAAATCGACTTTTTTCAATGCAAGTTTACACAGTGCTAAGGCCGTTTGTGTTCATAAAACAGGCGTCTTAATTCCCTCTGCAGCTTTGTGGCAGCTGACAGCCTGTGTTATGCTGTATTGTCGCATTGAACCTTTTCTTGTCTCATCGTCTCCCCTCCCTTGATGCTTCTTTTAACACATTGAGCTTTGACAAACTATGATCTTGAGAACAGCAGGCATCTTTCATTTTGAGCATCCAAAACTTACATGCACACACACATGAACTGATATGGTGAAATATGTTTTCAGTTAGTTATTTATAGTTTCACAGTTTTATCACAAATTTGTTCCATTTGTTCCTTAACATCTGCAAAAAAAAATAAAAATAAATAAAAATAGATAAATTGTATGTTGAAATACATATTGACAAATTACTGGTACACAAGACATCTTACTCTGACAGTGGGATTCATGCCACGGCCACGCAATCAACAGGATGTTCTTTTTAATTTCTGGTCATCATGTACACATCTCACATTCCATAAGGAGACCCCCATTAGATATGAATCAATTTTAGCACTGGCTTCATGAACAAGTTCACAAGAGCTGAGGCGGATAACATGGGAATAACCACAGCTGCCCATCTGTGCTCACTTTAGGCTTAATTCTAGAAGATACTCTGGTTTATAAATGAGCTGGAATTAGGACAGCAGAATGACTAACATGCAAACATGCATAAATAGAGCTTATACTTAAGTTTTTATGACTTTACTAGGGGAAAAAAAGAAGTTGTTCCTGGATTTCTTCCACCATGTCTACAAAAAGGCCAACCACACACCATATTTCAATGTAAATTAGAAATTAGCCCCAGAACTTATAAAAGTTATGTTTTGTTGCACAAGTATTATAGCCAAACTGTTTCAGGGTGATAATGTTCTACATGGAAATATGTTTCATGAATAATTCATCTACAGAGAGAGAGACAGAGTGAGCAAAACTGTCCTCATTCAAGCTACTACAAGAGTGAAGTGTGAGATTCAAGTGTTAATGAATTCAAAGTGGAGGGCCATCTAGCACTGCACCATGCTATGCTGAGCTAACTTTAGTCTGGACTATTTTGGTTGGGCCCAGTGAAGCGCGGTGTTAAAGGCATCTCCCAGCCTCCCTGTGCCTGCTACTGACCTGGATAACATCAAGAAAACTCATATTCACACAATATATGCAAGAAAATGCTAACAAATGCCTTATAAACTGTTTCATGTATTATGTATTCCAGCAAAATTAACTGTTTGTTATTCATTTTAAGGATAAGTCCACTTCTAGAGTAAAACATTCCTGATAATTTAGTTATGCTGGCAGTGTGCAAAGCTACACTGATTACTTTTTAAGATTTCTTTTTAGACCTGCATATGTCTACTGTAAAATATTAAACTAAATAAAATAAAATAATCTAATATATATATAAATATATGACAATATGCAAAATATGTCTAAAATAATGATTTTAGTCTTTAAACTATTTTTAAGAAAAGAGACAATTGTTATTAATTCCATATTAACAGGAAACTTATATTAATTGCAAAACTTTCCTTAAGACCCTCATTTCCTTTCAAAAGACAGGCTACATATAAAAACACCTCCATCTCATCCTTGCTTGAATAAGTAAGAATGAGTAAAATTATTTATTTATGTGTTTATACACTATACAATCAAGCTGTTGTACTAAATATTAACACAAATATCATTCTGCCATAGGTTGATACAACATCGTATGGCGTTGACAACCATAAATACATTTCCTTTTGTACAACATCCCTCACTTCAACAGACAATATATACTGCATTAGTTTTCAGTGTTTGTTCAACCATGACTTCACATGATCGCATTCTCTTTTAGTGTTTGCTTTTCCTAGTAATACAGAGTGAGCAGCCTCTGTTGAGATGAGCTGCAGTGAGGTGGATTGACCTACATTTGTGCCCAGTTGTGTTTGTCAAGAAGAATCAAGGTTTTGTCTTTCATTTCAGCTTAGGAGATCATTATTTGTTCTTTGTTTGTCCATTACTTTATATGTTGCATTTTAACTACATGGATTCAGCACTGGTCCATTACACAATAAATCATCAAAAAGAGCCATTAAAAAGTCATCTTAACAACCAAAGAAGATTTTGAGTCATTAAACATCATTACATTCAAAGGCTTTATTTTAAGGCGTTATACAATTCATTAGCGCTATCATTACGCTTATACAGCAGATAACTGAAAATTGTATTAATTCTAAGTGACATGCTGTTTATGCTCCTGGGGTTCGGCTGCAAATGCTTTATTGAAACAATCAGGTTTGTCCTTCAGTATATGCCTTTGCAGTTAAGTGATTCAACCATAATTAGTAATGCACTTGAAATACTCCTTCCCCTAATCAAGGTGTTTGTCATTTTGTTACACCACGGGATAAAAATAATTTTGGAAAACAAGACCAATTTATGTTTTGTCTTGCTGTTATGGCCCTGTTTAGGATCAAGCTGCAAATAATTAGACCACCTCATTTGCTTCAAGTTTTTAGTCTTTGGAGCACTGTACTTATACAGTTGTATAGATCTGTCTCTATGTTATTTTAATTATTTTTTCCATACTATTATAGTATTTTTTTATAATTTGCAATATTTGTCTTTTTTTTTTTATATATTAGATTTTATAATTGTTTTTTTTAATTTAAGTTTTAATAATTTTAGTAGTTCAACTTAATTAATAAAAATAAAAGTGAATTTAGGCACCACAACCTTATAATGTAGAGCATGAAAAATGAACACTTAATATTTTTATTCAACTGTTTTAAGGTGAACATTAGAGTGAGCATGAACAGTAACCAATGACCGCTTAAAGATACCAATACATTTAAAAAAAAAAAATGACACAGCACTAATTTATTGTGCATAACTAATTGTAAATTGTAATAGCAAATTTAAAATTAAGCAGAAAATTAAGAAGATATATTACATTCGCCTTACAAAAGCTTCATTTTTAAATCATTTTCAATATTTCAATTATTTTATTTGAAACATACACACACACACACACTCCATCACTGAGCCACAGCTGGAAGAATCCATGCATCCAGTGTATACAAATTATCTACAAACGATCTAACAACTATTTCCCTCCACAGGCAATAAAACACTAAATATCAATAGAAGTGCAGATGCTGTGCTTGTCATAGAGTTTGGTGTGTCAGCGAAAGCCTGTCCAACCAAGCTGTCAACTTCATTGCAGAAACTTAAGACTCTATTGCTGTTCCTAACTCCTCCACACAAGCCCAACACAAGATGAAGAATATAACCAGTGAAAGTCCAGAGGGCAGCAGAAAACACAAATTATAAGGTAAAAAGCACAGCAACAACAAAAGGAACAACAGGCCAACTGTACAAATTACATCTTGAGATGAAATACCTTCACCAAAACCAAAGTGCAAGATTAGATACTTGAAAAATCAAGGCAGAACTTCTTAAAGGTTATTTCAAAACCCCATCTCTGTGGTGCAAATATTTTTTGCTACTTTACAGAGGCGCTTTGAAGGCAGAACGCTAACCTCTCCAGGATATAACAGTGGTGTTTTGAAGGTTAATTCCTCAGCAGTGTAAAGAGCAAACTCTCTAAAGCAGTGCCCCCTGCCATCCTCTGTGCTTACAGAAAAAAAGAGCTGAGATAAAGAGCCTTGCACAACCTTCCATATCGAATGAAGCTCACAAGCAGCTCCTGTGCTCCTGAGTGCAAATCCCCCGGGTGCATCAGCTCCCCTCCTTCTCCCCCTCCCGGGGAGTCTCTCTCTCCTCCTCCCTGACAGTGAGCAAATATTTCACCCAGACTCTAATTGCCCTGGGCTGCAGCCTTCGCTGCCATTGCCATTGCTCAGACTGCAGCTTCTTGATCTACTCTGGACTGAGGTGACGGCTGCCTCTACAATTTCAAAGACATATGGCTGACCGTCACGTTGCTCCTGGGTTTCTCTCAAATGCTTCTTCGGTCATTGCTTGCAGTTACAGGACTAGACTGTCTTGTTTTATACTGTCTTGTCACAATGGAAAACAAATTTGCTTTGCAATCAGAGTGCTGCTTGGGGACTAAGCCATTAACAACACTGAAAATCAAGCTGAAAAAATTTGTTTATTTTTTAATCAATGCTAAAAAGTATGCAGGTAGCACATACATGAATATACAGGGTTTCTGAAACCCTTTGGAGTCATACAGGTGATACTAAACTTTTAGATGGTTACAAAACTAGAGCTGCCACTCAACATAGTCAACTAGACATTAGTTAACAGAAAACGGCTTAGTTGACCGAAATGGTATTAATCGGTTAGTCACCAAAAAAAAATGTGTGTTTATAAAGGTCATGGCTGAGTTCTCCAATAACGTTGTCTATTAGCACGCTACGAAGACTCAAAAGGTACACCTTAACTACAGTTATACCTTTCCTACGTGTGTTCGCCAAACTATACTTTAGTATGGTGCTTAAGATAAACCTTCTTAAGGGCGACCTTAGCAGGTGCTGTCCATTGATATCGATGCCTCGATGATCGATTGTGCGCTCTTTTCTTCACAGTGCTAAAGGAAAAGCATTGAGAAAACAATGTTCTTTATAAAGAAGCATTTTAGAAATAGTACAAATTGCATTTATCGGGGCTAATTTAAATATGAACATGCAGGAAAAAATACGTTTATGTGTTTACAATTTAACGAGTCCGCAATCCCACATCCTCACGGCCATAAGTGTGTTAATGTTCTCCGTATGCCGACCCACCAGCCGCATAGCGTCGACCTCAATTGAAGTGCATTATAAAACAGAATGCAACTTATTGAGTGTAGATTTATTTATTTATTTTTCATTTACATCATTAAATAGATGGCATGGTTTTACACTTTTATTGGGAAAATAAAGTCCTCCCTAACCCTTCTCAATGCACTATTTTCCACTTTTTTTTATTATTACTTAAATTTGTATTCAAAATAAACACTTTTCTGATGTTACTTGTGTTATTTTAAATTATAAAAGGGGCTAAGAGGGGGTCTCGCCCAGGGAGTAATTCAATGTAGAACTGCTCGAAAAAATGGAACTTTCTTTATAAAGACTCTTAAGCCTTTTCTGTCAAGTGGTTCGCCAGCTGATGTGCTTTAGGATAATAATTAAAAAAGCTAACAACCATTATGGAAACTTTAATAATGAAAACACTTCCATTCATTGGGTGTAGGTAATAACAACTGAAGTATTTTATGTGTAAAAATTTTAAGTAAAGTAAAAATGTAAATATAATACTAAATCAGATTTATTATTAAATGTTCATTTAAACTGTTATGTTTAACTGCAATGTAAAAAATATTTTTGCGTATTGGTGGTCACGACTGCAGCGATAAGGTATAGCTAAGAGCGCTCCAGACCAACCTTACAAACGAATGACTTACAGAAGGTATACTTAACTAAGAAGGTTTCGGAAAACAGGCGCTAAAGAT